>JALDNG010000015.1:10920000-11230000 GCA_024349245.1 Neodontobutis hainanensis
TCATGTCACACAATTCAGGATCTTGTCTGACACAGCTCCTGATTAATGTTCTCATATTAGAATAATGAAGAAAAAAAGAGAGAGAAAAAAGCCTGTTCCATAACAGTAAATCTGTTTTTAGGTTGTTATCTAAAAAAGTCTGCAGTATGCTGTATACGGTATAATGCTCAAGAACCTCCTCAGACTCTTCTCTTAGTGTGATTACTTTTCTCTTTTGTGTTTTTTTGTCACTATTCTTCATGTCTGCCTGCTCAGGTTTTTATTGTGTATGACTGGTAGCATGTAATAGTTCAGTGTCACCAATATTAAATGTCAAGCTAACAAAGCTTTGTCCTAACAGTTACCTGACAACTGTGTCCCCAGGAACTGGATTTGTGTTCAGACCCTGAGAGAAGTTCAGCAGCATCTTCTTCATCAGATGAAGAAGATGAGCCCTTAAACATCTGTTTTCCACACGCATCCAAGAGAAGAGGGAGTGATGCAGCAGTTTTGACCACAGAGAAAGATGAGAGCTTTGACAAATGTGAGCGAAGCTACACAAAAAGACACAATGTTAAGAATAGCGCTGAATCAGTCGACTACCTCTTATGAGAAAAGCATTGTTCAAAACATTTCTTAAATCTCTGAACAGTTAGTGTGGGGTTTACAAGAGTTTGTCTTTTCTCATTTCTTTAGTCAGTTTGCATTGTTTGTGACAGAAATGGTGAAGAATACTCACTTGGGTGTAGCTCACTGATCAGAACTCATAATTTGATTAATGTAATCTTCCAAAGTCTTCACCCCGATAACCACTGTTACACCACTAAAGCCTGTCAGCAAGGTTTCATTCAGTTTTCAAAACTGTTGAATGTCCGTGTGTCTTTCAGCTTAGTCTTTTGTGTTTGGGCTAGTTTAGTTTAAAGAAAATGTAAAACGTCTGGAAAAAACTGTAATGAAAAAAAGCCTAGACCATTGACTCTGATGAACAGCAAAGCTAAAAGTTTTTTTGCAAATGGATAGACTCTAAAGTCAAAATAAATGCACAAAGTTCAAAACATGACACTTAATGAGCAAAAGGTCAGAGTGACACAAATAAACACACATTCTCAACATCATACTTTTTGCATAACTGCACCAAATTGGTTTAAAAAACATCTCCGTTTTTTTTGGTTCTTCCCCTTGTCACTTGAGTTTAAATGTGAACAAATGGCTCAGGAAATATGCTTTCGCAATTACAAAAAAGTTTAACAACAAACTGTGTTATTTCCATGCACTACTTTCCAGGTTCTGCCCCGTCAGTTGCCTGCGATTTCCACTTTCACTCCACTTTCCTTGGCACCAGTCCCAGTTTCAGAGCCATGCCAAAAGAGTTAAGGTACAGAGAAATAAACCTCTTTTTCCACCCTTTCTCTGGCTCGGATTTAAAGAACATTTGGGGCGCTTATATAATACTATTTGTACATTAGAGTGTTTATTTTGATGTATTGTTAGGGGCAAAGCATTCCTGGATCAAAGCAGACATGAGCATAATGATGAGGAAGAGGCGACAGATGAGACGTGCCATCGAACCATCATAGACCGATTACTGGAGCAAAAAGCGCCCTATATTTCCCACCATGACCCCAAACTGTACCGCTCGGCAGCCTCTAAAACCAAATCTATTCCTGGCTACAACATCCTGGGTTTCCCTGATTTCTGGGGTCAACTCCCACCACATGAACATGAACCTATGGCTCCACGCAAACCCAACGTACAGAGGTACTGTCTAGGTACTCACTGACAACGTTTTATATACTTTAGCAATGCTCTGTGATATTTGTCGTCTGTATATTTGTCCCATTAATAACCTTGATTTGTGTCGCAATTACACTGAGGGTAGAACTTTTAAACCTACAGCTTTTGTGTGGGATTCTGCAAAAATAGGCAGACTCTTGCATCTATTGTAATTAGCAATATACACACCATAAATGGTCTTTAAATAACAGGAAAGAAAATCGAACTGCACACAGCTATTTGTCTAATCTGACATACGAAGCACACCATGAGTGCATTTATGAGTTTTAATTTATTAAAAAACGTATTCTTGTTACGTCATATTTAGGACACAACATATCATTGCATACATATTTTTTCTATCTTGGATTCCCATTATGGATTCTTAGACAAACTGCAGTGAGGCAAGACCAATTAAATAACAAAGCCACCTCACTGATAGAGCTTATTCACCACATTTCCAGCGACAGGAGAGGCGGGTTACAGAAATACTCCCCAGGCATTTGCTGTTAAGTGTAGCCATAGTTATAAGCTCCACGAGACACTAGTTCATTAAACTCTCGTGTTAAACATAAAAGTAGCCATAGTATTGGACAAACTGTGTTACTGTGAAATATAATTTGTTTGTTATTCACTTTTGAAGCGTTGAAAGCACTCACTACGTTATTTGTGGTTGCTGTGGTGTACTTTCAACTGCACTATTTGACATGAGACGTGCCACAGTAATAGACCGTCACATAAAAATGTGTTAGACAGTAACATACATAAGGATTAATATGTTGTTTGTTGAATCACTAACAGTGAGTCAGTTGGACCTGATTTACAATAAAGCTGCTGTCAAACTGAGTATGTACCGGGACAGCGCGGGATCAGTGTGTCCTCCTCCTTCTCTTGTAGTTGTCCAATCCTCAGCCACACAGTCCTTTTTTCTTTCTCTTATTACTGTCTTCCCACACCCCTGCAGATTCTTCAGACTCCCTGTCACATTCCATTATTTCCCCATCTCTTCTTTTATTACGCCATCTTCTCTGCTCTGCCGCTGATGTGACAGCCATGATAGCCTTATTCTGTAGCTGTGTCTTCTCCAAATTGGTCTCTGCGAGTCTATTTATTTTGTTATATCACACTTCCCTCCCTCTTTGCTTTCTCACTTTTTGAGACATTTAGTCCTGTATTCAGTCCATGTGTCTTCAGTGTCATATACAGAGGTGGAGTTTACAAAATCTGCACTGATTTAAAAGTACTGTAACCTAAGAAAAGAAACATCTAAATGTAGTTTTCTAAATTCATACTTAAAATAACTTAATTAAAAGACTGAATGAATGTTGTGAGCTCATTTGGTAATGATTGGAAAAACTTGAAGTAGCATCAATCTTACTAGTAGATACCAGGACTGTTTTAGCTATTGTTTTTGTTGTCTATGTTGAATTTTTGCTTTGATATTTATTGGACAAGTGACCAGAAAATTGAACAAGACCTCAGTGTCTGAAATCATCCAGAGTATGTCCCAGGACATCTATTGCACAGACCTTTCAACCTGTGTCATTTTGTCTTCCATTTTGTTTTATTCAGCCCTTTGAGGCAATGATACTGTGATACTGGGCTATATAAATAAAACATTTGAATTGAAATTTAGCAGACATAGATCAGAAGCCCTTTATTCAACAGCCTGAAAGCAAAAAAACTATTTGGAAAAGGTGCTGTATAAAACCATAGGACAGCAGATAGGCTACAATCCTGTGTGTTTACAGTTCAGTAATAATAAAATAATAATAATTTATTAGGTCTGGACATACATGAAACATCATGCCCCAGAGGATAAAAGCACAATACTAATTACTATAAATAATACATGTATGCAATATATTTCACATACCTTTCATTAATCTAAAAACACATTAATCCATAACACACCCACCTGCACATGCACAGAGCACACAAACGATCACAGCAACATGCACTGTCCCAAATAAATAAATCACATACATAGAACATACTGGATCAATAAATGGAAAATTCAACACAATACTGCACATAAAAGACACACTATCTCTGTTTAAGCTGAAATAGCTATGCACACAGTTAAAATGTCATAGTTATCACATTGTGGCATCTAAAACTAAGTTACGCACACAATCTTTCTATTTGCTTCTAAATAGGGGAAGTAAACACATACAAGGTGTTCAAAATCTACAATTTACAATCAATTACAGTCAAATCTAACATAAATGTGTATTTTATGTTCTTGATAGCTCTGTGGAGGAGGACAGTGAGTGGGAGCTATATGTCACAAACTTGTTCTATAATGTATTCTGTAGGTGTTTTGGCTCCTGGTGCAGGCTCATAGCAGACCAAAACCCAGAGGAATGAAAAGACAACTGTTTGTTTAAAGCAGTGTGAAAAATCCCCCTCTCTGTGCTATGCATTTCAATGTGACCCTGTTCATCTCTATGCAGATTGCTGCTGATACTGAGTGCCACAGTGCGTTTTACTTTCGGTCCTCAACACCAGCAGGGTCTTGTAAACAACAGAAGCTTATCCACAACCATTTAGCAGCTTTTAGAAAACAGTACTTTTCTTAACCATTGTGACTGAGCTTATTTTCCACAAAGACAGTTTGGAAAAATACATGAAAAACATGCACAGGTACCCATACCCAAAACAACAACAGGTACTGGCTACACAGTCTGCCAGTTTATTATTCTGTGTTCTTTGGTGAATCATAACATTTCAAGCACATTAAGATAGGCATCCAAAATTAAAGCTTTACATTATAACTGACCTTACCCCTTAGAAGCCTTTTGTCTACAACATCAGTGCTCATATTATAAGGGACCAGAATTGTGAAAAATGTTTGAAACAGTCCCTGTCCCTCCATTAGTTAAATCTAAGCTTAATTAACTTACTGTAGCATGTGTCTGTTGTTCACGACTGTTTTCAGCAATGTTTTCTTGTCTCACAAAAAAGCAATCATCCCAGTTAGGAGGTTATATGGTCACCCATTTGTGTTAGTAATTATTCTGAACATTAAATTGGCTAAGTCATTTTATTCACTGACACACCAGTGAGAGTTTCTTGTAGTTTTATTGTATTATGAACCTCTTCCAATCCTGATTTACATTTATTTACAAAGGGTTTTCTCAGTTTTGTTCTATTGTTTTTAGCAGTTTGAACTGTGAGCTGTAACACTGAGTTTGTGTGGGGCTTTTTAAAATGGCTCCTTCGGGAGATTTTCTTAGCATTTCCAAGAGGCCAACAGACGCTGACATTTAAAAATGTTAAAGATGTAATTTCCCTTTGACCATAATCTAATTATGTTGCCAGTATGTTAGTGCTCGTCTAAAGAGAGAACATTTTGGAGTCTGCAGTCCCTTAACAGAACTAATGCTAATGCCACTTTTGTTTGGGTTGCCTTGTGAGTAAACTGTCCCAGGTGTAGGATAAAATCAGGTTGAATACAAGGCCTCTTTTGTGCTCAGACTTGCTTTGAACTCAAATGTTGTTGAGCAGCTTCTCATGTCTAAACTACTTTTTTTACTGACTGTAGAGGCAATTTTCAGAAGCTCAGTATCTTTGCCACTTTGTCTGGGATATTACCTGGAGCTGATTCCAGGAGTTCTTGAAAAGCGCTTGAATTCAACCTGGAATGAGCCTTCAGTAACAGTGTCTTCTTTCTCAGGCAGAAAGTGCTGGAAGATGTCCAGCGCTTCTTGAATAAAGATGACATCATTAACAAGGTTGTTTTTGACCTGGAGGACAGCAGGTATGTGACTAACACATAGCCCACCTACACACTCGACATATTCCAATGACAATGTAATGAATTCAGTCAGACCCAGACCAAGCAGAGGTTTTGTTCTTCAGTCTCCAGTGCCATTCTGACAGCACCACACTGAGGTTTTTCTCCAAGTTTGAATGTGGGAACTTGAGAAAAGCTATTCAGGTCCGCAGGTGAGGTCTAGTCTACCCTGATTATGTCAACATGTAAACAATGTGTGTACTTCCAAAACCCACTGAAGATGATGATTACAGCTTTGATCTCTTCTCCAGATATGAATATGATCTCATACTGAATGCAGATGTGAACAGCTCACAGCACCCCCAGTGGTTTTACTTTGAGGTCAGTAACATGGCGCCTGATGTCCCCCACCGCTTTAACATCATCAACTGTGAGAAGACCAACAGCCAGTTCAATTATGGTAAGAATTACCCACAAGGATGACTTTAACATTGACCCATAGCATTTAGAAACACTTTATGACTCAATTTATAACTAAAAATCTACATTTTGCGGAAAGAAACTGATCTCATCTCTTGTCCCCCAAAAAATAAAAAAATTTAATTCTCATTTCTCAAAAATTTCAAACAATGACTTTACAGGCTTAAACCTCTGTACAGGTGACAAGTGTTGAGTTGACTCTGAATTTGTTTGAGCACAATGCACCACTTGTTCTGAGATTGCCTGCAGAAAACAATGCCTGCCCTTTGTATGTTTCTATCAGACAGAGGTGGTTGTTTGGTGTGCCCCCTTTGCTCTCTGACCCTCTGCAGTGACAGCTGATGGAGCTGCGTGCAGACAGCTCTACAGCTCAACACAGGCTTCAGCCATTATAGACCATCTATTACAGCTAAAGACACACACATGGGCAAACAAAGGGCATTTCTGCAGCAGTGTCTCTTCTTTCATATACACATCTTCACACACTCATTCATACAGTGTCTTTTGTAGCAGAAAATAGCCTTTGATAACGTCCCTTAGGAAATCAGTTTCATCTCAGGAAGAGATGAATGAATAAAAGAAAGGGTTGTCTTTCCAAATAGACTGTATCTCTTGTCCCTGAAATGACTTCTCTTCCGAAAGATTGTAATTTGCTGACGGACAGAAAGTCAACTGTATTTTGAACCTCTGAACGTTGATACATTTGTAGCTGAATAGTTTCTGCCCAGGTGCTGAATGAAGGAAGGAAAAGGCCTCTGTTAGTAATGACTGGGTCCACTGCACCAAGGTCATCACACTATTAGAAGAAAAGTGCTTTGTGCTCACACTTGACACACACATGTCGAGTTGAGGTTCCCATTGGTCTACACCGACTATTGGACTAGGAAGGAATGGCTTACAATAGTACAGAGAAAAAAAACTATTCAAGCAGTGGATACTTCTGCTTACAAACAGATACAGCACAAAATAGGTACTGAGAAGTGCAACTGGTCCAGTTTTTTCTTTTCTAATTAAGTAAAAGCAGGAAAGGCTGCTATGCAATTATTCATTGTCTACCAACTTGTCCATGTTTCCAGGAAGAGTAACAGTTTAAAGTGTAATTGTTCAAGACAAATTAGTCAATCCAAGTTAGGGGTTAAGCCTAATAGCTTTGTTTGCTTCCTCTACTGATGGTGCTCAGTGCTGCCAACATCTCACTACGAAAGAGGCCACACTTCTCATTCGCATCCTTTTCTCCTACACCATTGCTTTCTGGAGAGAGCAGTATAATTGCTGACGAGTGACAGCTAATCTCTGTCCACAGTGAGCCCATGGTCCAGACTTGTGGCTGTTTATTTATAAAAGCTAGTGGTAAACTGATGGTTGTAGTTTTGGATGATCCCAAGAGGAAAACAAAGAACTAGAGTAGTCCCACAAGAATGAGCTGAAGTAACAAACGAGTTTGATTTTATATGTCAATATTTTATGTTGAATAATTGGGTAAATAGGCTTGTCTGCCTACACCAAGCATAGTGAGTGTAATGAGGCTGTTTTTTGTGCTGACAACAGGCATGCAGCCAGTGCTCTACTCTGTGAGGGAAGCCTTGGAAGGTAGACCACACTGGGTCAGGACTGGAAGTGAAATCTGCTATTACAGGTAACTGTGAAGTGTAAAATAAGAGAGATTTTTCCTAAAATCAATATCATGGTGTATATGTTTGCCTGGTTTATGAATCATCATTAATGGACAATAGTAAGGAGTCCCATAAAGTTCTTCCTACCTTACGTTTCAAATATTCCTCAAATCAGATTTTTTTTTTTTACTTTATTCTGAACTCTCCTCCTGAAGTGTCCATCTATAAATAATTGCTATTTTATTTTCAAGATTACACATACTGTAAGTAAAACCTGCTTCTTGTTAAATAAACTTGCATCAAATGTTCTGAGGCGATGACATGGGTGATGTTTTACGATTAGTTCATTACTTTTACTTTTGGTGCACTCTCCTTCTGATATTTCTTTCTTTTCCTTTGCCCTTCAGAAACCACTTTTGTCCTGTTCATGGCAGAAAGACAACAACCTTTTATACCCTGACGTTTACTATCACCTTCAAACACAGTGATGATGTGTGTTACCTGGCCTACCATTATCCGTACACGTACTCTGCTCTGAAGGTACCATTCCCATTACTCTACTAATTGGTGGAGGAATCTTCTTTACATTAGCATTCGTAAAACAGTGGCCACAATAACAATAGTTGCACTACACATTATTATTCTGCGACAATAAGTAAGTAAATTAGAGTTAATCTCAACATCTGTGTAACGGAAGTGGACAATACTGCTAAACTGACAAAATGCAGAAATCATGCATTTATTTACACATTAAAGTGTCAGTTTAACTCATTTTGTCTATAAACTAGTGTCAATCAAATAACACACAACTTTATGTCTTTGCCTTATCAAATTTCACAATATCTGTATGACATTAATGTATCACAAAAGGGAACTTAGTCTTTGAGAAGTTATGTCTGTTTGTCCCTTTGTTGTAGCCCTCTGTCCTCACAGGTGTAGTTAAATTGAAATAGTCACTGACTGAGTGTTGGATTTTATGTCCACAATAATCCCAACACAAATGTATGTTCGTGCTGTGTCTTTTAGGCTCATCTGAAGGTGCTACAGAAGTCGGTGGATCCTGCCAAAGTGTTTTTCCGGCAGCAGACCCTTTGTGGCACTTTGGCGGAGAACGCCTGTCCATTGGTGACCATCACTGCGTGCCCTGCCAGCAGGGGCTGGAAGGATTTGCATCAACTACGTGAGTATTGCTGTGTTTGTGTTCTGGACAAACAATCATCCATTCAAAGGTTTGCATCCCCTGGGTGTACATTGTGGTTGAACACTTCTTCTGCACAGCAACAAGGTTGTGGGATCCATCCTCGCACTGTTCTTCCCACTCCCACCATCTAAAGACATTCATGTGAATGGTTGTCTGTCAGTGTATGTCTGTGTTGGCCCTGATGAACTGGTCATTGTCCTGTGTGTGCCTGGTCATGCTCTCCTTAACAGCTGGGATAGGCTCCAGCACCTTTGCGGTAATAGCTATTCTCAGCAGTGCTTTGTAGTTTTATTGTTGTATACTATTTAAATAAAAATTTTATCTGTCACTGTTTATATTGCAATTGGTGTCTTTGGTTATCGTCTACATGTTGCACGTGTTCGTATCAATAAGAAAGAAAGAACAAATACAGTAGAACGCCGCAGTGTTCTCGAGAGCTGTATGTGTGGAATAAGAGACTTCTACTGTGTGTACAGGTGTGTGTATGCAGTGTGGTGCAGACCAGCCATCCTGACAGAGACAGATATCCCATGCTTTGTTTATTTTGCAATAGTAAATTGAAAGTCAGTGAAATGAGAATATGAAGAAATAATTTGTTTAGGGAATACCCACATGAGAGTCATCACTGCATATCCATATTAGCATACTATTATATTGTACTACACAAGCTTCAGTTGCTCACGGGCACACGTGCAGATCAGCCATGCCATTTTGGGTTTTCACTGCCGACTGCCAAGCGCAGACTGTGCTATGGGAATTAAAAACAACTAGTTAATTTTACTCATGAATTGACATTATTATGAATGCAATGGTTTAATGTTTCCTATTCATTTCGACATTTGATCTTAATTAACAAATTGGACTGGGTTTGATCCCTGGTCCGGTCTGGGCCTCTCTGTGTGAAGTTTGCATGTTCTTCTTATGTTTGTGTAGGTTTGCACTGGCTCTAAATAAGCTTTAATGTCTGACTTTTTTTCTGAATGGCCATTGTCAAAGAGGACTAAGCTTCAGCACCTGTTGTTGAGGCTGCATTAGAAATAGTTCCCATAAAGAAAATCAACTCCCACAGACCCATCTGTAACACAGGTTACATGAAGCAGCAACTTGTTTGAATGTTGTCATGCCTTTGTCCAGGTAATCGTTCCTACATAGTGCTGACTGGACGGGTCCATCCTGGTGAGTCCAATGCCAGTTGGGTAATGAAGGGCACTCTGGAGTTTCTGTGCAGCAATGACCCAGTTGCCCAGAGTTTAAGGGAAAGTTTTGTCTTTAAGATCATCCCAATTTTGAACCCTGATGGAGTCATTAATGGCATGTAAGTAAAGACACAGTTTTGGGACATGACTTTAATCTGACTGGTCACATGGTCACAAATGCTTCACTGACTTTGATTTGGCCTAATAATTTTTTCTTAACCTGTGACACTTGTTAAAGACTAGACCTATTTAGTGAACTTAAAGCTTAATTGAAACTTTTTACCTGTAAATATCTGTATAGCCTTAAAGTCTTTTGGATGGTTCCTTGATATAACTCAAGGCCAATAGCCGCCCTTTCAGAATCAGTGTCCGGTTGCCCTGATAAGAAACTGCACTGTGTAAGTTAAGAAGAGCTTCTCTTCATGTTAGTGTTAGATTATAACCTTACAAACTCTCAGATAACTTTACGTATTATGTAATAATTATTCATTGTAAAGTGAGCTACCAGAGACCTGTCTGCAACAAAAAGTAATATGACTGTACCATGCCAGTCAACATGCTGTTTGTTCTCCATCTTTGCTGATGTTGTAAATAAACACACACTGTTTTTGAAGGGCGGCCATGGCTTAACAGTGTGTCTGAGTCAGTCTTCACTTATGTGTCCAGGAAAACACAATAATGCTTTGATTTTGTTCAATTATGTTACTAAACTGTTCAAATTTAGATTTAGCTTTATCTTGAGATTCTTCCTCAATCAACCTGGTGATATTCCAAAGACCTCAGTTAAAATTCAGTCTTACAAGTGGACTTCCCTTTTTTTTTAACAAAGCAATGATAAACAAGTCAAACATGTAGCTGATCCTTTCATTCATTCCCAAAGTCATTATACTGTTTACAAAGGCATACAGCAGTAGAATAATAAATAAATACACCAGTGTTTATCCTTAAACTAATTCATAATCTCATAACCTGGCTTTCATTTTAAAAAGAAAAATCCAATACCAACATTATTTACAATGTATGTTGTGCAATTCATCACTTTTCATTGCTTCACTGATTTACTGTTGTGTGTCTTATTGTGTACATCCTCAGGAACCGCTGTAATCTGAACAATGAGGATCTGAACCGCCAGTGGTGTAAACCGGATCTAGTCCTCAGTCCAACTATCTACCACACCAAAGGCTTACTCTATTACCTCAACAGCATAGGACGGACCCCTCTGGTACTAAACTATTCTCCATCCTTCTACAGACATACCTATTTATAGGCACTGTGCCCATTTCAGCTTTGCATATAAAAAATGCACTAAAATCATATTAAATGTTAAAACCGGGAATGGCCTTCCTGTGTAGAGTCTGAATGTCCTGTGTTACCTTCTTCCTCCCAAAGTGTGAACTGAAAGGTTGTCTGTCTATAAGTGTTAGCCCTGCGAGCTGGGGATTATACAGGATGTACCAGGCCTCTCCAAAAACTATGTCTAGGAAACAGAAAAAAATCCAAAGACACATTAACTCCCCAAAGAGTCTAAAGGTTGTAACAACATTCAATACACCTGAGTTAAGAAGATTGGAAAATAAATCAAAAGTCTATCTCTATCTAATTCTAACTCGAGTTTATGCCAGAAGTCAATCTAATTTTATTTCTTGATTATTTTTTTTTCTAGTATGGAGGAGATTCAAGCTGCAGCAGATTTTTAAATCAATGGAAAGTTAATTAACAACAAAATTAATGGCTGATTGTTCCACACCATTAGTGAGCCACCAACCACAGAACAGAAATGTGGGTGAACGTTGCATGGTTCAGTCACATGGAGGTGCATGTGTTTGTGCTTTCCTGGAACCGAATCAAACGTAATGAGATGTTAATGAGAAAGACCTATAATGAATTGACCTTCATTGGCTGTTTTAATTGGTTCAGATTAAAGCGATGTGGTTGTTTTTGACTCTAATTTGCCAAGTTAACTGCAAACTGTTGCTCCAGACTGACAGGCTGTGAAAAACAAGCAGCACGTGGCAACCTTTTCACAGTAAAATAATTACAATTAAGCCTGAAAGCAGGAATAAAAAACATCCTTGTTGTTCTTGTAAGCGCAAAAGGGCCTCCCACATCAGTGTAATTCATTTTAGGGCAAACTCTCCTTTAACTTAAACTGTATAACAGCCACATCCTACATAATGGGTATCCACCATGACATCTTTCTTTGCCATCCCTCTGCATCATTTTAGCAAATTTCCCTTCATTCGTTAAATATAAATTCTTTGGCACATATCTCAATCTGCTTCACAACCTCTTTATCAAGGCCTGCTCCAAAAAAATGTCTCTGATTTTTGCTTTTCCTCCAGGTGTTCTGTGACTACCACGGCCACTCCAGGAAAAAGAATGTGTTTTTGTACGGCTGCAGTGTGAAGGAGACTCTGTGGCAGTCTGGCTCTGCTGTGGACACTGTGGCCGTGAAGGAAGATCCGGGGTATAGGGTAGGAACTGTTGCATGACAAATTACCTGAGGAACAGGAATGTGTCTGTTCTACTGCGGCATTCATGTGGTCCTCAAGTGTTTGTAGTTGTTCTTTAGTGTGTTTTCATTCATTTTATTTATTTTTATTGTGAACAATGTTGTTCAGCGACAGATTCAATTATTAGTTAGGTCCCTCTTTTTAATCTTTTGTTATCTCACTTAAATCAAATTCCACTGAGAAATCAAAAAATAAAGTAATATATAATAACAGGGCATACTTGACCTATTATAAAATGTCCTATTTGAACATTAATAAATGACCTTTAATGATTCTTCAAGGACAATTAAGGATCCTTTTTAGAATATCAAATAGCAGTCGAAACATGTAAAGGTACAATGATCCCAAACATTGGTCTGATTATAAGAAACTAAAAGAGAAACTACTGTATATAAGGTTCCTTAAAGTAGGAAAGTTGCAGTTTAAACTCTGTAACCAAATAAACTACTGGATAAAGTTGTGCTTCTGCTCTGAATTGTCAGAGCTGAAGCAGTTGATTCATTTTCTGTCTTTGTTTTGCCAGACTATTCCAAAGACCTTGGATCGAATAGCACCTGCCTTTTCCTTCAACAGCTGCAACTACTTGGTAAAGGACATTACGACACTCACCATAAAGGCACCATTTATTAATAAAATAAATAATATGTCAATGTTTTAGGTGGAGAAGTCTCGCTCCGCCACAGCCAGGGTGGTCGTTTGGAGGGAAATAGGTGTCCTCAGAAGTTACACCATGGAGAGTACTTACAATGGCTGCGACCAGGGAATATACAAGGTAAGCATGACCGTTTGTTTACTTGCAGTTCCAGTTCTTTGTTTTCTTATTTATTTTTTTCCCCATGGCCCACATTAAAACTAACTGGACTTTTAATGCAATGTTGAATGTTGACTTTATGTTCTTTAAAGTGTTTTTTATTAACTTTGACTGGGATCAAGGCAATGACAGCAAATTAAATATGTTTTTGCTGTCAACCCTATTTTATGCATTATTTAATTTCAGATTGACAAATTAACATTAACTGATAATGAAATGAAATGAAACAAGACCTTTAAAAAAAAAACAGGTGAGCACGCCAGGTGACCTTAAATTGATCATAAATTGCCACTATTGCCATGAATTGTTTTCTAGGATAGGCATGTTAAAGCCAAAATGACATAAAAAAGAGTCATCTTCTTGTTAGGTAGATATTGTAGCTAGTGTCTGTTCTCTGTAAGACCATGCTGAGTGGTGAGGTTTACTGTAGTATGAGAATATATATGCTATACTACACTTGTATGTGTTTGTAGGGTTTCCAGATGGGAACTAAAGAGCTGCAGGAGATGGGGGTAAAGTTCTGCCACAGTTTGCTGTCAGTATCTAAAGATGTGAAGGCCCTCTACAGCAGAAGACTCATGAACCACATAGATCTGGACCACAACAGCCTAGACCACACGTCTAATGAGTAAGAGTCAAAGTGTTGGACCATAACCTGCTTTTTAAGGTCAAACATACAGACACTTTTTTGCCCAGGCCCTATTTCCTCATGTACACATGGTAGACAGGTTGGGGACAGTAAATGTGTCTGAGGTGGGCCTTGGAATAAAGATCTGGCCTGTAGCAACAGGAGGGTTTTGAGGCGGTTCTAGTTACGCTGTTCCCTTTTCAGCCAACTGCAGTGAGATTTACTGTTCATCCTGAAGATGATAAATGTTGTTTAACAGTAATTATTCAATATGCTCATTCTTAAAAAGTAGTGTGAGGACTCCCCTGATAGACGTGATTTTGCTGCTGAGCTTTGACAACATTCAAATCAATAGCTGGCATTGGTATTCTATATGGCGTCTCACGCTGCCTTTCAGACTGTCTGGATGCTCCCTCAGTCTCTCTTCCCTCTTCTCCCTTTTCACTCGGCTTCTCAGCCACTCCAAAATG
The DNA here is from genome assembly GCA_024349245.1 of Neodontobutis hainanensis. Lineage (NCBI taxonomy): Eukaryota > Metazoa > Chordata > Actinopteri > Gobiiformes > Odontobutidae > Neodontobutis > Neodontobutis hainanensis. The sequence goes on from JALDNG010000015.1 coordinate 10,934,404, forward strand.
AAAATCAGTGTGCGTGTCACATCCTCTGTCCCAGCGGAGTCCTCATGTGTCTGTACATGCTCCTTTGACGAACACTCGCACAAGCACACTCACACACAACCAGCGTCCCATGAGCTTTGTCTAATCAGATTACTGGATGTGAGCATTTCTGTCACCTGCCAATCATTCATTTCTGTTCGCTGAGCTCAAGGTCACATTGAGAGAGATGAGGGACACACTCTGAAAATCTGTACCACTTCCACAATCTTTCCCTATATAGTTTATACATGGTTCATAAATAGTTTATTTGTTATTATTAGGTTGTTCACTTATTTGGTTTCAGGTCAGGTGCTAAAGGTTCTCAATCATTTAGCTTTTAATAAACACAATAGGCAATAGTAACCTGTTGCTGGTTAAGCACTAAGCCCCTACTTACCTTTAACAAACTTCAGTAACGTTTTATTTTACACTACACTTGATACATTGTATCAACTGTATTAAGTACAATGTAACACTGTGTAACAAACTGTAATAACATGTAACTACACTTTGAGTTACCCAGTGTAGGAATTTTGCTATATAAATAAAATAGCCTTGCCTTGCATACATATATTAAACCTGACCCTACCCCCTACCCTACCTACAATATATATGTACACATAATTCCAATTATGTATGTACCAAGCATGTTATTACAGTTTATTATTCAAGGAGGTAGATACAATGTATGAAGTGTAGTGTAATATCTCACCCAAAATTCATATTGGGTTGTGATCCAACTTAAATAAATTTTAGTATCCTGCCATCTGATCCAAAAGTCCTGCAGTACCCTCTCACAGTATTTGATCTGACTTAAACTCCGCCTGATCTCAGCTTGGAGTTCTTTAAACCAACACATAACAATAACACACTAGATTCCAACCCTTTAAAGGCCAAAGTGTGTCGCGAAGCAAAGCTATTAGCTATGATAATTGCATGGATAATTGTTGAATATAGTTAATACAGTAGGCCTCACTGTAGGCTAACATTGTGTTTCCTGCAGCTGCTTTGAAGACGATGAGCCTCCGTGCATTGAAGAAATTGAATATTCTAAAGACTGTGCAGCACCCAAAGGAGCAGATCTCGATTTAGATGTAAACAACTACATGGCCAGCTCTGATGAAGACGATGAGAAAGAGGAAGGACACAGGGGAAAGAAACATCACAGAAACAGTTTCAGCTCATTGGACCAGCCCAACATGAAGAACAGTCTCTATCACCTCATTAAACAGTCATCCATAGAAACTGAGTGAAAAGATATAGATGTGATTTTGTTTTTATGGTGAAGACAAAGACATTTCTTAATTTCTTTCTCAATGGAACTTCTAAAGTTTTGAATTTTAGGTTTGACCATAAATTATTATTTTGAGCCGTGTCTTCTGATATTTTGAAATTATAAAACGGTACACAGATTTTGTTTCACTGCAGCTGTAACAGGAGTGACTGTAATTGTAAATATAGTTCATAAAGGAATCATTTATTCATAATAGGAATCAAAATTTACTTTTGAATAGTACGTTCATTATAATTATTACTAATTCACATGATAAATTCATTTGATCAAATTAAATAATTTAGATTGCACTGGGTCATATTTAAAGTGCAACAAGGAGGGGATTTAAAAAAGAAAAATCTCCTGATATGAAACAGTGTTGTGTTTTTGGTTTTAAAACTGGTCTGAAACATTTTAATCAATCTTGTCTTGGTCTTAGCACATTTTGATCACGAATGGTCAAAATTGTAAACCTCTTTTCTGCAATATTTCACTAAGAGCTTGAAAACCAGCACAAGCGTGAGACTGGAATTGTAGTGTTTGATGAGACACGGCTGATGTGTCTCATTTTGTGTAGCCGTCTTTTTTTTAAACCTAAACTAAAAAGGTATTAGTGAGATTCAAAAGCATTCAAAAGTTGTAGACAGATGTAAATTGAATGTTTACTTACACATTTGTACATTAGATCCTAATGTACATCACCAAATATATTTATATTTGTAGATAATGGCTGTATATATCAGATGCCGAACTGCAGATGTAGCATAGAAAGCATGCCGCCTGGTATATCAACGTTTTCCCCAAAGTGAGCTTAATGAATCTGTTTTTTCTGCTTAAAATGTACAGAAGTGGAAGAATTTGTAATTGTATTAGGTAAAGTAATAGCAAAACAATGAATATAAGACTGAATTATGAAATCATAGTAATATAAAATATTGGCTATGTGGCTTCCTTTTGAAACTTTTGTGCTATTTGTGAATGATAATGTGTTGCCTCAGAATTGAGAATTGTGCTTTAGACTTATGCCAAGCCTAGTAGGGATGGCCTTTTCTGAGAGGCTAAAATCCCATTTTTTTTATTTTTACTGTCATTGTTTGGTACAGGCTCCAAATATGACTGACCTTCACCAACAAGAATCTGGATGAAGGTTACACAATTAAACTGTATTGCAGGGGCCAGAATTCAAACCTGGGTCAAGAGCTTGGCAGGCAGCGATGCTCACCACTGTACTGCCAGTGCTTCGCTAGCATTATTTTGTGAGATTGATTAGGGCCTGACCGCTGATAAGGTAAAGAAGGGGATAAGGCTGTAAACATAGAACTGCAGAATAGCAAAGGCTGGCCACTGCTATGGTGTTAATGAGGAGGAGGGCTGCGTCATGTTACTGTCTCAGTCTGACAGATAGTTACAGCTGATGGAGGGTAAAGAGACTGTGGGATTTACACTTCAATTATTTATTTATTAGTGGTGTGGGTGGCTGGTGTCAATGGCTGCATGGTTGGAATATAGATAAGTTGAACTAAAGTATTTTTTAGAGGTGAGTACAGAGAAGGAGTGGGCCTCCTTAACTCCAAACTGCCATTTGCCAACACTTTCTGTATTCCTCCTGTCAGGTTGTTCAGCCAGACTAAAAGTCGTGGCTGGGGCACCACATAGGCCACAAACTGCATCAACCATATGGGCCTCCTGATGAGAGGCCTTTAACATGCCCGCCAACAAGACCTTTACCTGTAATCCTTGAATACCCATCAGGAAATGAGCCTTAGTTCATTAATAGCCCTGAGATTTTGAGTCTTGGGTATGAGTCTGGGCCAGGCTCACAAAAATACATGCCAGAGAGAGACAATACACCCTAAAGTAACCTTAAGTGTGGAGTTGTGCATTATAAATGGCCACTCATGAGCAGCCCCTTCAGAGACGGGGTGGTGAGAGTCAAACATTTTCTTCTTGATAAATAGTTGTATAGGAATATTTAAAGCCTCCGAGCCCCTGAAGACCTATCTGTTTAACTGCACAGTAAACATGGCCAGTGTTGGAACAGCTCTCTTGTTACAGTAGCAGTTAATTAGCTTGGTCAGAGGGGAGCTTTATTGATTGACTCAGTTAATTGGTCGTTTAACTGTCCAATCCCACCGGTCCATTCAGCAGTGCAGCTATACAATTTCAGCTTGTATGAGAGTGTGTAAGGGTATGCTGTAAAACCGCAGGAAACACAGCTGCTGGCTGCGGGGATGGGAAAGTTACAAATTATTGATCTCATTAAACAAAGCACTCTGTTACAAAACTGTTTGTAAGCTTATATTTTTTTGCTGATCTGTGACACTAAATGTAATTAATGGCATACTGTCAAAGACTATCAAAACTGCTTAACAAGTAATTAAAACAAATGATTTTCACTTAGGCATTGTTAAATAATAATGGATCGGCTTTATATAGCGCTTCTCAGAGTCCACCTACGACCTCTCCAACCTCCAAACATTCTCACACATTCATACAGCAATGCCACAGACGCTGGAGGAAAGGTGTCTTGCCCGAGGACACAACGACAGTATGAACTGGGGAGAGTGGGAATAGTCCTGATGTTAGCACAATATCAGATGCCAGCAAGAACTGCTCCACAGAACCATCTGGGAGGGTTATTGTTGAAAGTATTTGCAAAAGGTCAGGTACTTTAAATGAACATCTGGTCATGGATTAGATTTATCAGCGCAGCTCCATGTGGTCACTACATCTATAACCTAAAATACACCTAGACCTGTCTTGGCTGTCATTGGTTATTGGTCACACCAAGCCCATTAGCCAGATTTTGGACCTCAAATACTTTGCTTGGAGCAGTTCAAGATGGATTTTCATGAGTCTGTAAACTCACAAATCTGGCGAGAGTCCAGCTGCAGCTCAAGGTTAAGTCATCATGGCTATGTCAACTACAAGTGGGGATCCAACCAGTAAAAAATACTTGATTAAACTATAAAAACTCATCAATGTTGATTGGGCAGCCCAAAAGTGGTGCCATGACAGTAGAAATATGGACATAAAAGCACTATTTATTGTACAGTGGTGAGTGATAAGTCATTGTATAATCCAAAGGCAAGCAGCAAACACCAAACCTGACAACATCACCAAGATTGAGATTTTGATTTAATTTGGTCTGCAAAATGCATCCAAGAGGAGCAGAGCCTTACAGACAGCTCCTCTGAGGCCAAATATCACCGATATCAGGTTTTTAACCAAACAAAATATGAAACTGGAGCATGTGGTAAATGTGTACTATGATTTGTGATGAGTGAATTATTTAGTAGTCTGAAAGCCTCTCCACCTACGGTAAAGCCTATTGCCAAGGGGCACAGTGAGTCATGTAAACGTAATCCTGCCTAACCCCAGTGACAGAGATATTGATATGAAGGGGACTATGAAGTCATACTTAGCAAGGTTACCATGTCTACTGGAACTGGTCTTTAGCTCTCTTTCTATATATGTATTTATTTTCATTTCATAATTTGGCAAGTAACGTCAACTTTTTTTTTTTATGAATATGATGTCCTAAAGGTAAACTCATTGGTATGCTAAGGTACGTGAGCATGAAAAAAAGCATCACTTAATAACAAGGTCTATCTGCTGTGACTGCAACAGAAATTAACAAAAATCTTTCAACAAACATTGCGTCTGACCAGCAGTGGCCTATTGCACGTTATCAGCCATAACAATGGTATCTCAACAGCAGCTAGAACATTAGACATTTGAGAAGTATGTGTCTTTAGTGTTATGATGTTCACCTTGGACACAACATAAAAAAGCCTCCTCTTTGTGTTAATGTAGAATCTGTTGCACTATAAGGACACATACAGCGAAGAAAAGAGGATGACTCTTTTAAGTGACTCAAATTTTAACTTAGCAGTGGGAATAATTCTGACACGTGACAAATCTCAGCTTCTATTTATAATGTCACAACCCACCTCCTCCCCAGCTCCTGGTTACTGGTTGTCATTGACCCTTGCTGTCCCAAAACAGAGTCCAGTTGGTAAAAACCTACACTGTTCAACAAAATCGTACAATATTCATCATATTTATTCATATTTACGGTGAAATACTGTCAAATAGCAACAGTAAAAACCTGTAAAAGCTAAATTAGTATACCCTGCAACTATAATAACTCAATAATAACTGAATAACTCAAAATTAAGACAAAAACTTATACAGGGTGTAGAAGATATAGAATACAATAAATAATTAAATAATAATTATATTAATAAAATAATAAGGAGATAAATAAAAACAAGTACCATATTAATACATATCAGTATTTATCAATGAATAAAATTTTACGTAGTGTGTAGAAATTTAGGGGTTGACATGCAAAACTTACAGCCTTTATTTATCTTACAAAAAAAGAGCCCTGAAAGTTATAAGTAACTGTCAGTACAGAGATAAATCAAACACATTATTTGTAAAGTTTAATGTTCTAAAAATTCATGATTTAGCTTACTATTCAAATTATGTATAAAGAAAACAACAAAACATGACCATTGAACATCCAAAAAAGTTTATAAAAGTTGATACAATCCTAAAGGAACTGATATCTTTAACAGACCAGAATTTAGGACAAAAATAAGGGACTGGAGTACAGGAATGAGAGGGATTAGCCTTGTGGGTCAAAAACAATTAAGATTTAGAAAATGTATAAAAAATGTTGGAGATGTATGGAGGTTAAGGTATGGGTGTGATATGCACATTTTCTTTTCTTTTCTAGTTCTTTGTTGTTGTTGTTTGTTATTACTGAATTCATAAATTAATGATAGTAATGCTTCTTTGTTTTCCTGTAGAGACATTGGTAAAGGTTTTTTTGTTTGAGCTTTGATTCAATGAGTATAAATTGTAAGGGGTTGGGATTTTATACGTTCACACTTCAATCCACTCCCTTTTGGACATTGTTTTTATGTTATTTTAAATTACTGTCTATTTTAATTGTTTTAAATGTTCAAATTAAACGTAATAAAAAATTATCATAGAAATACTGTAACAACATAATTGTATTTGAGTTTTTTGACATTAAAAAGTTCTTAACTATAACATTTTTGGAGGCTATTTTTTTTATAGTGTCGCAATATCTCTTATGCTGAAAAACTGGCAACCACAGCTGATATTTTTTATTTGTTTTACCGTAAAAAAGCATATATTGTACAGTATGAATAAAAGTATTTTCTCTACAGACTAAGTGGAAAGCCGAACAGAAGGACGGTTCTGCACTGCAGGGTCAGAGTGTGTGTCTGGTCACTGGATACTAACTATTGTAGTTAAAGTGATACAGAAAACGTCTGAATGAAACCCTAGAAACCACAAAATGAGTTGAGTATTGAACCTCCCAATACACTGTAGTGGTTCATTTTTTTTTAGAAAATGATACTCAGAGGTACCTTCTGCTTTGCAACACACACTGTGTCAAACGTTTCTGTATCATATTGTCTGTTTTAGTGAACGAGGGTCCAAAATTTTAATTTGGACAGAGATACCGTATAGTCAATAACCGTCTGATCTTTAAAATATTAATAAAATCTAACCAAGCGGCTGCCCCCATGTTATTTTATTACTGATAGATTCAGTTTGGGACCATCCCATCCACTGACAGGCAGCCATTTAACTGCAACTGTATACGAAAAGGTCAGACCCCTGGCATGGCCAAATGGCAGAGTGCTTCTCAGTAATTCTACACACTGAGCATCACAGACCCACTCCATATCCAGTATGGATTTTTGGCTCTGTGTGGCATTCAGGGACCCCTTTCATGCTTGATAGTGCAGAGAGATGACTTACTGGAACTGAACCAGTACAGAGAACCCACACACACTGCATCATACAAGGCACTGAGCTAAGAATCATCAATGTTTACCAAGACTAAATTAAAGATTTTATATTTTACATTTAAAAGAAGTTCTGAAGCTAAGATAAAAGTCCTTTCCCAACCTCTTTTCCAAAATCTTTGTGTCAAATGTCATGTAGTGAAGATTAAGAGGTCTCTTAAGGAGATAGGAAAAGAGAAAAACTTGTGTTCGGTCCCTAAGACTGACTACAACTATTGTTTCCTATTTTAAGTATCTGGTTAAGAAACACTCATAAAAAGGACTGTTCCAAGAATCTGAATTAATTCACATGAATTGACTCTAATGTCTTTATGAACAACCCTAAACAAATCATGTTTAGTGGTCTACCTACATCATAATGAATAGTTATAAAAACAGCTTAAATTCACAAAGCACACTGCCATCAGAATAAATGTATGACAGATCTCAACCAGCACTTTGAATGATATCCTTATGTCATAATATTGACAATAAAACAAGGTACAGTACCCAGTGGCTAGACAAAAAACAGTGTGACTATAGATACATGTTGTTTGTTGATACAGTATATACTGGAGAGTAATGGCTGTCTGTGAGATGTGTACAGGAAGCTTGGGTGGTGGTGCTGTGAATTGTGGGATGCCAAGAAGCGGGAAGAACTTCCAGAGGTTCCTGTGCTAAAAAAGATAGTAAAGGAACCAATGAAGTTAATTTCCTGTCTCCTTTCCTAAGTAAACAGAGAATTGAGAATTTAAACAAATTATTCAGCATATTATGTCAATTTGATTCCTTCTTCTTATTGATTATTTGATTCTTTTATCTATGTTCTCTGAGACTACAACTAAAATTCATATCCAAACCTGCTGGCCGTTCCTAATGGCATCACGTAACACTCTAGCCCCCTTGAGAGGGGTGATATTACGTCTCACCTCTGCCTTGGATCCATCTCCTTCTTAATTACAAACTGGCCAGATAGTGGTCCAGATCTGAATACTGATTAGAAGGGCTCCATTACAGACTTTGTGTGTCCATAGTCATACAAGTGTGTGTGTAGTTGTTTGTGCAAAAGTGAGGGAGAGACAAAAATAATAAAAAGTGCTTAAAAGTGTGGGATCACTGACAGAGCCATGATCATTTTAACAGATTTCTGTAATGCAACACTCATGGTAAAAGCTTAAGTTTTGCCAGTGATCTGACAGCAGCTAATTTCTATAACACTAAGTTGCACAATACAAAACAGCTGTTGGAAAAAGGCCAGATGCAACTGAGAGATTTTGTGGCAGTTCCTAATGTCTAACCCATGACAGATGCACATGTAAAACTTGAATGGTGGATACTATCCAGCTCCTTTCCTATTGGTTAGGATTTGGTTAGAGTTTAATCATCAATAAAATATTAGTAAATGCTTGGTGGGCCACATTGAACAGCTCAACGGGCCGCATGTGGCCCCTGGGCCTTAGTTTGCCCACCCCGGATCTAAACTGTTTATCTCTTTTTTCAAAAGACCAAATGATTTCTGACCCAAATCCCCTGTCTGTATTTTTCTCTTAGTTTTCTCTTTTCTATTGCCATTTCATTGATTTTAAAACTATTTTTTGTATCCTTATGTAGAACCTTTTCAGTGTCTTTTAATTATTCTTTTCATTGTGACAATTGTGTCCATTTCCAATTTACAAAAGAAGACACTTTATATTTATATTAAATGCCCCTTGACTTTCACAAAAAAAAGGTTGGGCCAATTTTATGCAATATTTATCTAGCTGTTGTGGCCGATAGCTGATATTGGCCGATATTTAAAATATTGATAGCCAAAGCTTTACTAAATAAATATAATCAAAGTAATTATTTTATTTTTTATTATTGAAAATGCATATTTGCTCTGTACAATTACTGTATAATCACATTGTACCTCAATCATTTCTATTATCTTTGGCTATTTGGCTTTTGCAGAATCTCTGCTGAATTTCTGTTTTTCTCAAGGGCTTGTTGTGGGGCTTCCTTTAGCAGTGCTGGATTCTTGTGTTGCTGCTTGCTAATGCTAGCTTGTTGTTTCAAAACAAGTTATTAAATTGGTGGTAAATGATCCTCCTGTCTCCGACTGTCTTCTTTTGATACCGCAAAATACGTCCGAAAAATATGCTAATTTGAATTTTTGGCCAATAAAATCTCTAGCGACCCACTTTTGGGTCCTGACCCAATGTTTGGGAATCACAGATCTAATGGATGCTAATGCACAGAGTGAAAAAAACTTTCCTTACTAAATAGTGAATTTGTACTGTTATTAGTTATTCAACGTATTACTTAAGGATTTCCTCAAGAGGAGCAGGTTTCTGTTCAAAGCGAATATAGAATCCTCATTTTATTATCATAGACACCTTTGTTAGCCAGTTGCTTTTTTTCTATTGTGTGAGGTTTGGTGGTGCAGGACACATCTGGTCCACATTGTCCTATTAAATGTGTCATAATATGAACAGTCAAACAAAAAAGAACATCTGACAAAAATTCAAGTTGGGCAACTTTTTGAATATAGCCTTAGTGGTGAAAGTATGGGCATCTTCATCTGTCCTCACTTTCTTTCTTGTTGTTTATCTTTGTCCATCTCTCTCTCTGGCGCTCACACACTCCTTTCTGAGCAAATTGGCCAGCCTGCCCCGACTGAGATCCTCATTTCCCAGAGGTCACCTGTCTTCTGCTGTTGTCTAGTGAACGGCACGGACACACACAAGCACACACGAGAAAAGGTTGGCAAATCTCATTTTCCAAGGCTGAATCCTCCCATGCACTTGTCCAAACAACTGCAGGCTGTTCTGTGGAAAGCACAGATCCAGAGAGAAGCAGGGATGGAGATGAAAATCATTAGGGAAACACAAAAGTTGGTATGTTTTGAGAGTGGAGACAGCCATACGGTCATGTTACCACACAGAACTGAAATATTGCGATAGTCAATTGTTTTTTTTTTTTTTTTTTGTATGGACAGAGTGTTCCATTTGTGCATTTGATTACTTAATAAACCGTACAATATCTTTTTTATCTGTCAGTAGCTTGACCATAGCATGTGACCAAATGTTTCCCAGCTGCATGTGTTGATAAAAAGACAAATGAGTAGTGTTTTTAAGGATGGAGAAAATTTTAATGAGTCAGAATTATTCACAAAGCCACCTCAAAAGTTTACCACATCTGAACATTTAAAAAATACAATATATGAGTTGCCAAAGAATTCTGATACATAGTTATAAATAATAGTATGGAGACAGGCTACGACACATTATCTGGAGGCAGAGAAAGACAAGAGCAGAAGTTATGTTTCATGGAAAACACAACGCAGAACAACACTCTTGACATAATGCATTAGATCAATGTATGTTAGATGAACAAACCAAGCTCCGTTTCAGCAGTATGGTGCGCTTGACTTTGTACATGGTTACAGCCACTCATAATTACAAAGGGCGAGGTATGAAAATGTAGTCAGTGGAAAAGTTTAGATAGAAGAAGGCTAAAAAGCTGAGATAGATGACATTCACAGGTCTGTACAGTGGATAATAGGAGAGGAAATTTGTGCAGATATTGGTGAGATTAGTTGTAGTCCTAGATCTCATTTCAATCACAGTCATACATTTATGGCAATTGCTCGGAGTATGCATAATAGTAACTATAATTAGCAGTCATTATAATGCCATTTGTTTGTGATACTAAATATATTATATAGTTTCTACAAAATGCTAACTAATTTTATACTTGCCAATTGACAATATTATCTAAAATTACTTGGTTACATCTTGCACCAAATGGATTTTGCTAATTTTGTATGGCTTTTTATTCACTTGCAACAAGCTCATTTAGAGACCATTTGGGTTGATAAATGTTTGAAGCTTTGGCAGTTGATATTGATAAATGGAGATGAAAGGATGTAGGTTGGCTACATATGTTGGCTCACATATTGAATCCTCTTCAGTAGCCAATATTCATTTCAGAATTATAACTCTAGCCCCATTACCTTCTTTTCAAATGATGTGCCTTTCAGACAGGACTTTACATCAAAGAACTCTTCAAATTTACACTAAATGTTTTACTGATTATAATGGATACTAAAACAGGGATCATTTACACAGCAAAAAAATCAACTAGATCTTCGAGAGAGGACTGTCTATGGTGTTCATCATCTGGTTCCAGTGGACAAAAGGAGATACAGAAGCGGCGGATCTGGAAAGTAAAGGAGGAACAGGAAGTAGAGGTAGGTTGATGAACTAGGCTCTGAAAAACAACAAATCCTATCTTGAGTGCAGCCTTTTACGTTTCAGTGAGTCCTGGATAAACATCAACATTCTGGACTCATCGGTGGACTTGGATTGGACTTGGATTGGACTTGATTGGACTGATCAGAGCAGATAGAAATGCCTCAAGTGGAGGACTTGCGTTGTATGTAAACTACAATGGTGCTTTTCAGGGCAGGTTACAGTTAAAGAGAACTGTTGTCAGCATGTTTATCTGTTGGCAGTGGGACTAAGATCATACTATAATCCAAGAAAAAGTCTCACCTCATTGTTTTGGTTACAGTTTGTATTCAACCAAGAGCATACAACATCATCAGTGGGACTGATGCCTAAACATGCCCTCTTCAGGATATTATGTGTTAACTCAGCGACCATGGTTGAAGCAGTGGAGCAACAAACAACAGGACGGACGCTCTACTGAACAACTCTAAACCACCCGCTGCATCCAACAACAGAGAGCAGTTAGTAGACGTCTGAAATCAGGGAGTCCTAACAACTAAATTTCAATGATTGATCAATAATTAATAGCAAGTTGTCACATTAAATTATAAGCTTGTTCGGTTGTATCCGCTCAACATGCTGTCAAAAAAATCTCACAGTCTATCTCACAAAGAAATCTTCTAAGGTGATTTTCGGAGCACTTTTAATACGTCCAGTCCTCCTATTGTCATTAATTAAATGTTTTATGAGTACAACATACCGGTTCACCAACACACTTAGCTTACTGAGTTACATGGAACAGTAAAATATCTGTGTTCTTAACCACCAATAAATGTTTTTTAAACACCTAAACTGTACTAGAAAAGGAGTTTGTTTGAGCAGATGAGCAAATAACATCTTTCCTCTGCTCTGATATTCACTGTCAACAAATGGTGAACTCAAAATGCCATGAATGTAGCAAACGGGAAAATGTTCTTCTGAAGAAACTAGAATATTACAACTATACAGATTATCAAAATATACTGTTTTTACATAACTTTATAACAATATACTAAGGAACAAAACCAACTCAAAATAAGTTAACATATCTCAGAGAGAGAAATTTACATTATGTACATTCTTTATCAAAGCAACACAAGTTTGTTCTTTAACAATCTTTCAGATGTTTTTTCTTGCCACAAAAAATATTTGCACAATTGTGTCTGTCTGAACAGTGTTGGTCTTACAGTATGTCACAATATATCCTGGTCATGAACTCTCAGCTAGCTTATCAATGACAGCCAGTGGTAGAATATTTTAATGGCTTTGGAGCATGGCAGAGGTCCACTTATTGTGTCCAAATAAAAATAAATTAAAAATATATATAATATATATAGATTTGTTAAAAACAGAAAAACCTAACTACTCCTTTGAAATACTGTCAAATACTCCATTTTTTGACAAATGTGTCAAGCTGGAAAGGGTAGAAAAAGCTCTTTTTGTCATCCCCAAAGGACTGTTTTAGATTTTACTTTTATTTTTTTAATGTGTTTTTTTTTTGCAATATATATTATGTTTGTTGAAAAAGACAGAAGTAACAGCCAGTGTACATTTTTAAGCAGGTAAACAAAATGTACAGTAAAAGTGCTCTTATCTTAAAAGACTACTGTTCGAGTTCCCAGTGAAAGAAGTAGGAGGCACTTATAGGTCTATCTTTATGGCGACAGCCAGTCACTCGGACCACGCTGCCCAGCTCAGGGTCAGAAGGTCTGCTCATAGGAACACGTCATGATGGCTCTGCAAATTAATACCAACTCCTAGTCTACAACAACAAAAACAAATGTCTGTACTTGTACTTGTGTCCATTCTGGATCATATTTAGGAGCAAAAATAAATAAATGCATGTACAAATAAATACTAAATCAACAGTTTCCTTCTAGGTTTTGACACCTCATTGACAAACAAATAGCATTTTCAGTGTAGTTTGACATGAAATATTCAGTTATTCAATTATAATTATAAAATAATACTTGGTATTGGAGTGTCTTTAGTTTACTTTTTTTGTGTGGCACAAAGACTTTGATAATAGTCTTGGGAGCTTTAGTTTATGATGGACCAGCCATGGCCCAAAAAAACTAAAAACTAAAAAAACAATCCAAATAATTTTTCAAAATAGAATGGCAGATTTATTTAAGATTTTGTAAAACGCGGTGACAGTGAGCCCTAACAAGAGAAAGGCAGTAATTGCTATAAAAATCAAAAGCATAAAAAAACAGGCTGGTGGGGTCTGTTTGAGAGGCAGGACAGAAACAATGCTGCACTTTTCCAAACAGTGAAATGGGAATGCATAGGCAATGAAAACAAGTGTTCAAATGAGCTAGACCAATCCATACCACACTGGTACATTCTTCTTTAATACATCCCATGCTTGAAAGTATATTTACTCATAGATTCAAATACTACAGATCAAAACCAAATTTGCCATACCATAGTACCACTTGGGTATTGTTCATGACTTTTGTGAAGTAATCCGGAAGCTTCCAACCCAGTTCAGTCTGGTCCTCTTGTCTGACAGTTAGAGGAAAAGTAGTCTCATTCTTACATTTGAGTCAGTAGGGTTCACTTTAGGTCTGGTTCTGCTGCCTTCAGACCCTGATTCCAGTGACAAACAAGTCATCCCAAAAGAATACATCCACCAGTTCATGTGTCTATCCCAGTATATCCAGATAGACAGGTGTGGCTTTCATAAGGGTGAAGAGCATCTTCTGAATGTCTTTAATGTTGAGCCGTTGTTGTGGCTCTCGCTGCCAGCAGCCCAGCATCATGTCGTACACTTCTTTGGGACAGAGCCTGGGCCGTTCCAGTACTCTGCCCTGAGTTATGCACTCAATCACCTGAGGGCACAGGCAGACAGGGTTAAATGATGGATGACTAATGGTAAGGGAACCATTATGCAAATCTTAAGAAAGGTCATTTGCACTGTGGGCTGTAAAATCCAAAACTGGAGTTCCACAGGGGCCTATTCTAGAATAAATGATGTTTTTACACTACTAAGTTTAAATACATGTCTTGGTTTGTAGACAATATTTAGTTACAAGATTAGCAAGATATTTTTTTACATTTGATTCTTATTTTTATTTCTTAGCATGCTTCAAAGTTAGAGACTTGGTGGAAAACGATGAATCCACAAATGCAGCATCTAATGGCAGTTTATCAGACTGTAACTAAACATCTGGCTTTTGAGATGATGTTTCCTAGTAAGACAACAGATCTTCAGCTGAAACTTCTCAAATTAAAACTATGTCCAATGTTCTTACAACAGGATACATTCAGTAAACCATGACCTGGATAACCCTAGCTTAGAACTTTTACAAACAAGGTCACAGCAGAATAAAGCAAACTGACCAAAGGTGGAAGACAAATGTTTTTCAGATATGCAGTGGAGGAAACTTTGTGGGGAAATCATTTTTGTGTTTTAAAAGGTGTGGCTACATTAGACAGACACAAACAAATACAAATCATATTTTTTTGGTAATTTTTACAGGACAAACTAACAAAACTAAATTCTTGACAGTTTCAATTTGTCAGTTCTCAACAAATAACAGAGAATAAATGAATGTTTAGTAGTTTTGAAGACTTGAAGAGTGATTCTTAATGCAATATTTGGGGTGTCCAAAACCTTTTTTCCACCAGTGTAAGACATTTAAAGGAGTCCGGTATTACAGACAGGGGAGTATACCTCATTGTTTGCCAGCTGGAACCATGGCTGTTTGCCGTAAGTGAAGATTTCCCACAGAATGACACCAAAGCTCCACACGTCACTTTCAGTGGTAAACTTTCTGTACATGATGCTCTCTGGAGGCATCCAGCGGATAGGCAGCATGGTGTGACCCCCCACCTTTGGAAATATACAAAGTCATTTATTTAAGTTGAAAGTCTAACAGAAGATTTTTAGGATTTCCCCCTGTAACACACATTGTCATGGAACCAAATCACTGACATAGCACAAGACATTTGCACAGTGTTGTTTTTGATAAGATCTTGAAGGAAAAACTGCCCTTCCTGAATGTGTATTATACAGTATTTAATATAAACATTACAGCTAATACCATTTTGTCGTGTTGTCTATTGATGAGGGCTTAGCTCATATTAATGCAAATGTTAGTTGACTTGAGTCTATTTCCACATTTCAGCTAAACCTAACATAAAGACGTGTTTGGCATAATGTGGAATTATTTATTTATTTAGCTGTATGCAGCATACACTACATTTGGATTAGGTGATGCTAAAAAAACTGCAAACCTACAATAACCTCCAACATTTGATAAATGATTTTTGTAAAAGAATAATGACAATCCAATTAAAATAAAGACAGTGGGCTTGTATAAAAGCGTGATAGAGCCAGCTGTTAAATGGCTTTAGAACATTTCTCTTGTAAACTGTTCTTGTCACTTTTACATAACCATCAGCTGACTGCTTAACCCAATTAAAGTTAATAAGAATTATTATTGGCTTTATTTAAGGCATATTACTGCTATAGATCATTTATCTCCCAGAACAGCCATCTTGAATTACTGACACTCAGTAGGTTTTCGATTTAATCAAACATGACTAATGTTAAAGATATGGGCAGAGTACAAAGCACAATGTCTCCTCTACTCTGTGATGGTGTCTCGGGCTGACAGAGAGACATTTCTCATCAGTGGTGTCTTCCTGCGTCTGCTGTGAAATCATCCCGCAGCTTGACTAATTTAGTTCAATATGTGGCTTCTAATCAAGGCCCCCACATTGAGTGACCTCCAGTGCACTGCTAACATATTGTCCTTCCTGCACTCTTCTCATGTTGTTGCAGCTTTCAGATCTTCCAACATAAGTCTATCTCTGTATGTAATATTTCCAATAAAGTGAGAGAGAGGAAAAAGTATTTTTCATGGTCACATTGTTTAACTTATTATCTTATCTTGAGTTTTAGTGTTTTAAGTATTTAAGTGAAATGAACATATTAAAATGTTTTCTACCATGGGAATTTAGCCTTTTCTCTTTATGTATAGGTACGTTTGGTAGTGGATGGTAAATAAATCTAAGGACTTTTCTGTGGAAAACTAATTGTGTTAACATTGTGTTAAAAAGTTAATAATTGATCTGTATTGATAGGATGGTTGATTTATTCACTAATAACAATAAGATAATGAATCTGTTACAAATCTACATTTACATTTACATTTATTCATTTAGCTGACGCTTTTATCCAAAGCGACTTACATTGTTCTACAGTAATTACCAGTGTTACAAACACTGGAGGCAAGATGGGTTTAAGTGTCTTGCCCAAGGACACAACGACAGTATGAACTGTGGGGAGAGCGGGAATCGAACCACCTACCTTCCGGTTGAAGGACGACCACTCTACCCACTGAGCTACTGCCGCCAAATGCATAAAAGGCATATTTCTTACCTACTCAAAAAGTATGTGTTTTTGGGACAACAGAAAGTGTGAGGAGATTAAATGGACTAGTATCTCAGTTCTTTTCAATGACTGTAAAAATGGATTAAGCACTTCCTGTTTTCCATCACTATATATCACAAAAGGATGATCACCTAATGACATTTTTTTCTCCAAATGTAAGTAGAAGGTAGTTTATACACTGCAGGTGTTTTGTACATGCATAAAGCCCTGTACTCTTAAACCAAATGAGTTTTTGCATTAAATTTACAATAAAAAGAATTTAAAATAGTGACATAATTACCTTATAAACTTTATGAGGTGCAGGTTTACTTTGCATAGACACATTAATAACATTACTAGGCATCTCAAACATGTATTGCAAATATTTTCTTAAACCATAAAATGATGTGTTGTAAAACATTTTTTTTACAATGCACTGGCTTTGTAAAGAAAGATTTGGGAATCCCGGAGCAAATCAGCATTCAGTACACAGGGTGCACTCAGTCTGACGCTGAAATCCAGGTTGTTTTGGATTGTTCAGGCCGCTAGACTCTAGTGCAATCTGCCCAGTGTGAGGAGGCTGTGTTGTGTTTGACTGCAGGCAAACAATGCACAAGCAGGCAAATTATATTGCTGTCAGTTTGGCACATTAAATGCATATTAAGCAGCACATCATTCTGACCCACTGGGAGAGGACTGTCACGGAGCTGAGAAAAGTGGAAACTCATGGAATGTAATATTTAGCATCAAGCCGTTTTACTGAAAATCTGTTTTCCAGATAGAACCACATTTACAGATCACTAATAGCCAAATCTAGTTTTTTTTTAACAAAATACATACACTGACAGTTCTGGGTCAGACTGTTTGACACAATTTGTCAAACGCTTATTGTATTGTATTTTTGCAGACTTTATTACAGGTTGCCATCATAAACTTGGGAGCTCATCCGGGATAGCAGTTAGTTGGCAGCTGTCAGAAAACAAGATAAACATGTACATGCAAAATAATATTGAAATAGTAGAATATGTTATATAGATTATATTATAGTAAATTATGTATTAGAGAAAAGTTCGTACCCTGTAATAATCTGTGCTGTAAATGTCTCTGGACATGCCGAAGTCTCCTATTTTCACAAGAAGTCCGTTTCCCACAAGGCAGTTCCTGGTGGCAAGATCTCGGTGTACAAAGTGTTGGGATGCCAGGTAGATCATCCCAGCTGCAATCTGGCTGGCTATGTGTAGCATCTGGGACAGGCCCAGCTCCCCATTGGTCTGCAGCGGCTGTCCGTCCACTAGGATCAAGGCGTCTGGCCCGTGGGCTCTGGAGGAAATTGCAAAGTCAGGAAAATAAAATCATTCATGCAAAAAGCACACGTAATGTGGCCTGACACGTACTCTCTTATTCCATTGGTTTTGTATGTTTTAGCCCATTAGCTCCAAATTGTGTGTACCTCTCAAGACTGCTGACTATATTCTGCGTTATGATGGATTTGTCATAATAAGCAATATGTCCTCCAAGCTGTACAGTAACTCAGACATGTTTTGAAATGAGCAAACAAATTGTCTCATGTTTCTTTTCAAGGAAAGACACATTTCACTGAGGCTAGATGCAACAAAGACAACAAATGCAGTGGTTTTCATTCAGAAAGCAAAGGGGTAGAATAACTGGAGCATGCACCATATCTTTCAGCATCCCAGCATCCTCTCTCTCACTCCCAGTAAAGTAAAGTAGTACCACTACACTAAAAAACAACTGAAGGACTATCGGAGCAGTGAACTGAGGCCAGGCTGTATTGCTGCATCTTTAATGGATAACATACCAAACTGCATCATACTTTACACATTTGTAGAAATGAGGTAATAATGGCGACTAGAGTCCAACCCTGTAATGTGTCTCTTTTCAGCTTCATTGACTCTTGAGTCTCACACTCAGAGAAAGAGGTTCCAGTGAAGTGGCAGTGTGTGTGAGATGTTTTTTTGGAGGGCAGCGGATAGCTGCTAAATTAGCAGTGTGTCCTGGATGAACTGATGCCAGCACTTTAATGGAAGCACAATTAGGGAGCCAAAATTAGCATCCGAAGCACAGAGCGACTCAGTGGAACTGGACACAAGCGCTGGCTGACTTTACTTCCTGGCATTGCACTAAGCACCAATGTTCTATTCTGCAGAGCAAAGCATCCTGGGAACAAATACCATCTAATCACAGCAGTCATAATACAGATCATTAGCTTACCAGCCCAATTTACAATTTAGGCTTTTAGTAAGCGCACTCAACCACAGCAGCTCTGAGTGAGTTGTTCCTGGGTCTGCACTCAGGACCTTCATGAAACAAACTCTTACAAGGTCTTAGCAACAAGTATTCTGATTATAACAGAAGAAAATACTATTTCTTGTTGTTAAATGTAGCTATGCTTATTTATATAGCGTATAAAAGATGCTAGCTTTTCATCACTATGTCAATACAAAATCTGAATCCTTTGTTGAATTATGCCCAAAGATAATTCAAAAACATTTTCTTTCTGAATTAGCTGTCATTTTTTTTGTCTGGTGAATATTTCCATGGCTTTGTATTGCATTGCTTTCTTCACTGAAGTCTATGTCAAGTGGTGCTTGTTTTCAAGTCAAAGTACTTGTATTTGTCGATCCAACCTTTGTCAGTCTGCCACTCAAACCGGCAGCCTCATCAATCACTCTAAAGTGCACTGGAGCCTCCCAACAATGCTATCGCAGTAACACTGGTGAGGCACCAATGCACTCTGTCTCCTATTTGTAATTTCCCAAAGCACCAAATTCATTAAGAATATTGTTATATTTCATATACTTCAATAATTTATTTCTTGTCCAAGAGATGTCAGAAAAGGAATTTGCTGAAATGGTCTGCAGTAAGCAGCATAGCCCATAGTTTTCTGAAAGTTAAATAAAACATCAGCCAGAGCAGTTCACAAAGACAGGCCCATCCATTATTCATTATCTATAGGTTAAAGCAACACTATGTAACTTTTTGCCGCTAGGGGCGCAGATCCCTCTAAAGACCAACTGAGTTGTTCATTTTTGAAAAGAAACTATCCAAAACAGGCAAGTTTTCTGACACAGTATGGTCATTTTAGTGCATTCTGTACAAATACAACTCTGCTAGGGTCCAGTGTATTGGCCTATTTCTGCTCCCTGTGTTTGCTTGCTGCTAAGCAGAGTCAGGAGAGCTCTGTCCCTGTGGCATGTAATTATATATTATTAGAGTTTTCTTTCCAGCTGAGGGGACTGTGTCAGAAAAAAATGTATGATTCTACCAATCATGTGTCTAACAATCATTAAATCAGTACAAGAATGTATATTATTGGAATTTAAAATTTCACAGTGCTACTTGCTAAAAGTTACGCAGTGTTACTTTTGGCTCCTGGGTAACATACTGGCTCTCACCTCTTACTGCTCAACAAACCACTGAACATAGGTCAGTATGCTACAAGCACAAACAGTAAAACAAAGCAAAGGAGCTTCTACGAATGGTTGATAATGCCTTGTTACATGTGCGGAGGAAAAGGCTACTGTATTTGTAATAAAAAGCTGAGCGATCATAAAGCAAGATGGGTGCTTTATTTTGTGCTGATTGATATGCATTTGTATAGTTTTTTTCCTGTTAATGACCAAAAACATACAGTTGATAATGGATGTAGGTGGTTTGGTTAACCATAGACATTAACTACAACCATGATAAAATAATTCTATAAAATTTCCGCTATGCTAATAAATACAAAACAAAATTTAAAAGGACATAAGTAAAAGTGGCTGGTATGCTAGACAAGGCTAGCTGCCATGACTGGTCAAGAGAACCCCCTACACCAAAAAAAACAAAAACAAGCAACCCCCAATCAACCCCACACCAATACAGACCACAGCCACAGCCTTAAAGACAGGTGGTCAATTTACCTGAGAAACTTGTTGAGGTCTCCATGCTTCATGTACTCAAAGACCATAATGAGAGGGTCTCCGTCCACACAAACCCCATAGAATTTGACTATATGCTCGTGCTGCAGGTTGGTCAACAGCTCGGCTTCGCGCTGGAAATCCTTCCTTGCTGCGAGAGTGGGGTCTTTCAGCGTCTGCGCTCAGAAAGAGTGACAGAATTAGTGCCAGGTAAGGACCATAGATATAAAGCAGCAGATGCCACGTTCTGTCAAGTTGAGGGGACCCATTGGAAGCTGTATTCATCCAATCATTAGATAACTAGGAGGTAAAGATTATGACGAAGTGTGAGACAGTGTAACTATTCAAATATTTTTAATTAAGGCAAAAAGGAAAGAAGAAAAAAGGAAAGGCATCAGAAAAAGGAGGATAAACATTTTTTATCCTCGTTATTTTGCAAATATATTTGTGAATATATATAATACTATATGAAAAAGATGTGTTATAGATTTGCTGTTGCTATTTATCAAATATTGCGCCAGATTTAGGCTAAAGCCAACTTACTTAAAACCATTATTGACATATAACCCAATTAATTATCAATATATTGGTTTAGCATAATTAATATTTGGTAATGTAATGATTAGTAATAGCTTATATAAATAAAATAAATAAAAATAAAAGCTTAGACAGAACATGTATACCTTGTGGATGTGTGTCACAGAGCATGTTGTGATTAAAAGAAATTTTATTAGGCCTACTCTGTACTATCATAATGATTGTCTCAAGCTTTTTAAAGAAGTTCATTCTTTCTGACCTGGTTTAAAGGGTAGTCCAACATGACACTGACCACACTGAGGACCACAGAAAGGTCCAGGTCAATTCATGTTACACAATGGAGACACAATCCTCAGATTCTATTCATCCTGTGACTGACAGTAATGGCTTTAACTGCTCTGATTACTGTTAATAGCTCTAAAAGCAATGCCGTTTCCATAGTTACCCAGGCCACTCTCGAGGTCACTGCTCGTTTCTTCTCATGTAACATTTGTTTTATTTTAAAGATGCACAATGTAATCTTTTTTAACTGTGACTTATGTGCAGTAGTGACCCCCCCCTCCACACACACACACACCACAGCTGAAGTTGTTCTAAAAAGCTAAATAGTTATAGGCACATAGGAAGATCATATAATTGCTTACCTTGACAGCCACCAGCATCTTGTCCTTAGTTGGACTCAGGTTGTAACATTCTGCCAGGAACACCTTGCCAAATGCCCCTTCTCCCAGTTCCCTTTTCAAGATGATGTCGCGCCGTTTAATGTGGTGAACATCTGCAGGAGACCCACAACAACAATATCTAATAGTTTAATAGTGAATGTTCAAATTGTTTGTTAGTAGTGATGCAAGTTGTGTCAATAGTGTACTAGTTTAGAGTTTATTAGCCAGTGTTTGTGGATGAAACAAAACATGCATAGCTCTGAGCCTTGAGTGTGAGGTCTGAAGTACCCATAAGTAGTTCAAATAAAAAACATAAAGGCCAAAGTGGCATGACCTCTAACGTTGAACAGTGAAAGTCTGTGTAACTTTGGCTTGTTCTAAATCAGTAGCTGTCAGCAGTGTGTGCATGGTTCAGTAGCTTTAGCACTGCCATGGGTGCATCCCCCCACCAGCACACACACACACACACACACACACACACACGCATGCACGCACTCACACACACACACACACACACACACACACACACACACACACACACACACACACACACACACACACACACACACACACACACACACACACACACATGTAAAAACACAAAAACCTTTGTTGAATGAGATGACCGTTCCGCCATTGGCTTGCAATTAGCAACAGTATAATGAGCTCTGGGACCCATGTCATCCATATACAGTAGATCTGCTATAGAAGCTGGTGGAAGGTGAGGACCACAGTGTGCAATAAAATTACAGGAGACTATAATATAGTTTTGCACTCAAATATTGTTAAAGTGACTTTTGTTATCAAGCTGTAGTTCACTGTGTCTTTGTTGAGTTGAGCATTTGTGGCTCAAAAATCTATCAACGTCTAAATTCTCAATAAATGCCAAAGCACAATATAGTTGGTGATGAGGACACAAGGTGACTCCTGTGATAGATGAGCATTATCAGCGACAGCCACAGTGAGGTTGTATTGTTTATCAGAACACTGAGGCTGTAAAGGTGTGAATTATTTGTCCTGTCGGTGTGTCCAGACTGTTAGTGTTGAACAGAGGTGAGGAGTCTACTGTAAAACAAAAGAACAATGGTCTTTGGAAGCGAGTAATGGAGGTGACACGGTGGCACTTTTACTTTAGGTTTGACAATTTTTGGTTTCAAGACTCATTGAACAGTTCCTTTAAGAGTATTGCTGATTAAATGCAATAGTATATTTTATTTCACCTATTTGGTTAAAGTAGGTTTTTAATTGTGGCAGTTAGAACATGGTCAATGGAGCCAGCCCAGGCCCTTGAGAGACAAAGTAAGCTGCAGACATGGTCATTCAGTGTTTTTTTTATATTAATATTGAAACATCGGATAAACTCCATATGGTTCTAGTTGTGACAATATGAACTGGACAACTAGCTGTCCACAGCGTGTTGCCCTTTTGACTTCTTTAAGTAGGGTCAGTTTTTATTGTTCAGAAAGTAAGCATTTGGAAAGACACCTGTCAAAGGATTGTTCGAATGAAAGGACAAAACCACTTTAATCCACAGGCTGTGTCCAAATGAAAGAAAGCTGTCTCATCTTACTTTTGAAGAAATAAAATCATAACTTTTCTAGAGGGAAATTCTGCACAAATCAATTGGTGTTACAGCATTTTTTTTCTTTATAAAATAGGCAAAGCAGTAGGCAGTTCTGTACTTCTGTATGTAACAATGTCCCTCAGGTGAAGTAGACTGTCTGAGTATACTCACAGGTGGTGGGCTTGTTACAGTTGTGCCCATGTCTAAAATACTGGGGGTTCTCGATGACTGGGATCCTGGTCATCCCAATCACCACAGTATCTGAGTTGGAATCCAGCGTGCAGGGACTAATAATGCCGTGGTTGACATGATGAAGAGGACTGGCTGAATCTTCTTCTCCACTGATCACTGCCACTGGGCCTAAACAAAAAGCAGTTAGCAGTGAATACACCTTGTGAAAAATATGACAATGACAATAACTTATTTGAAATGCTTAGTTTTGTCAAAGAGTCTTTCATGACTTTAGCCACCATGCCTGTTGTAGAAGCCCTTAACTTAGTTCAAAAAATCAAAAAATAATAGTTGAAATTAAACTAATTGGCTAATTTGGGATGCAGTCAGACTTATGCCTAATTGTCTTATGATGGTACATATGGTTGGTTTGTATGTAGCGTCCATGTTATTCAAGCATCATAAAATGCTAAAAACCAATACATGTGCTTTTTTTAAGTTTGGAAACTTGTTGTTGGCATTGTGTCATAGTGTGAACAAACAAAAAGAGACCTACTGGCTTATTAGGTCTTTATTGGCTTGTTCTATTTCACACACACTAGTTATATTTAGAATGTTTTAGATGATCCCTAGATGTAACCAGTTCTAAAGTTGGTGCCATAATTGGATTCTGCTCATGGGAATGATTACACTTTCCTCCCTCCTGGACTCTGTAGACGGTGCAGTACATACATCACTCCTCTCATGGGTGGAGCGTGTGAGTGCGTGGAGTTCTTTGCTGTTAATGATTCTGACACAAGCCACCTTCACTGCTCTCACATGCAAAGACTATAACCAGAATTTCCAGCAATGTGCAATTTAATATCCACCAATGGACCATCCTTTGTTGGTTCTTGATGAAGGTTACCTCAAAAGAACAGCTCTATGAGTGACATCCCATCTGGTGCAGGGATCTGACCTGTGACCCCTGTCAGTTACAAACCAACCTATGCTAATACTGAGGCTATGTGTGTGTGACAAGATGACACAAAAGTAATGGATGAGCCAGTCAAAAAGACAGAGTAAGCGGCACACTGCGTACAGTAGTGGCAAGAAAAAAAAATTATAATAAATGAGAATTGGTGAGGAGGACAGTTTTCCC
The DNA here is from genome assembly GCA_024349245.1 of Neodontobutis hainanensis. NCBI lineage: Eukaryota > Metazoa > Chordata > Actinopteri > Gobiiformes > Odontobutidae > Neodontobutis > Neodontobutis hainanensis. Next base: position 10,959,157 of record JALDNG010000015.1, read on the forward strand.
ATAGTGCAGAGGTCAGAGTCTGACTGAGGGTAGCTGTTACAAAGAGTGACAGATGGACAGGGAATACAGGGCCTTTACAAGCAGCAGACATTCCATTTTTCAAATAAATAAATATTATGCCCAAAGGAAATTTCAACATTTCAACAGCAACAGTGGCTCCTTTTCCTTTATTTTGTAGAACAGTCTAGCATTGCCTTAACAGCAGCTATTTATCCATCTCCAAAATATATGTTCATGGCATAGCTCACTCATGTTTCCACTGATTGGTATAGCACGAGCCTGGTTAGTACAGTTTGGTACAGGTAACCCTTGTTTCCTTTGAGCTGTCTGCAGGAGAGAGGCGTCTGCTACTTTATCACAAAGTTCCACATAAGTTGTTTTTATATGAGAAAATAACCGTAAAGGAAGAAGTGTATAGCAGTGCTGTAAGAAAGAGTAGTAGAAGACCATCAATCATTAATTTCCTCAGTTTTAGTGACTCATTATTTACAGTAATATTACAAGTTATGCCTGTATTTAATACAATTTAGACCTTAAATGCAAGAGACGCATGATGCCAACCAAGTACAATACAGGAAACAGCTTTAAAATGACATTCTTTATTGACCAATAAACAGACTGCAGTGAAGGAACTAAAGTCCAAGGTTATGATATGCTTTGATGGGATAGTTGGTAAGCCTTTTGGCAACGTGAACTTACTTGTATTACCTCAAATTGTTATACTACAGTGAAAACAATGCTTAGATGTCACAAACGAACAACCATACACACACAAAAAAGGAACCTCCTGTCTATTCTTGTTTTGTTTATTCTTTTGCAACAGTACGGTACACAGACGTAATGGCAGTAGCTCAGTGGGTCCTTCAAATGGCGGGTGGGCAGTTTGATCCCTGCTCGAAACATCACAACATCCTGCTCTCCCCCTCACTGTCATTGTGTCTTTGGGCAAGACACTTAACCCACCTTGCCTCCAGTGGTCAGCTGTAATACTGGTAAAGTGCTTTGAGTGCGTACTAGGTGGAAAAGCACTGTATAAATACAAAAATATAAAATGTACTATGGATTAGTCAAACATTATGATATAATTCTATTGTATTCTAAATGCAACCATCTGTCATGATGAATAGGCACATGGTTTATAGAAGTGACAAATAACTTGTTTGTAGCTGAGTCCAGTTCAGTGGATTGGTCCGAACAGAGAGATCTGATAGAGGCGTAGAGTCAACAGTGCAGTGGAACTCTTCAAGGGCATCTGTACCCAATTACTGTCCATTTTCCTGGAACACAAACTCTAATGGTGCAGTGGAACTAACACAGAGCTCACGTGTAGAATATACAGAGGGGGAAAAATGCTCAGGACACAGTGATTTGTACTAGAGTTTACTGCAAGACCACCCACTCCATTTTCTTTAGTGGCCAATGGGCACCACGACCTTCCACTCACGCTTTATTACTCACATTAATCTAATAGGGCAGCAGTAGCAATCCCAGAGCAGTCTGTCAGACTGTACGACCTTAGTAAATCACCTGATCAGCTGTTAGTGTCACCCTGACACTTGTAGCCATCAGTGAATCCCCAAACCAAACATAACGATCAGAATCCAGCACAAAAAGGCCTTTCATTGACTCTTATTGGATGACAGCTCTGGGAGACATTACTCTGCAAAATGGCTCGAGTCATTCTCACAAAGGAGCTGGTGGAAGTTGGGTCACCATCAGGTCAGTATTATGAATCATATCAAACTCAAATTTCACTTGTTCGATCGGAATGTGAATAATACTTGAATGTTTTTCATTGTAGATTGTACTCGCTCTTTTAAAATGCCATTTGTCATAAAAGCTTGTTTTGGCAAACCGCACAGATTGTGTGACTTTGAGATTAGAACTACCCTGGATCTGGTAGGCTACGGTTCTGATGGCTTTACTCTTGGAAAGGGTGTTGGCAGAAAATGTAATATTTTCAGGTTTTGTTGTCACTGTATGATATTAATTATCTGAATTTTTTTTAATTCTAATATAAACCAAAAAATGGAATTGTGTTTACCGAAGGATACAATTGCAATGTTGGTAAAAAGGAGTAAAACAAAATAGCTGAAAAGTCTGTCTTTGTTTAAGTCCACCTTTATGTTTTACCAAAAACAAGTACACAATAGGACTACAGTCTATACAAGCATCTCTGCTGTCATTTTACTAAAAAAAAGATTCATTATTTTCTTTAAGAAACTCTACATCAGAAGTGGAGCTGCCCAAAAGACTCATAATGCTGAATATGGTGAGTGCTGTATTTGAATGCCCAATTTGGCAGAGTAAAGACATTAAACTATATACCATAGCATTATTGTTATACAAGCAGTTCTTTGAATAAGTATTCTATAATTTTTGATATTGCAATGACAAAATGTATGCAGCTGTAATCTATCTGGAGCAATCTCTCTGCTTCACAAGATGGGCCCATTTGACTCATTTTTTCTCCTTTCCCTCCTTGTCACAACCGTGCCACAGTAATTGATAACATGTAACAACACCCATCCAACCCGAGAAAAAAACAAAGCTACAGGCAGTGCCACCAGGGAGATTTTAATTCAGACTGTCCTCGCTGGAAGGTGTCAAACTCAAATGAGTTCCCACTAAGACTACAGAAATAAACACAAGGGGGTCCACTGGGGCTGAGTGTGTAAATTGATAGCATGTCATTTATCTAGAGTGGGTCTGGGTGCAGTGTTGCTAATTGATGGCTTATAATTACTTCACCTTTTGCACCTCCCAGTGTCCCAGTGGTGTCGGGCCTCAGTCCCACTGGACCCTCCTCTTTACAGTGTTCCACAATGCCACCATAGCCTTAGTCAATATGTTCACACAATACATGTAACATCCCTGACCCTGTTATACATAAACAGATATTTTTAATACGACTTATATCTCTGTCCACACAGCACCAATAAAAACCTGGTGAGTTTGTTTTGCTTTAGCGGCACAGAATTCATCCGTTACTATCAGCAATGGCAAGTCAGAAAGTAATAAGCAATGGTATGGACAGACAATAATGTGGTGAAAACTAAATGTGTAAGTGTGACATTAGTCCTAATGGTGCATATAATTATAATGTGTTAAACAGCTGCTATGGTTGTTTTTTACCGTTACCATGGCTATACAATACGCACATCTTCATGTATTACATCAGATCTTAAAAGCTCATATTTCTAAATCAAGTTTGCCACATCAAGATTTTACCACTTACTTTAAAATGTGTTTTAAGAAAAAATGTGAAGCCAGGCCCAAACTGCTTTAAGATTTTAGATTCCCAGATGTTTAGTAAGGGCAAATATCAGTTTAAGAATACTTATGTACATGCAGGCTTAATGTGAGTAGAGGTCAATCAAGTGCTACATGTATACATGCCAATGGGACCGAATGTCAGAATGTCAGAACGTGAATCGCTGAAGAAAAACACCTTGTTTGTGGACTTTATTAAGGTTTCTTTTTTGTCTGTAATATAAAAAAATCAGCTGAGAAATCTACTCAATAAATTGATTCCTTTGAGTGCTTGTTACTGGGACTAGAGCGTTACAGTATACAAAAACAGCTTTTCAACCTAAAACTGCAGATTAACATACTTCTTTAAGTAAACGTATAGAAGGGGCCCTTACTCTTTCGCTTCTATTCTTGACCCTCCTGGAGTCAACACAGTCCCTCTGTCCCTGCACAGGCCATGTTGTTTACATGTCTCTCCCTCCGTGTGAAGGTGAACAATAGAGGCAGGCTCAGTGCTCTCATGTCGCAGCCTTAGGACAACCTACCTCCACCTCATAATTGCTTTGCTGCTTGGGGCTTTGGGGGTTGACTTGGACCACAAGCTCAGCTCTGTCACATAGTGATTCTGTGCTTATTTATTTTGATAGAAAGACAATAATCCATTAAGTAAGCCTCCATTCAGCCATAATACTCACTTAGCCTTGTCTGTCTAATCAGAGTGTTTATATACATTATGCTAAGTTGCATTTAAGTCATTAAACTGCTCGATGCTAAACACAGTGAGCCAACATAGCACAGTGGTGACATATTAATGAAGTTATGACAAATGTATACTCTAATAAGAAAACGGTTAACAATACACCAATTTGCCTTTGTTTTGTTGTTTTTTTGTTTGCTTGTTTCAGAAAAGGTATTAAGAAAAAGGAATTCACTAGATGGAAACAAACTAATCTAAACCATGGTTCACTAGAAACGACATTAAGTACAGTATCAGGAGCCTTTTTTGAAAGGATGAATAGATGTAGTATAAGTTCAGCATAAAGGACACACGTTTGATGAGACACAAGTATTACTATTAAATTCTTAATGCCTTACAATTCACTGAAACATTGTTTTTGATGCCTTTGACAAAAAATGCAAGTCAGACAAGGGGCAGGGATTATGGAACCTCTGATTTGCCCAATGTGAACATAAATGCTACAGTTAATCGGGACATTCGATATACGTCTCATTTTTGTGCATCTTCCTCACTTGCACTGGAGGATATTCTCCATGCAGCAGAGGAGACTTCTGTAAGGAGACATGAGCAAGGACACATCGAGGCTTCCTACGCGGAAGCAAGCAGTAAACCCCGCCCACACCATGCACTGTTGGACATATGAATAAATCATAATGAGAAATTTGTGAAATCACACAAAATTTTAAATTCTGAAGTTAATTTGCGTTTTTTTTTTTTCCACAGACCCAGTTGTGGAAATATTTCCATAAACAGACATTGCGATAAAGAAGAGGACATCCCATTGAGCTAAACTGGTCTCTCCTTCTTTTTTCCTCTCCTGTCTCCTCTCTATGTTTCCTCTCTGGGCGCAAGGGAATCAAGAATGCAAAAGAAGAAAAACAAATGAGACCTACCCATTGTTTAGCCATGACAGGTGAAACTACCGAGCAGTCAGATATGCTCAATTAAAAAAAGAAGATTGTGGTTGGCTGAATGCACATTGCCAGACAAGGTTTTGTGAGACAGTGGTGTTTCAATGCGGCAGATTGTTGTTCCAACAGAGGCTCTTCCTTTCTCACTCCAACTCATTTCACATGAGTCATAGTGGATTTCGGACAGAAAAACACAAAACATTATGCCAAATTCCATTTCATGTGGTTCAAATTGCCATACGCTTCTAAGTCTCTCACATTCTTCCTGAAACATTCAACACTACATTCACTCAGCAACGTAAGGAGTAAGCCCTTTGTGTGCAGGAACAAGCCATGACAGCACACTCTGTCCCAAACCGTTTATCATCATAATTAGTGTATGTACTAATAGGTGTATTATTATAGGTGCATTGTGATGGTTTGGCAAAATGATTTAAAAAATGTTGCCATGTGAGCAGCTAGAGGGCAATGACTCCTTGCTGAGTCCTATTTCAATTTTTCAGCCCAGCATATGTAATAGTTATGTAATCACAAGACGCTGCATTGAAATATTGATCTGACAGTCTGTTTGAGACACATGGAAACTATGCATATTACATTTGGTTTGGAGTGTATAGTGGACGGACTTTACTCAAACACAAGATTACTCATCGTCCTGGTTTGGCTCGCGTCATCTTCATGTAGCTTTAAATGTATAAATGATGCATACATCAGTGTTTTTTATTTATTTGAGGGTACATTGGAGGCAGCACAACAAATCATCTTGTGTGTACCTTTTCTGATTCTCCTACCCAGACAAGGTGACCACAGCAGAGACGGGACTAAGAAATGTTCCAGTGAATACAAAGAAAAATTAAACTACAGAGACGTCTGCCAATTAAATCCATCGCAAAAAAATAAAACACAAAGACCTTAAAAGGCCATTGTTGTCTTTTGTAGGAGAAACTACACACTTTCAAACACTGCCCCCTAGAAAAAAGTTAAAGTTCCCGTGCACCAAATGTGTTCAGACGACCTCATAAAAAACATAGCATGGTTCAGATCACTACTGTGTGAGAAGATTCTATGCTTCAGCCAAGTAAGTGCTATTGTTACAGTTTGGCTGTAAAATGGTGAATGTGCTCAGTAACTCATGATGTTCTTTTTGTGTGTAATGACTGTAGCAGTAGCAGCGGCAGGTTTCACAGCACCCCACCTGCCTGTCAGCCTTACACCTGTGTTTTCAACAGCTGAGCCTTTCCACGTCCACTCACATCGTTCTGATTAGACTAACAGGCCATGTTTGTGTTGAGACACAAGCATCACAAGCATCTTAAGACTGGTTGAATATATAATACAATATTATAATAATGTACTAAAGCTGACCAACTTTATAAACAATAATACTAATGTGTCATTATTTATCATCTGTGTTACGTTCTTGAGAGCAAAACAACATCTGAAATACACAGAAATCTTCTCTAAATGTTTGAGCTGCTGAAAACTGAGCTGATCACGTACTGCTACAGACTTGGTTCATGTTGAGGCCTGAAGGAGGCTGTTTGGTTTTTAATAAAACCCCAGAGCAGATGGTGATGTGATCTGAGACACACACACAGATAAGAGTCAGTGTTACCTTCACTCACACTCTCCCCAGCTCCACATGAGCAGCCATTTTAGCAGCACCCGTCTCTGTCTGGTACAAACTGTGCTTCCAACTCATATTACTGCTGTTTTTTGCAGTTTTAACCTTTAATATCAGCTCATATATTTTTGAAAATGATGAATGTATTTTGTTATTGTGTTTCTCTATCTACTACAAACTGAGCAGCAACGCATTTGATGAGAAACAGATATACTGTAGTTTCTTGCACTTTCAAGCTCTTTGTGGTAACCCTTGTGTTTTAGCTGGAGACAGATTCAGAGACACAGCAATAAACCTCTCTCAATACGGTCTGACTGGTGCTAAAATCAGATGATACTAAGATAAAGATGACAATTTTCCGCTGAGGACAAGCACACGTTATTCCCTCCAGAGCACAGAATGGGACAAATGGCGGCTGATAGAATAATCAGTCATACAGCATCTTCTCTTTATTCAAAAAGCCTCCATTTGGACAGACTGCAGCTTCATACGATCACTCGTCATGTGTTAGTGGCCCACGGGCAGTGAGTGGTGGGGCTAAATGAGCAGAAGGATGGGATCAACAGATGGATGATATGGAGTTTCTGAGAGTGGCCCTAAGGCTGAACAGACACTTGCTGTTTGAGCAGCACGTCTGTAATGTGAACATACTTCCCACAACAATCATGCATGCACAAGAGCAAAGTGCTGTTGGGAGTTTGTATGGTGTAATCTGTTGTTAGGTGATGTTATATTGTGAGACTTCAGCTTTTACAACAACAGTGTTTGCCATTTAGTTTTAGTTAAGCCAAAAGCATCTGGCTTTGGTCATAACAACATCTCTGTCTGGTTAAGTGCAATAATAAAACTTAAACTCCACATATTAATAACACTCTGCACAGAAACAGGATCGTACCTTTCATGCCAAACTTGGAGCGACGTCCATATTTGTTGATGAGCAAGAAGAGGACCACAAGCATCACACAAGCAAAGCCTGCCAGGCCTACAGCAATGGACACCTGCAAGACAAAGCCCAGGGCATATCAACAATCATGACCTCCAGATTTCATCTAGCAAATCTAGCAAGACTGAAGAAAAAAAATAACCATCCGATAATTTACAAAAAATGGTTGTGGCCAACATTTTAAGGTCGTACACTTCCTGTTACTGGACCCTGAATATATCATTAAGGGTAAAAGTGCCTTTATGGTTGTAAATGTAGAATCCTACTCTGTCTATATAACATAATGAGACTAGAACAAAGCAATGAATAAATCAGAATGTATCATGTTGTTCAATATTTGATATTCTGTGTGCAAAAACACATACAATTTAAATACAATCAAATCTAATGACACTCTCACTTCTGAAGCCTTGCCTGCACTTATTTTCTCCCAGTCAATTACAGCAGAAAGTTGAACTCAATTACATTTCTAGAGCACTCTGAGGCTCAGCAGGCGCCAGGGGAATCTCAGCGGATAGGCGAGAAAGAATAATAGTTAGTGTAGCGGAGAACAGAGGGATTAAAACAAAAGATTCTTGTGTTTAATTTCTTTCTTCTTATTCCTCATTCACTTGCAGAATAGTGGCTTTTCAATGCACACCAATCAATCTAACAACTTTACAGTGTTATGACAAAAGGTGAAGGAACAGATTTAAATTCAGGTTTTAAAGAGTATAGTTTCAGGTGATTTAAACTCATTATTCATCATTTGTGAACAACATGTGTTAATACTACAATGAGCGAATGGAAACCAATGGATTTACATTTATAAAGTTGTGTATTTTAAACTCACCCCAAAAGTGTCCTCTGGTTTGTGAGTCTCTGCAGTAGGAGTAACTAAAACACAAACAGAGACATTACTGACAAGTCTAGATTATTATGACACAACATGTGAGAAGGAACTATGGTTAGACTAGAATTACCATTAAAACAAAACCACCAATAGTAACTGTATATGATCTTTAATTTTATTTTTTTATTCAGCAACTTAAATCCTTACCATAATCGTAATCGTTATCTGGCTCTGTTGAGACAAAGAAACAACATTTAAAACAGTACAATGACACAAGGGTGTGTCAGAAGTGTGAAACTCCCAGAATAAAACATTTATTATTATTAACCTTATTAACCTTAAAATACATCCAGAACTGCCATTATAAACTTTTGAAATATAATTTGTGAAGAATGTAATGTTATTTGGCTTATTAATGTGCTCCTATGTAATGGGGACTGCCCAACTTCAACACTCCCTGTCCCATATCCCCAAAAAATATCTGTAATATGTCCCAGATTTGAACAATGTCCCTATTGTTCCAATGTTAACAAACAACAATCACTGCAGCAAACATAAAAAAAAAATAGTTAATTCGATTTATTATCACTTCAATCCTTTGCCATGAGGCATTGTGAATCTATAGTGGCCTTTGATTATGTTCTGGTCATGTTTTTTTTTCAAAGACTTGAATTACACTATTGCAACTTGTGTTGTGCTTATTGTCAATAAAACAATTAAATAAGCATTGCTCTATATATTGATTTTTTTTGCACCGTTAGTAGTTATAATAGTTTATACAGGTTTTGTTTAACAGGTTTTGATAGGCATAGCCATGAAGGAGCAATGACTGTTAAGTAATGGGCATTCAAACCAAAAATGTAAACTTTTAAAAATATGGACTGGTTATAGTAATGTAGGCTAACTTGTGACGCAAACTTTTGCATTAGCCTCTGCTAGCCACTGGTTACCATAATTACTGTCAATAGTATAAATCCAGATCTTGAGTTGTGATCACTTTGTGCTATTAGTCTACTTAAATGTGATGAACCATTTGGTAAAGTAATGGTGAAGGCTCCACTCACTCACCATCAAAAGGCTTGTTGAGGAAGTGGCCATAAACTGTGCTGGTGGCCACTCCCAGGTAGTTGATGGCTTCTAAAGTGTAGTTTCCATTGTTGTGGTGTGTAGGGTTTTTAAAAGTAAGGCAGCCCTCGATGTAATCCTGATATATGTCCATATCTGGACGCACATACTCAGTGTGAGAGATTTCCTGTTGAGAGGCCCAAGAAGACAACACAAGCTTAAAACCAAAGTATTCCTATGAATTAAAGTCTGTATAAATATGGGGTTTTGAAATAAAAGCTGTCTAAAAGGCTTATTCTACAACTATTTACAGGAAAAGCATTGTAAAGTTATTAATACTGTATGAAGTTGTTGGAGCGAGAGTGATGGAGGGAGAAATTTAACTGACCTGGTCGTTGTAGAACCAGCGTATGGTTGGGTGAGGGGAACCACGCACAGTAAACTCTATACATGTGTCATGGCGCCGCTCAGGCTCTTTCAGCCTCACTATGGATGGAGGGACTGGAAGAGAAGACAAATGAGAAGCTCACAGACGTGGCACCAAACAAATACAACATAATAGTGAGAAGCAGCAAAAAAAACATTTACTGACAAGTTTCATTACTATTGTATGACTTATTTTTAATAATCTCTTTATTAGCCTTGTTGAGAAATGTATGAATGTTTTTGATGTTGGTAGGGGAAACAAGAGTAGCTACCTGGAGAAAACCCAAACTCCACACAGAAAGGAACCGTCTGGTCCGGGAGTCAAACAACGAAGCACCGTGCGGTGAGGCAACAGTGCTAACTACTGTTCCACTGTGTTCACAATTTTTTGACTCCATTTACAAAGTTAATGTAGGTGTTATTGTTTTTGATTATGGTCAGAAGAAGCAAGTCACACACACAGCACACTAAATATATGAACAACATGCACTAAAAAAATATATAAATCTCAAAGTTGTGACACCTTTAATTTAGGAAACAAGGCTGTTAATGTGTCCCTCATCAGAATATGTTCACATTGATTTGTGGTGTGTAATAGTGTGAGCTGGGGTCTAGAGTTTCTCTGTTGACTGGCAAAGACTGTCTGTATGCAAACACTGCTGTAAAAGGGTCCTCATGTTACTGCGGCTTCCTGTTTGACACCCAGACCAGCAGCCGAGAACACCGTGTAATGCACAAACCTGCATCAATATTGTACAAACTCAATCCTTTTCATTGCCAAACGGCCACACCAGCAGGACATTGCATCCCCTTTGAAGGAATTGCTAATTTCCTTTTTGTTCTTATACAGTGCTGTTGTTGCATATCAAATGGAAGACCCACATAACAACATAATGTTATGATTACAGTTTTTCTGAGGTGTCGTTGTACATATTTCTCAGATCCGAACCTACATTTTCAAATGTTTTAGTACATTTTTCAAAACAGTTCATACAAGCAGCAAAACATTATGTAGTAATTGTCAAAGTAAATTATTGACTCAAAATTTTGTTCTCTCAAAGTGGAAATGTCTTAGCTATCAAAATGAAAACAAAATGTGTCATTGTTTAAATGTATGGCCATCAAAATGCAATTCAATTGTAGCTATTATTATTGGACATTATTGGAACGTTTCAGTCTGTCTCAGTGGCACAAAAGTTCTTAAAATAATCAACAGGACTCTAATAGTTTAAATTGCACATTACTGACACATTATGTTACAGTCTGTGTTAAAAGAAATTAGACAGTTACAGCTTTGTATAGGCCTGAAGGAGAAACAAAACACTGTCCTGTTAGGATCAGGATATTTACATATTCACAATCTATTTGATATATCATATTGTGTCAGTTTATCTGTTTTGGTTACAAAGATGCAATGTCTGAATGTCTTCTTTGCCTACTGTGCATATTTAGGGTTAACTGACAAATGCAACCATATTCTCACTTTCATTCATACACAACCCTGTTTATTTTTTGCCAACGTATATCTCATGAATTCCTGAACTTTATGTTAGGTCTGACATACTGTGACAACTGGTTTGTCCATTTTGGTTACAATGACTCAAACAATAAACTAGGGCTTTGATCATTTAGCTGAGAGAAGCATAATACATTTAGATCAGAATGACAAAAGCAACTAACAGTGTAAGAAATAAGAGACAATTGTACAAACTCATTTGAAACAATGCACCAAAGCATTTGCTTTTTGTAAAAACACCACAAGAAACTGACTTTATGATTCGCAAAAGTAACTAAAGCATCTGGAAGTTGAACAAGTACTTCTAAAAATGTCATTTCTGATATGAGAAATGTGCCAAAACAACTGAGAAAATCTGTAACAGCATATACTGTAGTCATCGCAGTGATCCCTGCTTTAATACCCATTATCTCTCACTAGAAAATAATAAAACTAATAAATGAATTCATGACCTTGAATAATAATAATAAATAAATAAACATGGTAATGTTTTTTTTTTCCTGAAAGATGAAGTAATATTGTTTACTATCAGATTTCACTCAGATGAATACTTGGCTGCTGATCAAGTAACCTCCTATCACAAAGCAATTTTATCCATTCAGAGCAACATCGGTTGAATAGCAAGAGCAACAGTTTTATTTTAGATGTACTCATAACATGATCGACTCACCTGAACGCCCTGTGACTCTCACCTGACTCTAAAGTATCACACTTTTTGTAAATCCCACAGTCATTATGTATTTCTATAGGAAAACATGAATATTTATCTAATGCCACAGAAAGTTTTATTTCTGCGTGAAAAGAGCTCTTAAGTGGCACCAACCTCTGTGTGCTGGGCCCCTGACAGGACAATAGTTTCTACCTGTTTAATAGTGCTGCAGCATCTGTTCACACGCATCACCACCTTTTATGATAATCCATAAATACTGCAGCATGGCTCATTTAATGGGTCGCTCATTTAATGGGCACTTTTACAAGCAGGCATAGATCAACTTTGTGTAAGAGCCCACTCGTCATGGTTACTGACTGCTTCCCTGCAGTGTATGTTTATGTCTTAGTGTCTCACAGACAAAGCTGTGCATCTTCATTAGAATAAACCTCAGTGCAGACACAGCTACAGATAAACCGACTCCACTTGTCATGAATGAATAAACTGGAGCACCACACAAACATGGATCACCCATCTGACGCCACAAGCTGAAAAAAGGTCTCAAAAATATATATCTCTGAGAGGAAGCTGGAGTGTCACGTCGATAGCTCGATTGAGTGTGAGGTGGAGTCTGGGCAATTGTTATTTAATCATACAACTAAAAGAGTAAATTTAACAGAACAAAACAGAAGCTATGACGTTTTTGTTGTGTGAACCTGTCTGCCAGCATTTGAATATATAAATAGCATCTTTCATTTCAGGCCTCAGGTCAGATGAGTCATCCTGCAGTGTGTTGGATATTTAGTCTGAAAACAGATGCTTCAGGTTTGCAATTTGTCATGTACACTGCATGTGGTTCTTTAACACTAAGTACTACAGTAACTACATTTTCAGTATTAGCAGCTTTAAAACTGGAAAACTGCTCTGCTCCAAAGAGTTATGGCATCTGTCAGGGAAGATCTGCTTTTAAAGAAGAAGATAAATACACTGTAACTATTTTGCTGATCTGTAACACAATAATGTATTTACCATATAGTCTAGACTAGTCTCCTGCCCACTGAGACATTAGAAATCACTAGATTTCACAAAACAAGTTCTTTTAAGACTCACAGTGCACTGTCAGCTGGACTGAAGCGTTGGTCATGCCCACAATGTTGGTGGCAGTGCAGGTCAGCAAGAAGTTATTGTCTTCTCGGCTCACATTTACCAGAGTGATGTTGATGGAATGAATGGTGTTTTCATAAACTGTGGCCTAGAGAGAGACCAAAGGGTTAGCCACTGTTCAGGTGTAAAAGGGCAGATCTAAACCCTCTAATACAATTTTATGTATCAATGGGTTAGCTTTTCTCATTTCCATTGCAAAACATTGTAGCAACAACATCAAACTCAGCAAAAGCTGTGTAGTCAATTTTGAGTGTACTTATTGAATGTAGAGTTAAGCTTCACATTAACATTGTCAGGATTACTGCACTAGGCAGTTAGATCATCATCATCATCATCATTATAATCATCATAATCAACCATCTGTCTTATTATTTAGACTCAATAATCAAGACCTTGTAACCTCTCGAATAACATTAAATGACCTTCTCCAATCATTCAATAAAATAAATTTAACACACACCAGGTCTAAATAAACATTATATTTAAGTGTACGTATATATGAACATAATATTTTATTTGTTACTATACTGTGTCAATCAAAGCTATGTTTCTATGAATATTAAAATCCTGTTTCTAAAAACTGAGCTGGCAAGAGCTCCTACTGAACTAGCATTACTGTTGATTAATAAACACACACATTAACAGTCCCATTTGAAGAAGAGCTGCAGCACCATGGTTCATTTCAGTGAAACTGTTGATGATTGATGCTAACAGACAAACATAAATCATGTATGAACTACCAAAAGCCATCACGTGTGCGGTGCAGCAGCAGTGTGGAGGTACCTCCTGGATGTTAATGGAGTGCAGGCCGTTCACGGGCCAGTCCACCTCCGGTAATGGGGACCCTGAGCCATTGCAGGTGGCCATCACACGGTCCCCCTCGACCACTGTCAGGTTACTGTGGCTTACGCTGATATCTGGCAGCTCTGCAGAGAAAAATGGTTCATATCCAAAAGAGGGGTCAGGTCATGTTTCCACCAAGTGCATAGAGAGGTTAAGTACTATATTTCTAAAATTTTCTTTCATTTTCAATATCTAAACAGGGCAAAAGGAACCAAAAGAACTTGTCTCTGCTGTATCACTTTTTGTACAATTACAACACACTGCAGTACAGTAGTCCACAGTGAATTGTCAACCTGCAGTCTACCTTATTTTTATTTTAGCACAGTTTTTCATTCTTATTGCTTCCTGAATTACACTAAAAATCTTCTTATTAAATCTAATGCTTATGTACATTTTATTATTTAAAAACTGATCTAAACCAGGCCTACACTCCCACTGAGTGAGCCATTAAAAGTATAACACTAGTAGGCTAGATGTGTAAAATAAAGGGATAATAAATGAATAAACGTACCACATGCACTGATGTTCATGTCCTGGAGTAGTATTTTCCCATAGCCATCATCGCAGTACAGCTGTTGGCTGCTTAGCCCCGCCTCTCCTCTCTGTTGCCATAGCTGCAGCCAGCGGATACCGCAGCCACAATTAAATACACTGTCCTCCAAATGCCTACAGACAAAAAGTGATTCCAGAAGTTCATTATCATCATGGTCAAAGGCTACATTACAGCTTACGTGTCATCAAATAAACTTTATAATTTATTAGTCAGCTAAAGAGGAAGTGAGTGACTGGCTGATTGTGCACAACTTTCTGCCCTTTTTTGAAGTAATTCTTGCTTTAAGTCATTAACCATTATGGAGAACAAACAAACCCAACTTACTGAACCAACAAACATCCAGAGAACAACTGTAGGCTCCAGAACAACCTACGTGTGATGAGATACCAAAAATATATTCTCTGTATGTTGCAAATTAATGGATATACTTTAAAGGTACACTATGCAAAATGAACAAAAATAATAATAGTACATTAGTGGCAATATAAAATCATCCTCTAACTCTTGTGTTGTAGCTTGCATATATATGACTACAACCTCTTTGTCTAGGCGCCCACACATTCACACAATCATTGTTGGGCCTAAAAATCA
Source organism: Neodontobutis hainanensis (assembly GCA_024349245.1). Lineage (NCBI taxonomy): Eukaryota > Metazoa > Chordata > Actinopteri > Gobiiformes > Odontobutidae > Neodontobutis > Neodontobutis hainanensis. The sequence goes on from JALDNG010000015.1 coordinate 10,974,265, forward strand.
AGTTTTGAAAATACATCTTAAAGACTCCAACAATAGTCCCCTGAGGAACTCCTACTAATGTGCGTTTCCACTTTAGGTGCAGTAAGGGTCAGGTCATTACAGGACGGTTTGGTACATATAACCATGGATATATTATTAGTTCTAATTATACATCCATGAGGTAACCCCTTCAAGAGGCACATGTTTCTACTCTGGTGGGGCCAGGAAACCAGAGCCTCCTACTTAAACAACAACGTCATTGGGTCCAAAGGTTTTGTTTGTGTTTAATGCAGTGTTGACGGATTACAAACTTTAAATTCATGAAGCGAGAGCTATACGTTTCTCCATCTTATTAAATCTGGAAACAGCTGTTACTAATGCTAGCTAGCATTGACGTCAGGGAAAAATTACAACATTTAGCATGTTTTGTGTTTGAATACGATTGTTTTTCAGAAAAACAAGGTGTCATCTATTAAAAACCTTTCTGTTTAAAGTTTTTACTTTTGCTTCTCATTTTTTCTGAAGTGAGGATTATCTAGTGTCAGCTGACTGCAGTGATTAACTACGCTCCTCCCAAAGTCTACCACAAAGCCATACCCACTTGGGACTCCTAGCCAAAAGGTCCTGTAAGTGTAAGGGTACAGTGCGCTATTTGGGACACCCCTTTTGGTAATAGAAACACCAGAATCAATCAAAACCACACTGTACCATCCCAGTGGAAATGTGCCTCTAGTGTCAGTCAGGGGAACAGTCTCAGAAATCTGTAGGGCCTCTTTTAGTCTAGGTAGTCATGAAAGAAGTCATGATAGGATGTGCGACTCAGAAAACTGAATGTTAGAACTGTAATTTAATTGTAGAACCGAAGCTGAAGGTATTATAGAACTGAATTTTCTATTTGAGAGAAAGCAGTTTCAAAGCAAATTAATTCTTTTTAAAATAATTTAATTTTCAATTTACTGCAATTCATTTACAAACCAATGCATTTGGATTAAGATTACAATTTTTAAATTCAGTTTTTAAAAAGCATTTATTCAACTTGATTTATTTTGAGCACTTAAAATTAAAAAACAAATTCAAAGTTTCAGTTTCTAGTGGCACAAATATAGTGTATAGCAAGCACATAATCTAGATTTATGATAACTTCCAATTACAGGTAGCAATTGTCGGCACTACATTTGCTCCACAGAACACTGTTATTTATGGTCTTTGTCCTGAGCTGATATACTTACAGCTACACATCTCTCTCTCAAGTGTCCCTGCTCTGGGGGGTCCCACACATCATCCTGACAGGCATCTGCAGCGGACCACTCTAATGTCACTATCTGTGGCTGATAGGAGATGTTTGTGACACTGATAATCATAGAGCAGTGAAGGACAGGGAAGGAGAGGCATTTGGATTTACCAAGGAACAAGGAATTTCAAATGTGGGATGATCATGTTGTTGACGAGAATGAGGTGACAGATTCTTTTTTGAGGATCACTTTACACTCACTGGAACAAACGTTGTATACACACTGCTGTTGGCTACACGTGTTGTCTGGCTGTTGGAAAAGCTGTTTATCGACATAGTAATGTTTGCATTTTAAAATGAGCGATGTAATGTTGTATTAGATTGAACCTTATTATTGGCATTGGTGGACACAGGAGTTGGGTCTTTGCAGTTTCTCACAAAGAGACAGATTATGTCTGTGGCCCCTGCAGGCAGGCTGTGATGAATGCTTCCTACAGCATACAGTGGGTGTGTGCACGAGTAATAAACACAGATACAGCAAGCTCTGAGATCAATAGGCGCATTATTAGTGCTCCCACCACAGGTTTGATAAATAGAACAAACGGGATTTCTCTGCAGAGAAGAAAGGCCCTAGGACTTAAACTAAGCTGAAATCAAGCACAAAAAGCAAAATACCTATCCACACAACCTGAAATTTTCTAATAAATCTAGAAAATGATTTGGTCCCTATTCCCTTCTTGCAGAAAATGCAGTTACATAGGTTAAGACATAGAGTCTGGGATAGATCATAGGAGGTAATGTTAAGACACTGGCTTCACACTTGACAGTATTGCGCACGTCTTCTGGAGCAGTGATGCTGTAAGGGAGAAGAAAGTGTGCGACAAACGCCACCTTGCTCAGGATGGTAATAATCACACGACACACTGCATGGTTCCTGTCAGTCTGCTGGCTCGGTTCAGCAGCCTCATTAGCACATCTGTGCAGCAGTGTGCGCTGTTTGGGTTGGCTCTGTGATGGCAATTCCAGACGACAAACAGAACGAGGTGTGCTTCATCTGCATCGCTGGGATTAGTCCAGACAGTTCTGATTATTTGGAAGGTTTTACACTCTTTTTTTTTTTTTTTTTAGGAATTTCACAGAATCTTCTAGCATAGTATTTAATAGAAATTTGCTACAAATGGTTTTAAATTAATGTTATAGAAATACAAATATAATAAAAGTGCAAATCATTAGTTTGGTGGACATTTCTCTTTTTCCCAGTTTATATTACTTGACCAAATAACAATAATCGAGGTTTAAAAAAAATATAAATTTTGATGTTCAGTCGGTAGTGTTGTCCACTTGTTTCTTCTTTGTCTTCCTCAGTGCACTGTGGAAGCGTTGGCTTTGACAGACCATAACACCTGAGGTCATGATCGTAACTGCAGTGTTCTTTCTTTTAGCATTTATGATGTTTTATATGCATATAACAAAATCAAAAGAACCAGTGCATGAGACTGGTGCTGCTGTTTCTCAGACCAATACACTGTTGTGTGTCTGGCAATCATGGCTGCATGGTTTGTGCAAGAACCTGTGGACTTGAATCGTCTTTGCAGGTAATGACTTCTTTATTTGTCCTTTTTGAGTAAGTCCCCAAAAAAAAAACAGAAAAACACAAGTATTCAGTCTACTACCAAAGGTCAGTAAGTTGACTACACAGTGTCACTGTAACACCTTATTGTACGTCCAAATAACATGGATTGCCTAAACAACTCTTGACAATTCTATGGTACCTTTTTGGGCCAATCAAGTCGTGAACGCCAATAAAGAAGTGCCATTTGTAGCTCTTCCTTTCAAAAACAAAAAACGGGCAGTACATAAGTGTAAAGGCCTGTACATACACGCAAGAAAAAAAAATAGTTTTGTCTACCCCTGGTTTTGGAGTTCTTGCAGCTTGTTCTCGACACATCATCTGGGCAGAACTTTTTTCTTGTGTGACAACTATTGAGTGGTCAGAAATTCAAAAAGGGCATGGTTAATGTTAAAGGCGAAATGCTCTAGCCAGAACTAGATTGTTCTTGGATTGTATGTTAAGTTTAGAGCAGAGAACTCTCCACGAACAAGTGTTTACAAAGATCCTTTAAAATGGAAATGACGAGTGGTGTTGTTTCATAACAGAGGAAGATTGTGCCACTGGAGAGAAGCACGCCCACTTTATGTTGCACATATTATTTTAAGATTTACAATGTGGCCAAGAACGGAAAAGAAACAAACACACACACATATTCATTTATATAGATATGTAATAGATAGTTTTGTCTGTTGTGGAAAACATGTTTAATCTGAGGGGTATCATTGCAATGCAGCAACGTTATAAAAACAACAAGACAAGTGAGTGCTCAGTGCTGGACTTACAGCTCAAAGACCTGCAGATGTTCAAAGACCTGCCAGGACAGTGTGGTCATCATGGGGTTCCTGGACAGGTTTCTGTAATAGAAACAAAAAATTGTTAATAGAAAAATTAAAAGAAGAAAATGTTTGGCTGAAGCTTGAGCTTAAGCCTGCTCCAGACCAGGCAAAAACTAAAGTTTCCATGGAGATTGTGTTTGACCTGCGATGAGCCTGTTTTATGGAACAGAAATCATAACAAACGGCTTATCGAATTAGGTTGCGTTATGAAAAAGACCCCAGGTTAAATAGGAATAAAAAACAAACACTGCTCTGTTTCTGGCAACAACGATCAGCAATCTGACTCATTTTTCCTGTAACCCAGTGTGAGTAAAAACACATGGAAACTTAAAGCCAGCCTTCAAGAAGTGTTCATGCCACCAATGAGTCCATGAAGCCTTATCACGATCTCACGTAAGAGTGTTATTGTCTTGTTCGTCTCTACCTAAACAGAGATGACGGACTTCAGATTTGACACTTGTTTTCACAGCATTTCAGTGTCGCTCACACTTTTACGTAACCTTTGTAACCACCCTTATGACCTAAAGGGGTAAACATATACATCTCATTCTAATAGCTATTTTCAAAAGAGTATTCATAGAAGGAAGTATAGTAGAAAGAAGTATATCATATGAAAGTATTCAAAACTTGCAACTTCATTAGCAATGTTTAGGAAGCAGTATCACTGACGGCCCAACTTTGCTAATCTTGCTCTGCAGCTGGATTCTCACGAGATTTTTGAGTTTAATCCAAGCGAGGTATTTTTGATCCAAACCCTGGCCAAACCAGCTTGTTGTGTCCAATGATGTGGCAGTACTGACAGACCTGAGCATGTTTTAGATTTGAAGATGTAACAACCGTTTTATTGAAGATCATGTATTCATTAAAGTACGCTTTCAACGGGAGCCCTCCCAGACAGTAATGTGGAACAGACTATGTTCTGTCGAGCAGTTCTATCTGGCAGAGTCAGGTTACCTCTTTGTGGCATTCATCTCAAAATGAGGTGAAATGGAGCAAAAAGAGTTCAGTTTTTTTCTTTGAAAGGGAGTTAATATGAGCCAGGGATCTTGGAGCTAATCTCCCTCTTCCCTGCTAACCACTGCTAACTGAGTCTACCCCTTTCTCGAGTTCTCCATGAGTGCACCACTCAGGATAGTGGTACAAAGTAATAAACAGGCATCTCTTCTGTATTACAATAGATGTTTATATATGTATATAGTGTATATTTACCGTAACTATAAGGATTCTTTTCTAGGATCCAATCACTATGCAAGTGCAATCTCTCAATCCCTTGAACTGTTGTTTGTCCCAGTGTGAATAGACTGAATAAATCCAAGGCCCCTTAAAATGGTGGCTTTTTAGTGTCATGGCTCATGGGCTCCCTCTGGCAGGCAGGTGCTCACAACTTTACATAGGCTAAAATTTTCACTGACCAAGTTTCTCAAATAAAACGTATTTATGTGACTTTTCTACAAATCATGGCTTGTAGATGTGAGTGTACAGTTGTAGCATGGTGGAGGTGTAAATAACTTTCATAAACAGTAAGAGTGGAGATTATCTCCATTCTGTTTTAAAATAAAAACACATTAGTATGGATGTGACCTCTGTCCCATGCCTCTGAACATGCAGATGTGTCCTTTGCAAAAGGTCAACTTGGCTACAACAATGCACATTTAAACAGCGAGCAAATGAGTCATGAACATATGGAGGTCACAGGCCGGGTTTAAACACAAGCTCCAGGAGTGTGTGGATATATCTAAATCTGCAACAGTGCTCTAACACATTTCAGAAGCCGTTGGGTTCAACAAAAAGATCTCTGTCCACATTGCTTATAATCACAGTACTTTTTACTGAGCTATGAATCTTCAGAAATGCCAGATAATCTCAGTCGTTATGTGCCCTCACTACAACAATGCTTTTATTTTAAGAAAAAACGGGTCTGCAGCATTGTTCAATTATCAGTTCAGATCATGGCTGAAGGCTGGGTCAAGACATATTTTAAAACAAAGTTAGACATAGCTCAACTTAACATAACTTAAGCTTTCTTTTGTTTCTCTATTGGATTAATCTTTCATTTACCGTCCTCTCCTCATCTAATGTTATACAAAATATAAAGTTATTACTTTATAAAAAACAAAAGAAAAGAGGCACAAAGAGAAACAATATGCCTCCATATGTATGAGTTGTTGTGGATCCCACACTAACTGAGACCAGTTTCACATCAGTAACAAACTTTAATGGTTTACTTAAACAAAAATGAGCAAAACTGGACTTTACAAAGTGCCCTGTCTCTAGACCAAGACTTGCAGTTTTGACTTTGACAGCATCACATACAGTCGATAAAACCATAGCCAGTCACACATGTGCAAACACAGTAGGGCTCTTCATCTCCCACACACGCTCCCATTTGTCAAGCTGTCTCTGCGTTACCATGGTGATTGTCAGATATCAGAGCAAGGCCAAAGAAACGGCTTTAATTATATCCTAATGAGAGCTGTTCCATCATACTCTGAGCGTTGTCGGCCATGTTTAACACTGTCTGTGTGTTTAATGTGCCTGCCAGGCTAAAAGGGTCACGCTAATAATGGCATTCAAATGTTCAGATTATTCAAAGTCCCATTTGTTTCCTGTCCCCTGGAGCACAGGTACAACATGACACTACTGCCTCATCATACATTTTAGGAAACCAGAAAATAATCAATGCCTAAAAGGTTGTGAGATCAATCAGGTATTCTGATGTTTGGCTGTCTGGTATTGTCCAATTTCCACTTCCTCCTAAAACGGTGGGAGGAAGTGCCCACCGGTGAATGTGAATTCACCCACTGGCGAATGTGGGTGTGCACAGATGTCTTTCAGCGTGTGTTAGCCCTGCGATTAACTGGGGATGGTCCATGCTTCTTTACCCCAAAGGAACTGGCATACGATCCAGCCCCTTTTACCCATAAAGAATAGACATTTAATGGACTGAAGTTAAACTAGATAAAGTTGAGGAAGTGGTTGAGAGTATGTTCTTGATTCTGTAGACAGAGGCTGGGCTGGAGAAGACTCAAAGTAGGTCCGTCTCTGTAGTTCATACCCAGCTGAATATGTGTCCAGTGAGGCCTAATTATGGAGAGAAAAGGTTGAGAAAGAATGAGATGGTGGAGTCGAGATAACAGAGACATAAGGCCTGATATACTAACATTGCTCTCTACTCATTACCACTGAGCTGTAGGGTACAAGTTGGGTCAGAAGCAAGGCATGCTTTTAGAAGCATTTCCATTGTCAAAGACGGTCCAAAATAAAATAAGACCACCCCACACCACATTTCAGAGTTACCTGTGCCACACCTGTACTGCTCAGTAGAAACAGGACTGTTACATCTTTGTCTATTGCGTCTTGTGTAAGAACCTCTGCATATCTATGTTGTAAACTTGTTATCAATGTTGTACCGGCAGTGATTTACAGCAATGACCTGTCATGAATGAGTGAGTACAAATGTTTCTCAGTTTCCTAGGCTCCTTGTTTCTCCTTTGATTGCAACTCGTCTGAGCCTGGGCTCCAGCAGCGTGTGATGTAAGCGTGTTTATTATTCATAGCTGAGGGATGAGGTGGCTCATCAGTATTCCTCTCAGAGCAGAAACCCAGAAGAGAAGAGAGAACGGATTACAGAAATAATTCCACTTCAATTGGCTTTTTGTTTCTGATGTGTACTGGTCACTGCTGACTAAAGAATGACTAAATGACTAAAGATATGAACATCCACGTAAACAAACCCATCATTCCTAGTGAGGATTCAAATAAACTTCTCACATAAACCTTTCATGTCCTGCCTGCACCAGACAGAGACGCACTGACACCATCTGCAGCTGACACTTTCCTGTCTGCAGCAATGACAGAGCTGGTACATGTCATTTTTACATGGCTCTTTGTGGTGCACTCAGTATGTAGGTGTGGGGCAAATGAAATATCAGTTCTCATTCAACTGGTTTACTTCACAGAGTGATACCAAACAGTTCTGTTCTGCTTGATAGAAACAAGTTTAAGTTAATATATAGTTACTGTAGTATTAATGTGTGCTCAATTCAACAAGAAATAACTCAACATGGACAGCACCACTACATTACGTGCTCAATTACCAGAGTTTTTATGATTATGTTTATCATCCCGTTGAGCCCTGATGCAACGCGTTGTGTGTCTATTATCAGTAATGGCACAGATGAAACTCGTCACAGACAGCACACACACTGAATGAGGCCTGTCTATTTTGAGCCGTATGACTGGGCTGCAGAGTAAAGTGTCAGTAATTACAGCTGTCACTCTGTCACTGTGGGTGTGCTTCACCTGCCATCACCTGCCATCTCACTGTATTCTTCTGAACAGCTGCAACCGTCTTTAGAGCTTTTGAAGATTTTGAAGTGGCAGTAACTTCAGAATATGCGCCTGCTAGAGGACTCTGGCTGAAACTGAACTCACAGACAACAGGCTTTTGTAAACAAGCACTGAGCCTCGACAGTAGCATTAATGGAGATCATAAGTTTAAATGCACACTCACAGTTGTTCATAAGACTTGAATAGAAGCATATCGGCACACAAGCACTTGCTTATTTGAGTGAATGGAAAATGTTTCCTAGCAACACAGAAAGGCACAAGAGTCTACAAAGAGAGAGAAACAAACACCATCTGCCCACTTCCTGCTGTTCAGGAAGCCTGAGCCACACTAAGATGGCTGCCCCCATGTGGAGCCAGTTCAAGCCCTATATTGGCCACATTTCTCCTTGGAGACATTTCTCCAAACACAGAGTTTGGAGGGACCTGCCAATTGGACTGTGTTCATAAAAAAGGAATGAATGTGATTTCACAATCACAGACATGGGACATTAGTCCGGTTGAAGTTTTAAAGGATTATGTGCTTTGATTGTTGCTTCTCCGACATACTTATTTGTCCTCTTTAAGGGTTCATCCTTATGTTAGCTTACTATAACCAGACTCGATAAATTTACGTTCTGCATAATATTAGTAAAAGTCATTAGCCCCTTTTTCAACAACAAGAACGTTTATTTCCAGGAATTTATTTACCTATGGAAAAGAATTACGATGACGTCATGAACGGCCACCAACAAGCCCACATCAACATTTGTGCAACACAATACTGTCACGTCTGCTCAGGACTCAGCCCAGCTCTCTCCGGCTATTACGGGAGAATCCTCCTCCTGCTCCCCCTCCCCTGCCGGCCCGCTGAGTGAGGACAGGTGTGCGGGAGCCCCGGCGGACTCAGCCCAGCTAAGAGCACCTCATCCAGCTCCTCGGGGCCAGATCGTAAAACTAACTCATGGTAGTGATACGGCACGCTCGTGAGTATTGTGTCTTCTTTACCAGTTGGATTCTTACCTGTTTTTGTTCTTCCCACTCCAGTCCGTCTACACCTGTCAGTTCCTGTCCGTCCCCGAAGACCAGCCAATACAGAGTTAACTTTTTTTGTATAAAATAAATCTACCTTTTCGTCACGCGTACCTGTGTCTGCATTTGGGTTCTTTGCCAACACAATACGATGGGACGGAGGACGCTAATGTTTTTCTGTTGTATTACTACATTTTCAAATAGTCAAAATACAAATGAAGGGAAGCTTGTAGAAATGAAATAAACTAATTTGCAGCGGCACACTGGCTTAAACACGCTGCAAGTGTGTTCCACCAACCAGCCTTCTTCAGCACAATTTATTTTTGTCAGGGAAAGTTTGGGATGGAGGGACCAAAAAATTCCCTGGGTTATTTTAGTGGAAAAGTGCTGAGTTAAATAATAAAAGTTGCTGCGGTGGAAAAGGGGCTAATATTGCATCAGTTGCCACTAAACAATTCTTAACAGCATATCACACAAATCAGCAACTGACAAGTGGCACCTGTTTATTCAATTATTTCCACATACTAGGCTACTTTAATACTTGTATCATTAGAATGCCCTGCGGGTCATTAACAGTGATGTGTATTATTGTTTTATTATAAGACCATAAATGACTTCCTTCTATTTAATGTGGAGACAACACAGTGACTCTTTAAGATCGACTTGTTTTGGTCCTTTTGTTGTCTTTTGTTTATGATGCTATTTCCATTGACTATATAACTAAGTCACAGTAGAGCAACCCTTAAATGATTGATTTTTCCACAATTAGATGTTGTATCAAATATGTGACAGAGGCCAGAAGAGTAAGGCCTGACTATGCATTTCTGAAAAACTGACGTATCATGAAGCCTACCCCCATTTTCACATAGGACTCTGCTGCTTGAGTATACTTTCATACCTCAATGGTTCTGTTGAACCTTTTACCAAATTTGTTTGGCTTTATGTCAGGATCAAAGAGTTCTACTGAAAATTACATTTGTGTCCCATATTCTAGATTAAGATCTTCAGAAATGTAATCTAATACTGCAAACGGGAAACATGCTTTTATCCTGAATACATATCACAGCGACTTCCAATAAATATAAAAACAAATGACATCTGTTCTTGATCCATCTCTGCAACAGCAATACAGACCCAGTCTTGGCTTATGGGCCTCCTCACCTTGAGCAGGGCCTACTCCCTTTAACACAAGGACAAATGTAGCAGAGCTCTTTGTGAGGGGAGGAGAATATCAATCTGTTCAGGCACAAAGCACATATAGAAGGCTCAGCGGGTCATTAGCAGCGTCATCGCTCACTTTACGACCTCAGTTTAAACTCAGCGAAGCACAACTCACCTGGACGTTCTTTAAAACGTCACCACAATCTGCCACTTGGTGCTTTTACTGACCCTCACCTTTGACCCTTGAGGAGGAATCCCAGCAGCTTTGAGATAGAACAGTAGAAGCATTTGCTGTTGCTGAGTGGGCTTTTATTACTGAGAAGGTTTTTACATTTTTTTAATACCTTTTAGTTTATTTGAAACACTGGATTTAAAACTGTAGAGTGGTTGTCCTTCAACCAGAAGGTAGACGGTTCGATTCCCACTCTCCCCAGAGTTACTGTCGTTGTGTCCTTGGGCAAGACACTTAACCCACCTTGCCTCCGGTGACACAGCACTGGTGTATGAATGCTCTGGTGTATGGTGTGAGAATGTTGGGACAACGGATGGAAATCTGGCATGTTTACATTCATTTAGTTGCTTCTCATGTATGTTCATAAACATGTACTGTCCCAATCAAAAAATAAAATGAAATAAAAATAAAATTCCTTTTGCCACTAGATGTTGCCAAAAAAAAAAAAAAAAACTACACAAGCCTTTAAATTCGCTGCATTTAAATAACCTACATCTCATCTGCTTATATTTTTAGACGAGTCATTACTAAGTCATAGGCTATGTGTATTGAAATGGAAAATGGACAATGGAAAATTACCAACAGTGACTACAGCACTGTTCAATTGTTTTTGTAACCCTGGATATAACCATGGATATAACTTTATTACAGTACTTCAAAAACTATTCCTGTATGCGTCGTCCCAAATAATCTCACACAAATGAGACACAGGTCTTTGTTGCTGACTAAAACAGTGCACTCCTGTGGTTATGGTTGAGCAGGTAGATAAGCCTGTGCTATATTGGATGATGGCATCAAATATAAAAGGCTGGAATTTTAGGACACACTTACAATTAACAGTTGTTTAATAGGATACAAGGATAATGAGTTATGTTTTTACATTTTGTCCAGCTTTTGTCTAACCCTAAACCTGGTCGCACTTGGGGGTGCGGGGGTTGTTTATTATAATGCCGTTGCGTAAAATAGCTGTCTTCTTATTTTTTGTTATTTATTGTCATATTTGTATTTTAAACACAATTGACAACAAGCATGGATACATTACTGTATATGGTTAACACTCAACTAGCTCTGCAACAAGTCATTTCCAAATGGATCCATTAATTGTGGTAAAACAAACTTGCCCCCAAACCATGCATCACAGCTATTTAGGATGCAGATAGATATAGCATAGATTAGACAAAAAAATGATTTAATGAGGTCTCCAAACAACCGCAAAATGTGGCCTATAATATTTCTTAAACAGTAAAGTAAGATTGCAACAATAAAAGGGCATATATTAATGATTAGGCTACTATGCCTAATTAATAACTTATATTTTTATAACAGAATGAAGAGAACCCATTGCAAAGGTAATCTGAAAATATTGTTGTATTGGCCAGTTAGCTGTTAGTGGTCAACTGCGAACTTTCGCTTCCAAATGATTGACGTCACAGTTAACAAATAAAACATTTAGAAACAGAAACAGTATATTTCAGGCAGTAAAATCAAATACTCACACTTAAACACACATTTAAAATATACAGAATAATTTATTAAACTTTTTAAGTCGCAGTTTCAACTCTCCCCCCGTTTCCATGAATCTAAACCTAACCCGTAACGAGATATAACCACGACAGGATCTGCTCACCCTCGCCCCCTGTTGATCGAAACTTATAAGCCTGTCGCTTAGAGACTTGAAACCTTGATCTGTCTGACATAATTCTGTTGTCTCTAGCACCTTCATACTTACCAATGTCTTGAAATTATGATACCTTTACCAATTGATACCCCATCTTCCAAACTGCCAACATACCAAGTTTCAACTTCCTACTACTTATAGTTTTGGAGAAAACTGCACTGTTGTTAGTACTTACATGTAGCGTAGCTGGGGGTTCTTGGAGAAAACCCGAGCCTGTAGAGAGTGCAAGTTACTCCTCGTGATGGTTCTGTGTCACAAACAGAGAGGGTCCACAGCGGGGTTAGGTGCGGCACTCAAAATGACACCAAGCTCAAGAAGAAAAATTGACAAATGAAGCAATCACTCCAAAAGTAAAGACTTGGGCCCTGTACAAGTGCGCAAAAATAAACCCTTGAGTAAAAAAACAACAATTGTTCAAAGTGCATGAGAATTAACCAAAATGAATAAATGTATCCCTTTAATGGATTTTCACCAGTGTGAGCAGAGCCTGATTATTCACGCACTTTTTGTGTGACTCAACCTGTTGCTAACAGTAATGAGCAGGTGTTTATTCTGAGGAGCTCAGAGTGTAGGAGCACAGTGCAGCGTCGAAAGTGTGAGTCAAACTCAAATTAGCAAAAAGACACAAGGAAAAAGTAAAAATACATTCAGAAAACGAAGGTAAGTGTTGGCATAAGTGATGCTGTGGGGATACTTACAGCCTTTGTAAACCAGTGTAGAGCTCCATGTCCACATCCCTCAAGGACTGCAATCCAGTCCAGTTCTCTATGTGTCTGTGTACAGAGAGGGGAACATGTTAGAAAGTCTCAAATTGCATTAAAAGACACTTTTGGTTCATCTAGATTACATTATCAAAGATTTTATTGTAAGCCGCTGTGTGGGTTGCATTGCGGCAGAGTAGTCAGCACTCCTGCTTAACACCAAGCTGGGCAACTTCACCATCCTCGAACTCAGGCCTTTCTATGAGGAGTCTGCATCCACCCACTGCTCAAAGACATGCATGTGACAATTGGCAACTCTAAAGTATCTCTAGAGAATGAGTGTCTGTCTCTAACTGTCAGCCCTGCAACTAACTGGCCACTGTTCAGGATGTACTAAGGCTCAAAGTTGCTGGGATAGACATTAATCACCTGTAAGCTAAATACAATAAATATAATGTAGTTGTGAATGAATTATTGCTGTACTGCATTATTGTGTTATTAAGTTTATCAGAAATTGCCTCGTATCATGTGGTATTATGTGATTTCTGTGATAAAAGTACTTTTGTTAACATTTATCCACACCATTAAGCCATGTGTTTCTCCAAATACACTTCTAGATCTATGCTAACTTTGGATTAGTACCTAAACAACCAATACTAGGACAAAAGTGAGACAACAAAGATTATCAAGTAATTTTGCCCAACAGAAATGGGTGTGTTGAATATGGTCCAGCTGACGAGGACTTGTCTGGAGACAGTGCAGACTCAGTGGAGCATGCACATTGATTGCGGGTTATTTTTTGTTACCTGATGCAGCTTCTGTTTCCCCCCAGGCCTACAGACTAACAGCCTAATCAAATGAGATCAATCAAATTAGACATCTAAATACCCATTTAGACACCAGTTAGCAGTCTCTGCGCACAAAGTACACACCAAGCAGATTTTGACACGAGACGCTTGTACAGAACACTTTTGCTGTCGTTGAGATGAGGATGACAGCCTTCAGAAAGAGAAGTTAGAATGAAGTTTTCTGGATTATAATAAAGTTTACAACTAGAGAAGATCACTTTTAAAAAGAAGTGTGGGGTCAGTGTAATCTACCGTACAGCCTACAAAAAGAACCAAAAAAATCTCACTTAGAAGAGGAATACATTAGCTCACATACGTACATGAACGGCCACGTACATTGAGACAGGCCTGGCTTAAACCATTCTGTCATGAGACAAAAAAGCTGGAGGAAAGATTATTGATGTGATATATATATATATATATATAGTTACAAAAACAAATCTCTGTGTTGTCTCCCATATATTTACCAGTGTCCTTGTCCTTTTGCTTTGTAATACATGGGTATTCCTGATTATTCTGTTGTCTTGTCTGTTAATATGTATGTTTTGTTTTAGAAGTGCCCTTCACAAATGGTTCTAGCACGTTTGCCTTCAGTCTTGCGACGTAATGTAATGTGCATTTTGAAACAAAGCATTGAAAAAGAATCGTCTCTTGGGGCCAACTAGCTGCTTTTGACATCCTCGACCGTCACAAAGTGTTTAGCTGTGCTCCAAATGAGGAAAAGCAGAAAGTAAGAAAAGCAATGAAAAAGAAAAGGTAATGGAGAATAAAAACACAAAGCTTAGCCAGAGTAAGCACTGATTCTGATTATGGCCGTGTGTGTGAGGTGTGAAAGGTCTGAATTGATTGCAGTGTTTGGTTTCAAAGACATTAAATATTCATGTGGCTCCATTTTTCCATAGAGCCCAACAGTGTGAGCGAGGCGTAGTGGGGGTGTTACACTGCAGACGACATGCTGAAATGGAAACAGACAGCCAGCATCACCGGGACAGGCTCTGTGATGTGAGTGGGACCAAAGAGCCGAGAGGAGTAAGTGGTTTCCTTCCCTCCTCATGGAGCATCATAAAGCCTGTCTCAACACCAGTGCATGTCCTCTCCTGTTCAGGCCTCCTTCAGCTGCACGCACTGCTTTGAGCCACACTTATGTTATTTAGCCCCGTCTGGTTCCCAAACACTGGTTTGGGTCCAGAAAGTGGGTCACCAAAGATTTTATTTAGGCCACAAAATTTCAGTTCCAAGTGTGTGGAAGTCCATTGGAATTTAATAAGAAAGGATGTTGTTTTTAAAAAGTTAGGAACAAGAAAACATCAGACCAAAATTTTTATAATAAATTTCCAAAATGTTGCTGGGTCATTATTTTATTATATATAAACAAAAGTTTAGACAATGGGGAAGTGGAATTACAACCACATTCATAGAAAAGTCATTCTTTTGAGCTGAACGGAAAGATATTGAGTGTTGAACAGGACACACATAAAACATGTAATGGTGAAATCAGTGTTAAGTGTATTTTGTCCTTGTGGTTCTCACTCAAGTATGTTCAGGTTAAGCAGTAATAGTAAGTACAGTTTTTGGCTTTTTTCGATTTTGAGAAACATGATTGGTGGGTTTTGGCATAGAGACTGACACTGTTATAACTTAAGAAATTGCTCAACTCAAGGCAAAAATATAGAAAATCTGCAACATTAGCATTCATTCATTTATTCATTTTACTTCGTAATAAACATTAATTTTGTGGATTGAAACCACAGCATTTGTTGCTTCAGATGAATTGGACATGAGGCCTTGTTCCTAAACTTGCACTACGCCCTAAGCATATCCTCTAAGTGTACATTTTATGAAAGTGCACAAGGGTCCAAAGCCGTTAAACTGTAGAATTGGGACACCCCTGTATACAACACTCTTCTCAGTAACTTCATGCTGATCAGAACAAGGCCAAGAAAAAAGAAAAGAGCACAATGCCGTCTTTTGCAGCAATGTTTGCTGGATTTTCCAGAAAGTCAACAACAAATAGTGTTTGAGAAATTTTACACAACTTTTATACCATTTATTTATCAAATCTTTCTTGACAAATTAAGGTTTTATTCATTCATTCATCATTCATTTTTTTCATTCATTCATTTTTCATACATTTTTGGTGGTTACTGATTTTGGTGGTTACTGATTTTCACTTGTTGCATTTTGTTGCTTAGAAACGAAAGCGCCATCTGTTTTGAAACGTAGTGGAAGGGATTGTGGGTAATATCTCTCATTAGAGTCAGGTTGTTCAAGAATTTTAAAAAGCTGGTTCTATTGACAGCCGTAAAACCTCACAAACATTGAAATGCAAACCATAACCTTTTATTTACCCTGTCTCTCATTTATTATTATTATTATTTAGTGCTGCCCTGACTATAAATTAAATGAATAACAGTCCAGTGTCAAAAAAGTCAAGTGTTTTTATGAACTCCAACTAAACTTTATTTGCTTATTACACAAATACAGATTATTCAAAATTTGTATGTGACTTTTTCCAATTTTCCAATTATAGATAGATAGGATTGTTTTAGCAGAATGTTTATGGAGTCCTGTACGCCACAAAGAAGTCCCCAGTAGCCTGGATGGAAGGACCCAAAGAAAGGAAAATCTACCCAGTAATGGCTTTTAAAGAAACAGACCATCCAAAGTTGTTCATGTCAAAAACTGAACGCATGTGTCACTTTCAGCTCTTAAAACTCCCAGCATCGCCTTCACAGTCTCCGCTCTGCTCTGAAAACAGCACTATTATTTATTTACTCTACAAATCCACATTAGATTCACTCGCCATACAAGAATCAAAGTAGAACACAAAAATGCTCCCACTGAAGAATCGGGCCCGATAAATATATATTGTGGCCAGAGGCTGGTAGCTATGGCAACAGACCACTCTGTGTCCGTGTAAGCAGCGCAGTTACTTTGTATTCACTAGCATGACACACTCAGTGGAGGGAGTCCAAGCCTCCATCAGGGCACAGAAGAAATCTGCACTTGGCCATCAAAGAATATGTGTTGGGTAATGTTAGACCAAGCAGGTCACACATACAGACTTCAGGAAGAGATGATGGACTTCTTACTTTGAAATGTGGTGTGTGGTTCATGTTGAAGTGGTTCTTCAAACAACACACAAACTATTAAAGACAATTTTAAACAATTTTTACATTCCATCTTGTGCAGGTCAGACTACTGTAACCGTAACTGTAACTGCGTGATTACTGGGCTCTCGAAAACAAGTTTAAAAACGGCTTGGAATATTCAAAATGCCGCAGCTCAGGTCCTGACCAAAACCAGGTAGTACGACCACATTAGTCATGTTCTAAAATCTGTTTACTGGCTTCTTGTTGCTCAGAAATTTTACTCTAAAACAGTACTACTTGTGTCTAAGTTTCTTCATGGCTTAACTCCACAATATATCACTGACTCCCTAGTGCCATATAGACCTTGTCGGACCATGAGAACCTCTCAGACGGGCCTTCTGCTTGTGCCCAGAGTCAAAACTTAAAAGGGTGAGCAGCATTTGAGTTCTAAGCAGCATTAGACACGTCTCAACTCTGACAAAGTCCAAGCTAAAAACGTTCCTTTTAGAGCTGCATACACACTTCTGTAATGATGAATGAAAATATTTTAATTGTGCTTTATTGTGTGCTTTACATTTGTGCCTATTTGTAAATCTATTTTTTATGTCTTTTTAATTTTCTTTATGAATGTATGAATTGTGCTATAGAAATATATTTGCTTGGCCTTCTCTTACAGCTAGAGCACAATACAAATATATATGATACACATACAGGCAAATATATAAAGCTGGTATGCGTTATTGAGATCGAACCAAAGTAACCCACTTACTAAGTCATTTTTATTTTTTTTTTGTAGATAGATTTGTACCATCATCAATAGGGGGGCTGTTTTTCCAGTTCATTCTTGTGACATGTGACCCTGGCTAATAATGGACAGTTTATGGCACATGTTACAACCTTGTCCCTGGACTCCATTATTAACATTAAACCCATAAACAGTGGATCCATTTGTAACCACTGTATATGAGCGGCCTGTGACCTTATTATATGTGGGCTTCACAGCCATCAGAGAGAATCACAAACAGAGAAGTTTTAGTGGACGCATTACAACATAAGGGCAACTTATATAATAAAATCAGGCTTTTATATGTGAGATAAAATAGGAGCTAAATTACACTGTGTTCAATCTGTTGAGCTGTATCTGAATGTACTGTTGCTCTTTGTTAGCTCAGTAGCTCATTGGTTGTTGTAGGATGATTTTTATTCTTGTTTTTCCTTGAAGTAATGAGCTATTATTATATTCTAGTACATTTCAGGAGACTTAAGAAACAAAAACTTTCTGAATATATAGTACATAATCTTTACAATGTCCTCGTAAACACTGACCTGTGCTTCATCCATAATTCTAAACATGATGGACCTCTCTGAATGCATTACAGAGGAAAATATTGACTTTGTCTCTTTGTGTAATCAACAGCATGTTAATATTGACAACAAACCAACATAAATTCACAGTTATTGATCATCTGTCATAATGTTTTTCATTAAACAGCTCCATGGGTGAATATAAAAGCAACTTCCCTTGTGGTCAGAGTGAACTAAGGTACATTAATGAGATATTGTATATTTATACAGCTACAGCAGCAAAGTATCTATTGTTTCAACAAAGTGTGTGATTGCATTAAATAACCTCATTGCCAGTTGTGGTGTGTTCTTTAACCTCACAAAGAAGATGGAATATAGGGCGCTCCTTTAACACTTGTCCTGGTCTTTTGACCTCAAACTGAAATCAGATTTCAATATTTAAATACCTCAGATGTACTCACAGTTTGTCTTATGTTTTATGAACTGCATGTTTTAAGGTGTCTCTGAAAGTCTCAGTCAATGCTGTGCTAATTACGTTAGTACGATGATCCCACACTGTTCATTCAGTCACAGGTGTTTCATCTGAGCTATTTGTTTGCCCTGCTCCACTAGCTGCATGTTGCTAATTAGCATTAATGCATTGACCTGTTAACACAGCAGCCACAGCACCTGGCATCATTTGCTACACACCAGGCATAGTATGAAAGGTGAGCATGCATCCATCACCGTTCTGCACGGGCCTGTCCTTTTTCATGGTCACAGCAGGACTTTAGCTCCAGCACGCATCTCTGAAACAGATGTGAACTAATAATGTGTGGCATCAACCACTGCATTAAGCAAAGAGCTGAGGGACGATGGCACGCTGAGTTTAAGGAACTTGGAATTGGTCAAAGTTCAGAATATGTAAGTGAGTGTGAGTGATAAATTTAGATTTTGCTGCTAGAAATTTTAATGCCATGAAAAAAAACTTCATAAACATTAGTGCATCACATTCTAGATGATAAACAATAACGACAAAAAGTTATGAAAATATTTAAAAAGTTATAAATATATTTAAAAACATTTTTTCAGATTATGGAAACTGAGACAATTTGTTATGTCGCAAAACCTTTTGTATATATAAAACCATCTAAGTACATTAAAGATGCACATGTTCCCAATAAAGCATTTGCCTCAGGAAGAATGTAATGGCAAATAAATGGCATGGCAAATAAATTCTGTGTCTTTGAAAGTTGCTGCAGTGATTAAAAAGTTGACATTGTGGACTGGGTCTGATCAAAACTGGTACATATTAGTGTTTTTTACCGATATTTATTGGGGCATGGGACAGGGAGAGTGAAAGTGGGACAGTCCCCATTAAATATTGACACTTTATCCTGTACAGGTAGAAAGTTTTTAATCATAACAGTCATCACCCACATTGGGGTAACATGATAACCTGGCTATTAATCTTAAAATCTTTAAAAAGCGCTATAATAAGACCTCCACAAACCTCACAAAAGCCAGACTTTATCAAGGCTGCCCATTGTTTTATAAAACCAGATCTTTTCAATGTGTATTTAACAACTCCATATGACTAATGAAGGGCACTGTACAGACCATTCATATGATCTATGTATGAGTTGTAACCTTAATAATAAATTCATTACCAGCAGTCCTAAAATTGTCCTTTTAATTATTCCAGTCTATTTCCCACTAAGTGCTGATGAGCCCAGAGGAAGAAAGTAGCCAAATAAAAGTCAGAGTCACATTATTGGCTTAAGCGCATCTGGGAGCAGACAGTCTAATCCTTCACACTCTAGGCTGACATGATGGCTGCTGTCACTCTGACGCGGGACATAATGGCTGATAATGCTATTGAATATTTGAACGCATATAGTATGGTTGTGCTCTTTGCTGTGCCTCGGGGCAGATGAGTGTGACAGAGTGCGGCAGACAGTTTTTTTATTCACGACTGCCAAGGTGACTGGCCTGGTTACAACTCCGACGCTGGCCTGGATACGTCACATTAACATGTCATTATTTGTTTTATGTATGCTTTTCTTTTTAACAGACATTAAGAACAATTTCAAATGGCATGCTACGGCAATAACCTATGACTGTGAGTCTAGCGTTACAATCCTTTTTCTTGTGTGGTAAGTAATGCTATGAAGCTGTAGCTTACATTACATCGGAGAGGGCCTTTGCTTAGACTCTACTTGAGACTTTTAAAATCCAAGTTAACTTCTACATGGACCAAAAAATAGGCAAGGTTTAAATGTATTATTTTGGGTGCCACAAAAAGACGCAATTAACTTTCATTTGATCAATTCCAAGACTAGGTTAAGATACAAAATGTCAGGTAATTGGCTACGACCTAGTTTTACTTTTTGTTGTGTGTTAAATTATATTTCCAGGAAGTTGACTCTCTGGTAGAAGAGTAAGAGCTAGACGAACAGTGATGTGACAAGAGAACAGGGAACTCTCAAAAGTATTGAATAGATGTTGTAGAAAATGAAATGTTACATGGTTTGGCTTGAACAGAGACAAGCATCAATAACAAGTGCATTAACGTGGCACCTAGAGAGATGCTTCCAAACACCGAAGTTGTTTTTCTGTAAGTGTATTGATCATATGTGAATATGAATTATATACATACATTTTTACTACATAATGCTCTGTGCCAACAACAAACTGTATGTTAGACTTATTTTACCACATGGTAGCTTACCATTTGTAATTACACAGCGTTCATTTCAGCAGCCTCAGGCCCCAGTTCACACAAACGGAGCAAACTGATTCGATGCAGAGGGGATTTATCTATTCAAGGAAGCAGCGACAGTTCAGATGTAAACAGCACGATCACTGGTGCCGCTGAGATGCCCTGCCGGCTGCATGAGCAAGAGGTTCTGCATGCACAATAACAAGAGTTCAGGGCCATTCAGCTGCGGTCAGACCCACTCCCATTCACAGCAAGGGTCTTAAAAGTACTTACACCACAACACGAATATATAAAAGTGTCAACGTGAATATGATTACGAAGCATTTCCAGTTGCTCAAATGTTTCCTCAAAAGCTTTCCTTGTGAGGAAATGATACACTTTGCATGTCACACGATAATGAAAACAATTGAGGCCTTTACTAATAAATCTTGTACACCTCTTGAGATCTTATTTAAATGTACTGACAATTAGACGTACCCTAAATATGTGGTTGAAACTAGGCCTGCACAATTAATCACATATGCAATTAAATTGTAATAATAAAAAACAAGAATTTCAAATTGCAGAGGTCGCAATTACTGGTCATGTGACACATTTGAGATATGGATTTTATTTTAACTAGAGTCTGTGTTGACTCTTTAGCAGCAGATGCACCGTTATTTCTGAACATGTGCATTATGCAGGATCGGATCTAGGAAGATGGCGGCCTATGGGCTACAACCATATTTAGGACTCTGGGGTTGTTCGGGGGGCCCTGAATCTCATGTCTTCTTTGAGACATGTCTGTAACATGTCTGTTACATAGTTTTTTCCCTCTGTACTAAAAATAAAAAGCAGCTTTCTCTCATTGACTGACGCTGAAGCACTGTTATGGTTTTATCGGCCATTTAAAGCTATCACTGTCAGCAAAGACAAAACAAAGGCCCCACAGTTTAACTTCTAGGCCCATGAGCCAAATCCAGTGTGATTTAAATGGTTAAATAAGAAAATGTCATTCATATAATTTTATGCATCATCTAATTCCTTAATTACAAATAGGTCTGGCCACAAGAAACATGAGTTTGTTAAGCTAAGTATCATCATATTTATTGGATATGTAAAAAAGCCGAAAGGAAAAAATTGCATCGCAATTTGATTATTTTCCAAAACCGTTCAGCCCTAGTTGAAACAGTTGAGTAAATTAGTAATCAAATAAAGCATTTCATCATGTTCCACTTTGTTCAACTACAAATAAGATATACCAACAAATCCACCACGTAAATGGAATATTTAGTACATGGCATATGTACATTTTGCCTTTTTGAAAACCTCTTCTAAAAGCCGGACTTTACAGTTGCCTTTGGGATCTGGTGCAGCAGAGGGAAGTCTTTAGTTGGCTGTTAGGCATTTGTCCACTGTCTATAAAGCCATATATTTGTACAGTAGTGTAGCTGCTGTGTATGCTCTGTGCCACGCCAGGGAATCAGGCCAGATCCGGAAGACTGGCTCAATTCCAAGAAAAGTGACATTTACATTCACATTTGTGCTTACGAGCTACTGAATCATGGATGTTTTTATGACTGAGAGAACAAAGCTGTTTCAAACACTGGCTTATTACATCATCTCAACTATAAAAAGGAGGGATTTGGAGGCACACAGAGCCATCAAAGAACAAGACTGAGAGTATTTATCCACAATGTTCTCTGTGCTCTCTGGAACTTCATGTCCTTTGTCTGCAACTGCAAGGTCAAGTTAGACTCTTACTGGCAAGCGTCACCTGTCGAAACCATGTGCTATCATTCATGTGGATTCAATGAATTAGAAGCAAACTTTTGTGTTGTCTGAAGGCCCACTTATGTTCTCCATTGTTTATAAATTAACACATATTCTTTGGTAGTTTGTCTTCAGCATAGTGTACGTTTTGTTGTCTTTACTGGGTCTCTCAGAAAGAGCAGGACTTCAGCATCTTCTCCATAAATGTTTTAACTGAATGTTTAATAGTTAATACCATAACATAAATTATTCCTCATATACAATTGCACAGCTTTATTACAAGGTTTTATTAAAGAGACTCCTTTGATTGAGATGTTTAGAGTTAATACTGTTGAATAACTTGGCCAATAAAGTGGGCAAATGTTTATGCTTATGTGTTAAATACTTTAAATTTGAAGGGTTTAAATAACTTGAATTGATTTCTTTTTGTAAAATTAAGCATATTTGGAAAGAATAAAGTAGTAAAGTATTCATTTATATTTTTAACATGCATGTCTCTTTGTATTTGACACTATGTTCCTGACATGACATACAATTACAACACTGCCACACTGGCACTCTTTTTAGGCTTTATGGCGTTCAACTAAGAGTAAAGAGGATGTTACGTTATCAGTGGGATACTATTATACTGTATTCAGGTAATGTCTTGGAGTGATATCATGTGCTGTTGAAGTACATTAGTAAAATGCAAAGGGGGCGCAACAGCAATCCCCATGCAAAGCTGCTTTGTCTTTGCAAATGTGATACAAGTTTGGTTGATATTAGTTTTTCAAAGACAAGTAGGATATCTAAAATCTATACTCAAGTTCAGGTAGGCTTACTATGACTCTGAGCTCAATAATAAGTAGAGAGAAATAAACTCACACAAGCAGGCCTACATTTTACTCAGAACATTAGAAACTAATAGCCACATCTGATGCATTGAATGACATTAATGTCCAGTGTATAGCCTATTTGTTTTTCATCCCTGTATCCCACGCTGTAACCATGGCAAACCGTCACACAGTCTTCACCCAATGCGTCGTGCACAAAGCACCAACAGTGTCTAGTTATTTTTAATGAAGCCTACCCAACAAAAATGTACAAATGTCACACTTTTGAATTTATCACATATCAACCGAGGGAGATTAAAGTGTGATTCAAATACATGTGGCCAAGGACGCTGCTAAATCTCATTAAAAATGCTTGTGAACAAAAATGCTCCAACATTACAATGTGAGACTTCTATGGGTTTTATACGACTCTATTTTAAAGTCAAAACTACGCCTAACGCTGCGGAGTGACAGACGCACCGGGACCGAGTCGTGTGCGTGACTTACATGGAGGTGATGTTCTGGAAGAGCTCCTCGATGCCGCCACTGCTGTTGGCGCCGTGGCCCTGAAAGGACAGCAGCGGGAAGAACTTGCTGTTGTCGGACTTGTTGCAGTAGATGTCGGTGGACGAGCAGCTGCAGGTGGGCGGGCAGTCCAGCACCGAGCCCAGGTAGCGCTGCAGCAGCACGCTCAGCACCAGTAGCAGCCTCGGCCACCGCCAAGTCCCGTCCAGGGCGCACCACAACGCCCCGAAGCCCCCCATAGCGTGTCCCGAGTCAGTCCCACACTCGCAGTCCACTAATGTCCGGTAAACCCCTGCGTCCGTGAGCGCGTACGTGGGCGTCCGAAGCGTGAGCACTGTCCGTGTGTCACTGTTCAAGTGTCTGCATCTCCTACATGTCCGAATGCGCGCGCGAGACCTGGTGCGCGTGCGTGTGAGATGTGAAGTGAGTGGTTAGGTTTAAGGATGGCACTTTCTCAGCCTCCTGCAGCAAAACAGCAGCGTGACAGATCCACGCGGTCCCACTGCAGGTGCACCGCGGATGCCTCTCCTCCTCTGTGTGTCTTATGTCACCCGTCCATCCCTATACATCACTGCCCCTCTGCCTGCCTCTCTCTCCTCCACTGCGCGCGTGCGTGTCCGCGTGGATGTTGCGACCTAGTGAAAAGCAGAGAGAGACAGAGACTGAATGTACCACCTAGAGGCCGTACTATGCACTGACACACGCAACTATGTGTGAATTAAAATATGCATAAAATAATATGCATATAATAAATTAATAGGTCCAACATGATTTAGCCACAATTAAACGATTAAATGGAAACGTTTAAGTCTGGGTAATATTGATTATACCCGTTTTGACCACCTCATCAAAGTGATTGATTTGAATTTTTTTTTTACTTGAATCGAATGAGTTTGACCACTATCGAAGGGTGGCGCTGTTGCGAGAATGTCAATGTCAGCATTATAATTAGTTTATTGATTTGATTGGGACAGAGCATGCTGAAGAAAATACATGAGACACAGCCACATGAATGTAAACATGTCAGATTGTAGCCTTAGGCAAGGCAAAGCGATTTTTTTGCACAATTCATACACTAACTCAAGATTTAGAATAACATAAGAAAAAAATATAGTGCAGATAAAAAAACACTCTGAGTTCTCTTTACTAAATGTAGGCAGAGCTAAAGAGGATGGTTTTTAACCTCCACTTGACATTGTTAAAGTTGAGGCTGTTGATTTTTTCTGCTGAAACTTAAACGCTGCTTCACTATGTTTAGATCTCGAGCTTCTCTGACCACTCGCCACGGCGTAAAAAAGTGGCTGAACCAAACAACACACAAATCTGTGGCCTGTGCACTGTAAATATTTACTGTAGACATCCCGTTATCCCCACGACCTGTCCCAGCAGAGGACAGTGGGCTGTGAGCGGCCAGTGCTTGGCTCTACAGCTCGTACAAGCATGAGACGGTGCCTCTCGTGTCTTTAGTGCTCATCTGAGCCGTGGTCAGCTGGAGTTCTCTTGCAGAAGCCAAGGAGACCGGTTAAAACAAATGATTGTAAAAAAAAAATATGTATGACTTTGACCCATTGCTCCTCTATTCACTGATATTGTTCTTACCACATGCAAAGTAAAACCATAGTTTTCAGATAGCATAAACGGCCGTATATATAATAGTTTTCATATAGTAAAAACATCTTTTGTACCAGGCTGTAAACATGATTCTAGTGACTGTGGGGGACTCATTGTCTTGTTCAAGAAACCAATTTGAAATGACTTTGTGACATGGTGCATTTCCTGCTGGAAGTAGCATCAGAGGATGGGTACATGGTGGTCATAAAGGGATGGACATGGTCAGAAACAATGCTCAGGTAGGCCGTGGCATTTAAACGATGCCCAGTTGGCACTAAGGGGCCTAAAGTGTGCCAAGAAAACATCCCCCACACCATTACACCACCAGCACCAGCCTGCACAGTGGTCACAAGGCATGATGGATCCATGTTCTAATTCTGTTTATGCCAAATTCTGACTCTACCATCTGAATGTCTCAACAGAAATCAAGACTCATCAGACCAGGCAACATTTTTCCGGTCTTGAAACTGGAAAAGACTGGTCCAATTTTGGTGAGCTCGTGCAAATTGTAGGCTCTTTTTCCCATTTGTAGTGGAGATGAGTGATACCGGTGGGGTCTTCTGCTGTTGTAGCCCATCCTCCTCAAGGTTGTGCGTGTTGTAGCTTCACAAATGCTTTGCTGCATACCTCGGTTGTAACAAGTGGTTATTTTACTCAAAGTTGCTCTTCTATCAGCTTGAATCAGTCGGCCCATTCTCCTCTGACCTCTGACCTCTAACAAGGCATTGTCGCCCACAGGACTGCACATACTGGATGTTTTTCCCTTTTCACACCATTCTTTGTAAACCATAGAAATGGTTGTGCGTGAAAATACCAGTAACTGAGCAGATTGTGAAATACTCAGACCGGCCCGTCTGGCACCAACAACCATGCCACACTCAAAATTGCTTAAATCACCTTTCGTTCCCATTCTGACATTCAGTTTGGAGTTCAGGAGATTGTCTTGAGCAGGACCACACACCTAAATGCACTGAAGCAACTGCCATGTGATTGGTAAATTAGATTCTTGCTTTAATGATAAACTGAACAAGTGTTCCTAATAATCCTTTAGGTGAGTGTAGGTTAAGTGTGTTGCCCAAAGACAAAACGACAGTATGTGGGGGAGAGCGGGATGTTATGATGTTTTGGTATGTTTCGAGCAGGGATCGAACCGCTTTACGGCTGCTCTACCACTGAGCTACTGCCGCGCTGGGCTGCTGGGCTACTTACAATGTCCAGCTAAAATAAAACATCTAAAATGGTGCAGAATAAAAGGAATTACAAATGTTTTGATTACAGTTTTCTGATGGAGACCCCCCCCCCCCTGCTATTTAGTCCCACATACTTGTGTCTCAGTACACACCCAAAACTATTAACATATGTTAAGGTTTTTGTTAAGTGGACTCCAGAGGCACAGCCAGAATAAAGTTCAACAGTTTATTGGAAAACAAAAACTCAAGCAGGCAGAAGAGGCAGGGAGCTGGCTGGCAGGAGGGCACAAGGTGCAAAACAAGAGGCAGTTCTGGGCAGATGTAGAGACCAGCGAGTAAGTATAAGTAGGTCCAAGAATATTACAAAACATATCAGCGGTCAGGAGCCAAGAAGCGGCCGCAACTCTACCGAACAGGACAGAATCATCTGACAGCGTGGAGGTGAGTAGAGCCTATATCCAGGGGTAATGAGGAGAGTGGAAACAGATGTGTGTCTTGTCTACAGCAGCAGTTCCCAAAGTGGGGGTTGCGACCCCTCAGGGGGGTCGCGGAGTGCTGGGCGGGGACCCGCAAGATGATTTCCAGATTATTTTTTATTTTTTAATTTTTTTTATGATTATTATTTTTATATATTTTTAAAAAGGTTGTAATTATTAAAAATAAACTGAAAGTAAAACTTTGTTTACTCCGATTAAGTCCGTGGGCTACTTTAACACAGTTGCCACGGGCTGTTTTTTATGTCCGCGGGTTGAAGTGACTCTACAATTATGTTATATTTAGCGTCAGAAATAGGCTACTCATTTTATTAGGAAACCCTGGCAAAAAAACATATATTTTACCCTCCGGAATGCATTTTTTTGACCAGGGATCGGGCTATATTGAGATCTAAACTTGATTAAAAAATGAAACAATGGTTATTATCATCAAAAGAAAAAGAGAAGGAAGCAGAGATGCCTGCTGAAAAGAGAGCGGGATCAGCGGAAAATGCAGAGGGCAGAGAAGAGGATGAGCCGCCAGAACTACCCCCCACCTCTGGTAGGGCAGCCCGCCACACCCATGTCCCCCTCCTAAGAGAGAGAGGAATACATAAGCTATGGTTTCACGTACATTGTGATAAATCAGGTACAACACCCTCAGTGCGTTGTGTGCTCCGAAGTCCTCGCACATGAGAGTTTTTATCTTTTAAAGTCCATTTTGAGCAAAAAGCATAGTATAATGAAATCACCAAAACAAGTCTTCATGTTAAGAATGAATTGTACACAAACATTTCTAAAACTGTAAAAACTGTCAAAAACATTCATTAATTATTTTATGATAAACATACTGTCTTAAGTGCACCCCTTTATAATTATAAATAAAAAAAATAATTGATAAATAAATACATTAAAAAAATAAATACAATAGGCTAAATAATAATAATTTGGGTTGTTGTTATTATTATAATTATTATTTGCATATTGTTGCATTTAGGCTACATGCATTTAGAAGAAGAAAAGAAGAACAAAGAAATGAAAAGTCAGTTTGGCCCTGGAGCAGGCTGTTACAGTAATCTAACCTGCTGGAGAAAAGCATGTATAAGTCTCACTAAGTCTGGTTGAGACATTAGCCTATCCCTTAAATTTTGAAAATGTTTTTAAGTTGATAAATGCTGATGATGTACTTGACTTGGCTAATTTCCATCTGTTGTCCCAATATTTCCATGCATTTATACAAGAAGAACTGTTGGGAGAGCAGAAATTGAACCACTAATCTTCCAGTTATAAGATGACAACTGGAGAGGAGCACATTTTCTGAAGGAGACATTTTGGACATGACAAGTTACAGCTGAAAGGTTAGTGTATAAATGTATGTTTTTAGTGGTTAAATGCTTGGTTTATGTTTGTTCCAAATATTTTAATGCTTTCAATGTTTACCTAATTTAACAGTAGACACCAACCCACCGCTCTTTGCTCTGGAAAAATTCCCTTCTGCACCGCTCTGAGCTGCCCCAGCCCCGGGCTCTGCCCCGAGTCTTCTTTATCTTTTGAGTGAGACTACTAATGTTTAAAAGAACCGCTGCTCTCCATAGCACAGCTGTCTCAAGTTCTCAGTGTAGCCAGGAGGCTAACCGGCAGCCTAGCTACATAACTTATTACAATATTAAATATCGAGTCCTATTTCATTTTTCAAATAGCCTAATGGCACTTTTTTTTGGAAACAGCTGTTTTTCAGATCTTGGTTTTCTCCAAGCCTCTCTCATAGAACCCCTTATAAGGGCCTTGAGTATAGGATACATACAGCGATATACCACCGTCCACCAGAGGGCAGGCTCCAAAAGCAGAACATAAGCCGAAAACCAACGGCCAAGTTTAAAAATCATGTTTACAGCCTGGTACAAAAGATGACTCTGGTCTCTAGAGCTAAGTTTATACTAGATGACAACTCTAGGGGGGGTTAATTTTTTGATTAATACCTCCGTCTATGCTATCGGAAAACTATTGTTTTACGTTTTGCAGTAACAGCCGAAAAGAGGATGTAACCGCTATTTTATTGTCCCTTGGTAAGATCAATATCAGTGAATGGAGGAGCAGTGAGTCTGCGCTATCCACTATTGGCCACCACGTACACGGGCCATTGCTGGTCTAAGGATGGATGTTTGTTTTACTACAATTTTGACTAGACACAGTTTAGACCACAGAGTAATATCCATTTTTAATAACATTATTTATGTACAGGCTACATGGTCTTTCCAACAGATGTTGTTTGTATGCTTTCATGTTGTATATTCTGTTAATAATGTTCATTTATAAATTAATTAAAATGATGTAAAACATGCAACTCAACCATCAACTTTTGTAAAATCTGCATGACTTGATGGATATTAAATTGTCTTTTTTCATTTTGCTAATTAAATTTTTGCTAATTAAGAAAATATATAAACATGTTTATATTCGTTCTTTAAGAATATAATCAAATAATATAATTTATTGAAAAAAATTCAATGTAACATTACCAGATCCATTAGAGAAGAAAGGGTTGTGTGTTTTTGTTAAAAATGGATGTGTATCAGCAGTTTTTGTCTTTTAAACAATTTCTGCTTATGTTTAAAAATATAAGCAAATGGATGTAATGGAGGAAAATAAACCACACCTGTTAAAGTGTTTGGGAAATACTGCCTGGTTCCCAAAATATGTAAAATGCTTGAATAAATATAATACATTTCAAAAACCTTTGATTCTTTCTTTGACTTCAGTGTTCTTTATTAATAAATAACTTTATTATCCAAAAGGGAAATTTGTCTTGGGCTAAGGCTGCAAAATATTATAACAATAAATAAAAAATCACATTAACAAGGACAATTCCATAATAAATACAATGGCTCAATACATTGTAATAAACTGCCTTTAGCAGATCTGTAGCGCCTACCAGAGGGAAGCAGCTCAAACTCGGGATACAGGATGTGAGATGTATCATTAATGATCTTATAGGCCTGATGTGTTACAGAGCACTCATAAATGAGCTGTAAAGGAGGAATTTCACGTGTGCCTATGACCTTCATAGCTCTTTTCACCATGTTGACAAGCTTCGTTTTGTGTTGAACAGTCAAATTACCATACCAGCACCGCTGTCTCAAAGGTCCACATCATTTTGGTACTAATGCCAAAGAGCCTCAGTCTGGAAAGAAAGGGCAGTCTTTGGGCCAGACGACCACAGAGAAAGTCGATGTGTGCATACCAGTTCAATTGAAAGTCCACATGCACCACCAGGTATTTGAAAGAACTGACTATTTCAATGCTGTTGTTGCTGATGGTAACAAGGTAATGTGTTCAAAAATGATCTCTTTGTTTTTTCACATTAAAGATATAGTGATGGCTATCACACCAGTTTTAAAGGAAGAGATCTCATCCATGGACTGTAAATATTTGACCTACTGCTCCTACAGTTATTGGTGTACAAGGTGTAGAGAAAAGGAGAGCTAGCACAATCTTTTGGAATGCCAGTGCTACAGAATTTAACCCGAGACAGTGCTGTTTGCTTTCTCCTGCTGAGGCCTGTTTGTTAGAAGGGAGTATAGCAATTTTATAATGACATTCATGTTGACTAGCATCTGAACAAGCAGGTGAGGCTGAACGTATTAAAGGCAGAAGAAAAATCAACAAATAAGACTTGCATAAGCCTTAGCGTTCTCTTGATGTGTTGAGCTGAGATGTGTCAGGCTAGCGTCCTCTGTGCTCCTGTCCCGCCTCTAAGCAAATCAAAACAGGTCTAAGTGAGAAACAACATCTGCTTTAAGCAGCTTCACAACAAACCTTTGAAAACATTTCATGACCACTGATAAGAGCAATTGGTCTGAAGTCAATGTTTGCAGACAGGCAAGATATTTTTGGAATGGGAATTAATGTAGATTTTCTTTCCACAGCAAGAGAACAGTGTGACAGTCCAAACAATTTTGAAATATGGGACACCAAGCGGCAGACAGTTTTTAAAAACTGTGGACCTGTAGATTTTTATTTCCACTTCTGAAAAAGTGCTTGTGGGAAAGCTGACTATTGTACCTTCACCGGTGTTACAGTTTATATTGTTTAAAAGCAACGCTTTTAGGATCCAGAACATCACTGGCCACACCCATTCACATCACATCAATTTCTTGTTAATATCCATGACTTTTTAATGTACCTTTGACCAAGATGCATTATGGATGAATCGTTGATTCTTAATGGCTGGTTAATGTACTACATGTGACCAGGCTGTGGTTTTTTGATGGATGATAGAGATACGCCTTTCTTATCACTCTTTCTGCTTTTTTCATCTCCACCCTTCCACCCTTCATAACCAGCCTCACTGACTGACACCACATGGGGCCTAATGCTTGTACTTCCAATTCTTTCTCAGAATCAGATAAACTAAACTTTAGAAAATTATTATAATTTTTAAAGAGTAATAAATAAACAAATAAACCATAATATCTTTACTAGTGCATGTAGGCAATTCCTTTTCATAAAAAATATGTTGTGGCTCCTCCAATGGCTTTGCTCAAGTGTTTCTTAACTGACAGTGGTGTCTTGATTTTGTTCTTTAAGTTCAGTTGCCCAGACCTGGGGCTCATCTGTTAACAAGCAGTAGCTATTTTTCAGTAACATGTTCTGGCCCCAGCACACAGACACATTCAGTGCCAGAGCAGAGAAAGTAGTGCATGACAGTGTTGTATTCAGAGTCTGCTGTGTGTGGTCCCAGTGGACGTGTGACACATGTGAACAGCATCACAGTGACACAGAAAAGACGGAGTGTGAAAGCACTGCTCTGATGGCTTCATGATGCCGGAGGTAACCATGACGACGGAGATGAGAGACGGGGCTGCATTTATTGTGCCAAACACACCGATAGGGGACAAGGGGTGCGCTCTCACCTGTGGACCCCCTCCTCACTGCAGCGGATGCCTCATCAAAATGACTGGCAGCTGCTGGAGGAGGGGGGCGGGGCTGACAGCTCACTGTGTCATCAGCTTTTTCTTTATGTTGCAGCAACAACAAAGTGACAACCACTAATAGCTCACAAATCGCTCAGTCTCACAAAAGATGGATTTTCAAGAGTAGGGAGTTAAATACAACGTTAAATTGCTTTTATTCACACATGTCAAATTCAAGGCCTGTAGGTCAGACCGTGCACTTCCTCAAGAATATTAGGTGTCTTTGTAGTTATTAATAGACAATAGGAATAAAACTGACACATAACAAAAATAAAAAGGAAGAAAAGTAGTGCTCAAATAAAGCATTTTGACCAAAAAGCAATACAGCATTGATAGAAAAACAAAACACTGATCATGATCCCGGAGAGATGTGCTGCTGTAACTGCTGCAAAAGGAAGACATACCAAATATTAAAGTAAAAAGTGGATAAAAACAGTAGGTGCTCAGAGTACGCTTCATTAAACTTATGAAATAATTCTGGCCACCACTGTATGATATTTATTTAAATGTTTTTAAGTGATTGGTTGAGTTGACTGTTCTCCCTCCATCCCTGCATTTCATCATACATTTATAATTTCTACCACCACTTATTTACTAACAAAAAAATAAATAAACTAGGCAAAATGCAGTTGCAGACCATATTCAAAATGGCAGATGGTTGTAGCTGAGCAGTGGATGCTTTGGGAACGACTGTATTGCTGCTGCATTAAGTCTGCACAACACCATACTATATGACAGATCAATTATTTAAATGTCTTTCTTTTTTGTGGAATTGATAGATTTTTTTTCTTTCTACATGAGGCCTATTTGAGTTTTATCTGTTTTGTGACACTGGTGTTGCTCGGACACAGTCATGGGTGCGGCCTTTGTTTCAGGTTAGAGACAGAGGTGCTGTGGTTGTCATTAATGGAGCTACATCTTTTATTCATGACAGCCGACATGAGCTTGTGGTTTGGGTTGAGACTCCATATAGTAGCTCACTAATGTAACCAGCCAAAGATGTGGGCGCCCAGGAGCCCATTTACACCATTTACACCCCTCTCTATTCCCAGTAAACTGGCTTCATTTGAAGACTTCAGCAGATTGTAATGTTGACCACATCATGTCAAATGGTACATCACAAATGGATAAGCTGTGCACCAGTTTCATGTTTGTCGAAGGTACATATATGTGTGGCTGATCTACTTTTATTGTTAATAAGGCAAAGCAAAAAATAAAGTTACAGACAGAATTGAATAGTTGTAAAATACTTTTTAAAAAACTGAGGAAAAAACTATATATAGGTCAGCTCGCTCAGTTAATCATTGAAACTTGTGTAATTAAGAATGGACAATTTATAGATGGGATATAATTTATATGTGTGATTATAAGTAGGTTTATGGTACAAGGTACACTAAAATATTAATAACAATGTTTATACATTTATGGTGAATTTATACTAATGCTTTGTGTAGTTATTATAAAGTGTTGTTTTATTTTTGGTATTGTATTTTTTAAAGTCTCATATTTGAATTATTTTTGTTCTTTTGAACTGTGAGGGTGGGACCTGGTTAGCGGCTGGAGGTCCGTGAGATACAACGAGCAATGAGACACTAGAATCCAAGAGTTGGCATATACCACTTTTTTCTTTTTTTTTTTTTTTTTTCTTTCTTTTCCAATAAATATACAAAAAGTGCTGGGTGCAAAAGTGCACAAATGCAATGGCCATAGGATGAGCTCAATCCTCTCCAGCAGCAGGGGCAATCAGACAAAGAGGAAGAACACCAATGACTGAACAGGGCACCTTTAATACCTTTTTCCCCTAATTGGATTCTACCACTTAAACCCACCTGGAATATACATCAACATAAGCTTTTGCTAAAACCCTGTTAATACCCTCCAGACAAAATAATCCAAACGATAACCCATATTTAAAACCTACCACCATTTACAACCTTAAAACCAAATACTTAGACTTCTTTAAAATCCCTTAATCATAAAACACAGTTTAGTTTCCTCCCCTCTCTATTCTCCTGCCGTGGTCTGGCAGGTGAGTCAACACTAACACACAGCAACACAACACTTTACACCAAACACACAAGTACCCATATTTCTCAATTAGTTCTAAATGTTTGTTCTCTTTCCGGACCGGCAGCCATCATCCCGAGTGCAGATCTGCAGGTGGAACTATAAAACGATTAATAAATTATTTCTTAAAACCAATCACGTGCAATGTCATTCTTTGTGTCAGTTCACATTTGTTTAAAGTGCTGCGTGCTCCAGTACAGTTCTGTAACGGACTGTCTGTTCGTTACATGAACCCATTAAATGTATTTTAATGTAGTCATTTAGTAACAATAACCTTTAAGCACATTGCCAATATAATGACAGTGTTAAATTAACACTAGAGTTGTCTGTGTAAAAATGTAATGGGCCAATTTGCTTTTCATATTATGATTAAATTGCGGGAGCTACAGTATCTCTTTTCAGGCCAGAAAGGCTTTATTGCATATTAAACAATATCTCAAATATTTACTCAATTCAATTTTATTTGGACAGTCCAATGTCACAACAGCAGGGCTTAGGTCAGGTTTGGAAAAAAAAGTGCAATTGATATAAAAGTACAGACTGGCACCACTGAGTGTATTAACAGCAGACTCTCTATAGTGTCACTTATTAAATTTAACCAAAGAAAGAAACATTGAACAAAGCAAATGAAAGCCAGTGTGGTGTTAACGCAAGTCCATTTCCTTCTGACAAAGCTGTAAAACGTGTGCTTCCTGCGCCCTGTGCCTCCGCTGTGCCCCAAGGGCCTCGTGTGGCTCTGCTGCATTGACTTTGGCCTGCTAAAGAGCTAAACGCATCACAAACCACACGCATCCCAAACCAGCAGCGGCTATAACATGCTTTATGTGGTTATCAGAGTCATGCACTCAAGGCTTTTATGGACCACGCTCTGCTCTGTTTGTGAGCAGTTGTTATTTTAACACACAACATAAGAACATGCATATAACCAATAACAAACTATTTCCCTACAACAAGCTATAAGAAAGTGGCCTAAACTGAGAAATAATGAGAGGTGGAGAGTCTGAATAATAATTTTAAATGTGTTCATAATAAGTCATTTCTGCTGAAAAGTTGACTTTGAAAGTGTTTGGGTTGAACAATTTGTAATCTCAGTGTGACTATCCTGGATAAATAAAGGTTAATTAAAAAAAAAAACACCTCCAACTGTTCCTTTTTGGAACGCAGCCGACAGGTCAAGTATTCCAATGGGAAAAGCTCCATGATAAGTTTGTGCCAGTTAGATTTGGAAGGAGGTTTACAATTATTTATTCTATCTGCAAACTCATTACGGTAAATAAAACAGTATATTGGCAGTGTGTGTTTTCCTGAGGGCCACACTGGTAAATGAGAGTAATAAACACATAATATTAAAAATGTATTCTAGTATATTTAATGTGTGCTTGTTGTCTAAATATGACTACAACAGGAATATTACTCACCCATTATTCCTCAAATTGTCATCTGCAACAAGACTTTCCTCCGTGTGCCGGAGAAGACATGCCTTTTTACAGTGAAAAGTCATAACCATATAAATATTAACATTTTAATTTGACATTTTAATTTGCCAAATAATTAGTACTATAAAATTTGTATTTGCAAGATGAATATACTTTGCAAATTGCTGCCAGGCCCTACATTTGTATGAAAAGATATATAAATTATTCAATTCAAATAAATTACTAAGAATTATATGTCAATAATATATATTTCTGTAAAGCGTATGACAAATGGCACAGCTTAAATTCAAAACGGAATTAAATAATACAATAGTTTGTTTTAATAAAAGTTCTGGTTGCAGACTTCATCTGGGTCATGAAAAATGACTGTGGCATTCTAACAATCTCAGTGTTGCAGCACTGTCAGCACCCCCTCAGAGCGTGTTGACTGCCACACTTGTTAACCAACATTGTTTCGGGGAAGCTGCTGAAATGCTAATCACGGAGTTGTTTTGAGTGTTGTCTGTTAGTGCGTTTTGGCCTAAACAAATCAGCAATGTTAATGTCCTTGATTAACAAATCTTTTAAAAATGGCATCAGTCTCTGAGGATACTAAACTATTATTTTTTTACAGTTTTGCATTAGGTAATAAGTTTAAGTTTAAGTACATATTTAATAGATTTGCCAATATGCCATATGTTATTCATAAGAAAAGAGTCAAGGGTCAGTTTATTTTCTTCTTAATAATACAATGAACATTAGTTTAATCTGTTTTTCCCCTACTTTTGTAAACATCCACCCACCACATCTACAGTTACTTATCTCTCAGAAAGTTAATTAGGCATGTTTGGATTCAACAACTTTAGGGCAACACCATATTTTGTGGGTGGCATTATATCTTAGTAACCTGACTCTGGCAGATAGAGCTGCTCCAAAGAACCAGAAGCTCCCTCCTGTTGAAAGTGTTTGTAAAAGAGCAGGTACTTCAAATTAATACCTGGCTGGTGATTGGATTAATCAACTGCAGTTTTATCAGAGCAGCTCCATGTTGTTTATGTTTGTAATGATAAAACGGACGCTACGTCTTCAAACCTTAAACACGCCCAGACCTGTCAGTGCTGCCACATCATTGGACACATTAAGCCCCTTAGACCAGGGTTCAGATTGTGAATATACATTTATTTTAGCTTCACACATCAGCTTCCATCAAAATAAAATTCAAATACACTGGCAAATACACTTTCTATTGATTCTCTTGTTACCGCCAATACTATGGCCTTAAATCAGGCAGATGTCCTGTAATGTTTGAGGAATCATGGATAAATCATAATAAAGTCAATTCAGAGTAAAGTCTATAAATGTCTTATGTTTGTATTTCTGATAAATGTGTAACTCACATTCTTTGTCTTTTTGGGGTTCTTTAGAAATAAATACCAAACAAATACAAATTGATATTGGTGTAATGTGGCTGTTGCAAATACAAGAAAGCTAAAAAGAAACTATGCACTAAACTAAACACTATAACTAAAGAAATTGTTTGCAGGTAAGCCATTGTAATGCTCACTGCTTTTAACCAAAACAAATGCCGCCCCAGATTATTTTCCATACAGTCTCCGTAAAGAGTCCTGTAATGTGGCCACATCATTTAATACTGGCGCCTAATAGACTCAAATGTAGCGCACAAGTATCCCATTATGCTTCATGCAAATGTTTTACCGGTTATATATTCAGCCATTACTACTCAAATCACTAACATTATCCCTTGTTCACCAGTGTTGAACATAATACTTATGTAGTGCATCTTTGTCACAGTCCTGACGTCTGTTCCAGGAAGTCTACAATCAACTGGAGTCTGTTTCCATGTGCACCCGTGCAAAAAAAGAATATTTGCCAGTGAGCTCACCTACGATAGTGCTAAATATATAGAATCGGAGTGCTTATGTAATACTGGGGAGTTGTTTTGAACCCAACAGTGACATAAAGTTGATATGAAGCTAATTATATGGAAGCTCCTGAAGAGGTACGAGATGAATCACATGATATCGGCCCAAAGCCTGTTAGCGCTGGGCTAAGTCCATCAGACCTGAGAGGATTCACTTACCTGCACACAGTCTGGAGACAGATAAGGCCTTCTCATATCTGCTTAGTGTTTTAAAATACTTTTAGCCCAAATAAATATATTTATATCCAGACTATTGGATTATTTCATGTTATATTTGAGATCCCTCCAGAGAGAGATCGATCCATTTGCCCAGTAACAGCTTTTGTTTGTGTTCTATCAAAGACAACACACACTCATATATAAAAGTGTGTGCCGCAGCAGTAAAAGCCATGGGCCTTTATCCATTAAGAGAGTTGTAATGGACCAGACCACCATCCTCAGAGCCACAGACACGGGACATGCAGCACATTTACCATTTCTTCCTCTTCTTTGTTTGTCCATGTTCTAACTCTAACTCCCAATTACCGTGGTCTTCATCATTCAGATCTCTTAATGCCACTCTCTTCCTCTTGTTAAGGCCACATCCATCCTGGTAATGGTTTTAATGAGTACCGGCCCGGGCCCGCTGCTGGTCTTCTCCATCATCCTCTTCCTCCTGCTACTCTTCCTCCCCCAGGCTACTGGAGGCCACAATTTCTCTCTGTGGTCATTGACTACTAACAAAACAATAACTGCTGCATGCACTGTTATTTTCAGATCTTAATATGAGCTATATATAAGAGTACTGCCTTTAGAGACTTTACAGCAGCTATTCAGATTTGGCACTAACATTCGGCTGAGAACATTAAAGTGCCCAGGTGTGAACAAACTAAAGGAGCGCTGGAAGATCAGATCTAAGGAGGCTTGTGATGTCTGTGAAATGTGAAGAGATTGTGATTCCTGGCTTGCAGTGAATGTCCTCTACCACTCATGTTTAAAAAAAAAATTACAACTTGAAAATGACTTGCACTGAATGTAAGCGCTTCACATCAGCATTTATAAGGGGGGCAGCAAGGCAGTTGTTGATGCATTATATCTGCTCACTGTAGCATTTCAACAGCAAATTTTATTTATATAGCACATTTTGTGTGACCAGCACAGGCTAAATGTGCTCAAAAGAAAAATAAAAATAAATTAAAAGGTATAAAAGTGTCACAAAACATTTAGATAAAAGCTTGCATGAAAAGGTGGATTTTCAATTTACTTTTAAAACAGGATAAAGTGCTTCCAGACTGTAGGTCATTTGGCAGAGAATTCAAAATAGGATCATAATGACTCAAGGCCCCATAGGCAGCTTTACAATAGACTCTGGGTACTTCAGCAGACTTTGGTTAGAGGATCTTAGAGTTCTGTCTGGATTATAGACTTTGAGCATGTCAGCAGTATAGGTGGGGGCAAGATTGTTCAGTGATTTGCAGACAATAAGAAGTATTTTGAAGTCTATTCTCTGTTTGACCAGCAGCCAGTAAAGGGATGATAGAACCAGAGTGATGTGTTTATTTTCATTTTTGTGAGGATTTGTGTTGCAGCATTTTGAAAAAGTAGGAGTTTATTAAGTGTTTGTTTCACGAGGCCGGCCAATATCACAACAATCTACTAAAAATAAAAGTGTGAAGAAATTTTTCAGAGTCAGATTTAGAGATGAGGGTTCTGGTCTTTGAGATATTTCTGAGATGGTTAAAGGATGATCTGTAAAGGTTATTTACATCAGAGGCCGTCATGATCCAACAGGTAACAAGCTGTGGGCAACATTTTTATTTTAACTGAATATAGTTATATATAGAATATACTGTACATTAATCTTTTTACACTGAAAATCTTGCCTCCGCTACATTTCACTTTATTGACATAACCCTATACACAAGTTCACTTAAAGTTACCAAAAACACTCTAGACATATTCTTTGTCAGCCGTTTTGAAAGTAAAGCTACTTAGTGTTCTTTTTCTTTTTCTTTACTTCTACAACACTTTTCACAGCACATTATTGACCACTGTTAATGTATTTTGTTTCTTGTAGGATTTCCAACAAAACAGCTGGCAGTTTTTGCCCATGATCAAATTGATATTTCAGGACTAATTTGACTAAAGTGCCGAGCGAGGCGTAAACCAATCCCAGAGAACACAATTACCTGCGGTTGTTTTAGCTTCCATCTTCTAGGCATCTTATCCCTGCAGTTATTGGTTACAAAACTATAGCACATTATGTTGTTATACTGATGCCTTCTATGTCTCAACACATCACTCAGTGTTTGAGACACGCGCACACACACAGCCAGAGTTGTCCATCGAACTACGTAAATGGAAGCAGACCGCAGAGCCAGCCATGTTTTAAATCCCACTGTTAAGTTCTAACTCCTCACTAATGCCCCAATTTACTAATGCTGCCTCACCACAAAACCCCGAGAGTCAGCAACCATCCACAGCTCCTGTTTGTGTACACACACACACACACACACACACACACACACACACACACACACACACACACACACACACACACACAACCTAGTAGCAAGTGGCATTAGGAGCTCTTTATGCTCCTTATTGTGACTTCATGGCACCACAGTAACATTCCACGGTCCCTCTGTAAGACTCTAAGTCTGCCCACAGCTAATGCACTGACCACAACATTACAACACAATGCACTGGGACCTATTAAATGTTTATCAGGGGATTTATTTTACAGTGTTTTTGAAATGAGAGTAGTGAGTGAGTGGTGTCTAAAACCAGGGAAAAGATTTAGAAGATTGTACATTGTCTCATTGAGCATTTTTGGATCATCATCTCAATTTCCACAACTGCACAACTGGCCTTCAGTCCTGCTGTGCTGTCTGCAGCTGAATGTTAGAATGTGACTTTCACAGTCTGGTCCGACATTTATCTGTTCTGAATATAGAGTGACCAGTGATCAGTGATGTGTCTTGTCAAGCTTCAAGTGGAACGGTTAAGGTTGACATTAACTGTTTAACAGAAAAGCGTTTTCAGAAAGACCATGGAAGAACAAACAGTTTTGAAAACAATTGAAAATCTTTTTGCAAATTTGACACAGTCAAACATGCACAGTAGAGAAACAAAAGGACTGGAGTAAAGTTTGCTGAACTGGTAGATAGAGACAAAAAGGATTAATTATCAAATCAGTTCTGGACTTTAAATATCATCATCTCCTGCACATGTCCCACATCGGTTTATTTTAATGGAACTGCCACAGGGCCCTGTCCAATATTGATGCTATTACAGGAGCACCTCATACCCAGCCCTACACAGAATCTGAGGAGATAAACAAACACATTTTTAGAAAGACAAATCACAGTGGCTACAAAATCTGCTTCCTTTTTTTGATGAATGACACATCAATATATGTTCAGTTTTCTTGTGTTTGTGGCGGTCTGAAGAGATCCACCTCTGATTTATCCTAATCAACCCAGTGTCTCTTTATAAAAAGCGTTATATTGATTGCATTGTTTAAAATAAATTAAATAAAAATTAATTTACACTATATTTATGTAGACAACAGATGTATATCTCGGGAATGTGTCGTAATTTTCTCTTATTACATAATATAAAATATAAAAATAAATAATAATAAAAAAATAATAGAAAACATCGTCCAATACAATACAATAAATTTACAAACTGTCTTTTGGTTTAGTTTGTATTTAGTTTGGGTAACTGTCATTATATTGTATACACCTTTTTTATTATTAAATTTAATTTATTTTTTCTTTTTGGATGCATCCATTTTATGTGGTTTATATGCCCTTCTTTGATTGGTTTATGGTAGTTTAAATGTTTTGTTGTGTCTGGTGAAGACTCATTGAGTCGCTGTATATTTCATCATTGTCACTGAAGTAACTACAGTTTATGAAATTGTGGAACAACATTGAACAAAACCTGGCTGGGCGGGCCAAGACTCATATTGGACATGGTAAGTTTGGGACCATTGACAAAAAGGAAGTAAAGCAGCACTTCCAGGTACTTCAAAAGGTTTACTGCTGATGAAGGCTTAATGTCCTTCTTCATGTATGGTGTTTTTTTTTTATTCATCTTCAATATGGTTATTCATTCCATTTTATACTGCTGTAAGCCTGTTTTATTTTCTATTTGATTTACAAAACAAAAATGTTAGACCTGCGATTTACTGGCAATTGTCCAGGGCAGGGCTGGGCAATATTTTTTTCCACCAGGAGCCACATTAGAACACCTGACTCTAGCTCTAACGGAGGGCTGGGCCAACACAGTGAACACACTTGTGCTCAATAAAAAAACATTTCTTTTGTTGTAGGGTTAAAGTTTGAATTATAGAAAAAAATCATATGTGCAATAAACATTGTATATTCAACACTACAGTCATAGCTGCACCTCAGTTCGTTCGAAAACCAGTGAAAGCAACCTCTTGCTGAGAAAAGAGAGTAGGAAAGGTTGTTACTGTTTAGAACATGTCATAGTGGAATCAAATCAGTGTTAAATTAAAAATAAATTATTGGTAAATGCTTGGCGGGCCAGATTAAACTGCTCAGTGGGTCGCATGTGGCCCTTGGGCATTAGCTTGCCCACCACTTGTCTAGGGTGTATCTCAACCTTACACCCATTGTACTGTAGCTGGGATAGGCTCCAGACCCAGACCAAGAAAACAAATTAATCAAAATATCATGTCAAAATCTGAACTATATGGCCAAGCAGAAATGTAGCAATATCGAAGTTGAACAGATAGATTTGAGAAAATGTTCGCCGTACGTCTTCCTTCTGTGGATAAGATGCTAACCATCTGTTAAAAGTTATAACGATTTGCATAGCTGTACTGAAGTGTAATAAATTGTGGTGCTCTGTTGTATGGGGGGAGGGGGGTGTAACCTGATAAGTCCATCTTGACCCGCTGCCAGGGACATCTGCTGCCATTGACCTGGGCCTGCTCTGATAAAGATGCAACCAAGAGCACAGTTGATTCTCCCAGGTGGTTGTCAAAGACCTACACGCAGTTGATGCACAGAGAAGGCTCAAAAACAACCACTGACCAATCAATCCAGACTCTGGCCACACAGACAGTGATCTACTACAGGTAATCTCTATGTACCAACATACATTCCTAGTTTTAAAATCACAGAATATAACTTTATTCCATTTGCAGCACCAGAAGTAAAGAGTCTGATACATGTGTGGTTATCAGTAAAGATTGATAGAAAGTCCCATTTGTCTCATTTGGAGTGCTAAGTTGAAGCAACCTGGAAGAAATATACTTAAGCAAATTACAGCAGTGCATTAAGAGGACTCTTGCTGACCCCTAGTGGACTGCATTGATTTTACAGCTGGGGAGACAATGAATGGGGAATGCTACCTAGTAAAAAGCAACTTCAATAGTTAATAGAAGTTAATATACATATACATATATATATATATATATATATATATATATATATATATATATATATATATATATATATATATATATATGTATATATTCATTCATTCATTTTCTACCGCTTTGTCCCGTTAGGGGTCACGGGTGGCTGGAGCCTATCCCAGCAGCTTTGGGCCTGAGGCAGGGTACACCCTGGACAGTGGCCAGTTAGTCGCAGGGCTAACATATAGAGACAAACATTGACAGACAACCATTCACTCTCACATTCATTCACTAGGGACACTTTAGAGTTGCCAATTAACCTATACATACATGTCTTTTGGACAGTGGGAGGAAGCCGGAGAACCCGGAGAGAACCCACGGTAACACGTGGAGGACATGCAGACTCCTCACAGAAAGACCGGAGTCGGCCGAGAATGTATATATATATATATATATATATATATATATATATATATATATATATATATATCCAAGTTAAAATAAGTTAAAGTTGTTTAGGCTATATTTTTGTCTAGTAATATTTTGTAATAATGTTTTACAAACACACGTTCAATACAAATAAAAAAATACATTTAAAAATTACTGTATTTGACTTGAATTAAAATTGTGAATTCACTTGTTCTAACAGAATGTCCAGTATGTTAGTTTAGTTAGAATAAATACAATGTTTTTTTCTTTAAAGAAAATTACAATTAATCCACACCAGGTGCAGAGAAATGCTGAAGAAAAAAATATATAATTCTCAGTGAGTAAAAAGAAAAATTTTAGTTCAACAGTTGCTTGTCCTGTAAATGTGCAAAGCAAATAGACAAATAAACTATAAATAAAAACTGTGTGGTTAAATAATATAACATGAACTATGTCTCCAGTGTATTTAAAAATACAATAAACTGAAATTATGTTAAGCTGCAGCTTCAT
This sequence comes from Neodontobutis hainanensis, assembly GCA_024349245.1. NCBI lineage: Eukaryota > Metazoa > Chordata > Actinopteri > Gobiiformes > Odontobutidae > Neodontobutis > Neodontobutis hainanensis. Next base: position 11,018,075 of record JALDNG010000015.1, read on the forward strand.
AGTAATGCTAACTGATTAAAAAAAAGTACTACAGACGTTAATAAAGCACCCAGTGGAGTACAAATGTAACACAAGCTTTTTTTTAGGGGCCAAGCGCGCCGAAGGTGCGCAGGCAACCTATTGTTTCTGTTCCGGTTCCTATTATTAGGGGCCAAGCACCGAAGGTGTGTAGACCCTATTGAAACTGTTAGATTTCTTAATCAGCAATGTAAGTCTATGGCAGCCCATAGAACCGTTTGATAAAAAGTGAAAATTGGCACACTCATAGAGGACAGTCCAGTCATTGATCATAGCAAATTTGAAGTCTTTAATTCAATATCTCTAGCACCACCAACTGTTCATAGTTGGACTTATGTTTATGCTAATAACTTTTGAACCCTAAGGGCTAGAATGAAAATTCATAAAATTGATAAAAAAAGTACTTTTGTGAACTCCTCCTAGGCCGTGGCCCCGATTTTCACGAAAATTGAACCACATCATCTCCAGACTATGTTGACAAAAAGTTATTAAAAGAAAGTTGATTCATCAAACCGTTGAATACCGTGCAAATTAAATTGACTTAATGCGCACAGGCTATCTCTGCAATCTCTGCAATGCTTTAACATATTCTAACCAAACTTAGTACGTGTTATTGCAACCACGACTTAAGGCTGTCTAAAGAGTTTTGGCGCAGCGCCACCTAGTGGTCCAGAGATACAAAAATGTGACATTTTTTAATTATTACTTCAGAATGCTTTAGCCAATTTTGCGATATCAACCATTTTGGGAGTCGGCCATTTTAAATTTTGTCAAAAAGTGCTATTTTTATGAACGCATTGCTGTACAATTACGAAACTTGGTGATGATTTTTCAGCCTTTCAGCCATGCTTACTGCCATTGGTCTGATGCTGCCAGCCATGCCGGCATGACATTTAATGCCCTCCTTGTGTTTGGCCCTGTCATTGCTGCTTGCAGCTATATTTTTAATTGTTGTTGCAGTTGCTGTTCCAAAACTCCTCGTATCACAAAGAGAGAGGATCATCCATCTTTTGGACATAATTTTATGTCTAAAGTTGTTTCCACTTGCCTCCAAAAAGCTTCGACTCTGGCTCAATGGTGACGGGATCCAGATGTTAATGAACAGAACAGACAGAGAAAACTCTCAGGTCTGAGATACAACAGTGTTGCAGCTCTAACCCAAGAGCTTTCTACATCTTCTCATTAACATCAGACCTTATCTTCATCGAGTTGGAGCCTGAGAAACTTCTGGATTAGAGTTTAAGCAATTCTTCTGACAAAACACCATGCCCTTGACCTCTGGATAACCTACTTAAGCGAGGTCTTCAATGATGTGTTCTCAGATGGATTGAGGTCATCAGACAGGGACTGGTGGTGGGGTCAGTCCGCTCTACTGCCGGAGGTCTTCCATTGAAATGGTCTCAGTGGAACAAAGGCATGACCTTAAAGGCGATGAGATTTTTCTCCAGATGGAGGAGAAAAAGCGAACTACTGCAGATTTCTTTTTACTGAAGAGGTGGAATTTCAGAGACTTCATCAATGTGGCATCAAAGCGTGTGTCTTTTGGGTCCAGGGCAGTGGCCAGGAGACGTGTGGGGGTGCCGAACTCCTTTAGCAGGTCGTCCAGGACTGCCTGGACTATTTGGTGCAGGGTCTTCTCTGTCATGCTGGCCTGACTCTCAGGGATAAAGATTTCATCCCAAACCTTCTTAATCAGGCGCTCGAGAATTGCCCTAAATTCCTTTACCTGCCGTGAAGAAGAGGGCTTTCTTCTGTAAATTTTTATAATCAAAGCCGTGATCACGTATTTAGTCATGATCTGGCTCTGTGCCAGGTCTGAAGAGACTGCTTTGGCTTCTGCAGGCTGCACATCTGGTGTCTGTGGACAGACGTCTGCAGAGATATTTGCCTTTTGGCCACTTCTTATAGAAAAATGTTCTAAATTAAACTGAGGTGCTGGGGTTAGAATAGGCTTGGTGGAGACGGGAGACTTTGGCTGTGTCATTGACATTTCAAAGATGTCGTACCACTGTGGAATATCCTCTAGTGGCTGCTGCAGGAATAAGAACAGCTTCTGCATAAAGATGTCCACCTGGTTCTCAACTATGGCGTGAAGCAGATGAGAGCTGTGGCTTCCGACTGAGCCCGGCAGGACACTGTCCTGGGGCATCAGATGGCTCTCCAACATTTGGAGATGCTCATATAAACAATTGGTCAGTTTTGTAGAAAACCAACTTATTTTCTCACTTATAAGGAAGTCCTGGCTTGAGTCTGATTGTATTACTAAGTGCAGGTCATCAAACAGTTTATCCATGTCCTGTTGAATGCTGCTGAAGACTACCTCCGGTGATTTGACATTACTTGATATTGTTGGGGCTGGTTCTGTCACAGACTGAGCCAGAAAAAATACTGAGCGGGTCAGTTCATCAAAATGCCTTTTGGCATATGCTGAAAACCTGCTTTTACAATATCTTTTGTATTTTTGCACTATGCTTTCTGATGCCACGCGTGCAGTAGGCTCTACTGGCTTTGCCTCAAGAATGGTGTTTAGGCTTTGTTTGTGGTCTGGACACATGGAACGGGCCAAGCAGGCTTTAAGGCAGTGTTTGGCATTGTCCACCATTTTGATTCCAGTGTCTACACTAGACAAACTACTGTCTAATACTAAAAAGTGAATGGGCCACTTTGACCAGTCAGTGATTGTTGAAAGGGTGGAATTAACTTTTTGGGAGATTTCACTCTCCAGCATCACTGTCAGATCATGTGAGTGTTGGTCCAGTGGCTGGGCTTCAGTTTTTAGGGCCTTTGCAAAGACGTCAGCAATGGACTCGCACAGGACTGCTGTGATGGTCTGGACTGAGGTGCTTTTGTCTGCAACCTCCTTCATAGGAATGACCACTTGTAAAACTTCAGTGGACAATGTCTGCACCAACTGGATGAACATTTGGTGCAGGATCATTTTAGTGTCCATATCACACGATCCATTTCCTAGCAGGAACCACTGCTCTGTATTGATGTTATCAAAATGCCTCTTCACTATTTTAAGGAGAGCTTTAGAAATTATTAACACTTTAATGTTGTTGCTTGTCATATTCCTGGGTCGTGTTAAAAATACTAAATTGTCTAAAAGATTTGTGATTAACTGTAGTAATAGTGGTTAATAGTAACTTACCGTCTGTGGCGTTTTCCGAAATGAAATAAACTGTGTAGAAACGTTCACTCATAAACTCCGTTAGTGACGTATATTGGATGTAAGGACGCTAGACCTCGTGACGTCACGACCGCAGCAGAATAATCACGTGACAGGCTGCATTTTTCCGTTGCTAGGTAACCAGCTCGCGTCCGTTCTTCGCTCTGCGGCTTTACTTTTTAACCTTTTAAAAACGGCTGGAGCGGCCCCGATCTATTTTGCATACCCATATTTAGATGCCTCTAGATTAGCAACGAAATAAGATAGAGCAATCATTTTGCATATAAAAGTGGAGAAGTTATACTTTAATGGCACGCTTTCTACATGTCCCAGACCGCTGTTTCGTTCCTCTGAGGGGTTTGCAAATGTATAGCAAAATCCTCTAACAGTAAAATCATTATAACATACAGACCACGGCTTCTCCAGGTGTTCTATGGCTCTGATATGCCCTCACAGCACTTCCTACGAAGGAATATACGTCCACACGATGTGAACATAAACTATTATATGATTGGTCGTTGACCTGAAACCGGAAGTTAACGAACTTCTCGTGGGAAACTTTATTTTGGCTGACAGTACTTACTGCGCAGGAGACTTCTGCCGCTTTTCATTCTATATCTCACTCTTTTACAAAAAGACACAAACATACATCACACATACTTCAGACACTCACCACACACGCTCCCCACGCCAGCACGGATAATTATGGATCCGCCAAAACACGGCGTAAATGGCACTACCCTTTGACCGAATCTGGTGTATATAACTGCGGTCAAGCCATCCCAGTTTCGCAAAACACCAGTCAAGCCAGCCCCGTCTTTTTTTCGGAGTGCTCCCGTATTAGACGTTTTAAGGTAATGCAAGGAAACAGCGCCTAGAAGTCCTCCCGAACTGATCAATGTTCGTTTTTTACATTTTCAACTCTCTTAAGTAAAAGAAAGTCATTAAGCTGATATACAATTTTTTCAATGACTTTCCCTAAAAAGGCAGGTTTGATATGGGCTGATAGTTGTTGAGCACTGTAGCATTACGACTTAATTAAGCTTTATTAAGGCTTAATGACAGCAGTTTTTAAGGCCATTGGAAATGTTACAGACTGTAAGAAATTGTTGACTATATCAGTGAGTTGTGGTGCTTAATACTGATTTTAGAACACTAGTCGATGCAGGAAGTGGATGAAATGACAGTTTTTTTTTCAATTGTTCTGTCATTAATGGGTGTAAAATGTGTTAACCCAAACAAGTGTCTCCTAGGTGGCTGCAGTGTTGTTGTATGCCCTTTGGACTGTATCGCATGTTTAATGCCTTGAACCTTGTTGTTAAAAAACAATGCAAACTCATTGCATTTAGTGGTGGAAACTAATTCTGGAGGAAACAGAGCTGGAGGGTTTGTTAATCTGTTCCAAACAGGACACGTGAGTTGTTACAGCTGTTGTTGATGATCTCTGAGGAAAAATATTTATCTTGCTTTTTTGCAAACTTTGATTGTAAATATACAAATTTTCTTTTTATACCTCATAATGAATTTAGAGCTTCAGTTTAGGCCATTTTCTTTCGGCTTTTCGGCATTCCCTTTTCTGTGCCCTGACAGAAGGAGCATTGCTCCATGAAGCCTTCTGCCTCTTCCTCATCACTTTAACCTTAACAGGAGCAATGGAGTCCATAACATTTAAAACACTGAAGTATAACTATTAAACAAATCATCAACTTGACCTGATGAGGCATTTTCAAACCTGATTGCCTCCACAAACTGTGTTCTGGTGTTATCATTAATGTGCCTCTTCTGAACAACTGTAGGTCCAGCAGCAGCTTTTGGAATCATGGACAAATGAAAAAGACACAAGAATGATCAGACAGAGCAACATCAATCACAGTGACATCTGAAATATGAACACCCTTAGTAATGACCAGGTCCAGAGTGTGACCTCTGTTATGGGTCGGCTCATTAACATGCTGACAAAGACCAAAAGTATCAAGAATAGTAGAAAGTTCTTAGGCATTCTTGTCACAAACATTAAAAGCACATTAAAATCACCAGATATGACTATTTGTTCATAGCATTTCAGTAACTCATCAATAAAATCTTGGCATTGTTGGGGTGGTTTGAAAAAAACACATTTAATTATAGATAGAAAACCTCAACTCCATTCTGAATGATTCATACATAAATAATGAAATCTCCCTAAGTGATAATTTCTGGGTTTGAAAATTATCCCCAAGAAAGGCAGATACACCCACACCCTTTTTTGTTTTCCCACTTTTTGGATACAAAGGTGAATTTAGATGGAGTGGATTCAATAAGGACTGTAATTTCCAGTCTTGCTGTCTAACCGCATGTTTCTGTTAAAACCCTGGGGGGTCCAGGGTCCATGATGGTGTCATGGTCAGAGGAGGAGCCTTGGCTGGTGAGGCAGGAATGCTTTTTCATTTGGTGGCTGATGGCTTCTTGGAGGACCCTTTCTTCATTCAAGAGGGCCCAGAACCATTTTGGTGTTTCAGGGAGTGCAGGAAATTAACCGTTAGTCTCCTGACCCTACCTCTGTTTAGGTGTGGGCCCTTTCCTTTGAACAGGTTGTCAAATTGGCAAAACAAGTTAAAGTTAACAATTAAGTTAACTGCTTTTGTCTCACAGGTCTTGGACAGCCATGTATTGTGGTTGGAATCTGTTTTTAGCTTTATGTTTGGCGATGTTATATATGCTCCTGTGATGCCAGCATTCTTTTTTCTAATCCAGTGCTGTTTTGGATGGGCACCAAGTATATGCCAGGTGGCATCATTTTGTTTAAATTTCTTTGCTCTGTTTTGGGAATAACTGTAACATCCAAGTTTAAATTCAAAGTCTTACCATATGTTGTGATCGTGACTGTCTCCTGAAGTCCTCTTTCAGATTCCAAAGCAAACATTTTAGTTTGTAGCAGACTGATTTCCTGTACATATTTCCAACAATTTTGACAGAAAGGATTTGTAGACAGACATGTAGAAAAATAGATAGGCTACTAAGGCTCCAGTCGCTCAGCAGGTCCAACGTGTTGTTTAAAAAGTAAAAATAAGTAAAAAACCAGTTAAAAGAAAGCAAAAAGTAATGTAAAAGGTTGATCATAAAATCGTGGTGGAAATAACTAAAAAGAAAAGTAAAGCTGGAATGAGCAAGCAGAAGTTATTATATATATATATATATATATATATATATATATATATATATATATATATATATATATATATATATATATATATATATATATATATCCAAGTTAGAATAAGTTAAAGTTGTTTAGGCTATATTTTTGTCTAGTAAAATCTTGTAATAATGTTTTACAAACACACGTTCAATACAAATAAAAAAATACATTTAAAAATTACTGTATTTGACTTGCATAACTAAAATTGTGAATTCACTTGTTCTAACAGAATGTCCAGTTTGTTAGTTTAGTTAGTATAAGTACAATGTTATTTTCTTTAAAGAAAATTACAATTAATCCACACCAGGTGCAGAGAAATGCTGAAGAAAAAAATATATAATTCTCAGTGAGTAAAGAGAAAAATTTTAGTTCAACAGTTGCTTGTCCTGTAAATGTGCAAAGCAAATAGACAAATAAACTATAAATAAAAACTGTGTGGTTAAATAATATAACATGAACTATGTCTCCAGTGTATTTAAAAATACAATAAACTGAAATTATGTTAAGCTGCAGCTTCATAGTAATGCTAACTGATTAAAAAAAAGTACTACAGACGTTAATAAAGCACCCAGTGGAGTACAAATGTAACACAAGCTTTTTTTTAGGGGCCAAGCGCGCCGAAGGTGCGCAGGCAACCTATTGTTTCTGTTCCGGTTCCTATTATTAGGGGCCAAGCACCGAAGGTGTGTAGACCCTATTGAAACTGTTAGATTTCTAAATCTGCAATGTAAGTCTATGGCAGCCCATAGAACTGTTTGATAAAAAGTGAAAATTGGCACACTCATAGAGGACAGTCCAGTCATTGATCATAGCAAATTTGAAGTCTTTAATTCAATATCTCTAGCGCCACCAACTGTTCAAAGTTGGACTTATGTTTATGCTAATAACTTTTGAACCCTAAGGGCTAGAATGAAAATTCATAAAACTGATAAAAAAAGTACTTTTGTGAACTCCTCCTAGGCCGTGGCCCCGATTTTCACGAAAATTGAACCACATCATCTCCAGACTATGTTGACAAAAAGTTATTAAAAGAAAGTTGATTCATCAAACCGTTGAATACCGTGCAAATTAAATTGACTTAATGCGCACAGGCTATCTCTGCAATCTCTGCAATGCTTTAACATATTCTAACCAAACTTAGTACGTGTTATTGCAACCACGACTTAAGGCTGTCTGCAGAGTTTTGGTGCAGCGCCACCTAGTGGTCCAGAGATACAAAAATGTGACATTTTTTAATTATTACTTCAGAATGCTTTAGCCAAAAATCACAAAACGGATCTCTTTAGATTCGTGGCATCATGCCGAGCCGTACCATAGCCAATTTTGCCATATCAACCATTTTGGGAGTCGGCCATTTTAAATTTTGTCAAAAAGTGCTATTTTTATGAACGCATTGCTGTACAATTACGAAACTTGGTGATGATTTTTCAGCCTTTCAGCCATGCTTACTGCCATTGGTCTGATGCTGCCAGCCATGCCGGCATGACATTTAATGCCCTCCTTGTGTTTGGCCCTGTCATTGCTGCTTGCAGCTATATATATTTTTTTTTTTTTCAAAGTGTTTTTATTGAACATCTTATCAAACCTCAGATACATTTTGCAATACATTTTCTTTTTTTTTCTTTTTTATGTTAACCAACCCACCCAAGAACAATCCCCTCCTGCTGCACCAATATGCATATTGAATAAAAAAATAAATAAATAAATAAATAAATAAATAACATTAAACTGTATTAGAAAAGAAAGTACAGGTACATACAGTATATTACTCCTCTGAAATTGAGATTAGAGAAGGATCCATCTTCCTAATTTGTTCCATAACCGGTTGCCAGATATCAAAAAAAGTATAGGCACAGCCTGCTGTAGCATATCTTATTTTTTCCATGGTCAGATTATATAAAAGATCAGTGAGCCACATTTTAAAAGTTGGAGGAAACTTGTCTTTCCATTTAAGCAGTATCTGCCGTCGGGCTAAAAGAGTAGCAAATGCTATGAGGCTTTTATTGTTTTGATTTAAGTGAAAGTGCTGCGGTACCAAATATAGAGATTATGGCATTAGGCTTTATGTCTATCTCCAATGTATCGGAAATAAATTTAAATATAGACTTCCAAAAATCTTCGAGTTTTGGACAGAACCAAAACATGTGAGACAGAGTGCCTGGTTTGGCTTTACATCTATCACAGTGAGGATCTATGTCTGATTTAAATTTTGCCAGTCTTACTTTAGACCAGTGTAGTCTATGAACAACTTTAAATTGAATCACTCGATGTCTTTGACATATTGAAGATGAGTGAATGTTTTTCAGTATAAATTCTCACACATCCTCAGAGATTCCTATAGTCAGTTCCTCTTCCCATAATCTTTTCACGTGAGCCAAAGGACCTATATTATGAGTATTCATTGCATCATAGATTTTACCCATGGTCCCTTTAGAATATGGATTCATTTTTAGAACCGTCTCAAGGAGTGTCTCAGGTGGTAATGAGGGGAAGTGATTAACAGATGATGCAACAAAACTGCGAAGTTGGAGATATTTAAAGAAATGACTGTTGGGAATTTGGAATTTAGATTTCACTTGTTCAAAGGTTGCAAAAGTGCCTTCAATATACATATCCTTTAGTACTCTAAGGCCATTTACAGACCAGACACCAAAAGAATCATTTATAATAGAGGGAGTAAACATGTGATTTCTTACTATGGGGGCATAGACTGACACATCATTAAGTGAGAAATATCTTCTAAACTGTCCCCATATTTTGAAGGAATGCTTAACCACTGGGTTCAAAAAGTATTTATATATTGGATGAGGTAATGGCAATGTTGAGCAGAGCAATGCATGTAGAGATGCAGAAAGGCATGACAGACTTTCAAGGGACAGCCACTTAGGGCCATCAGCATGTGAGTTAAACCAGTATAACATAGAACGAGCGTTGGCTCCCCAATAATAGTACTGAAAATTGGGTAATGAAAGTCCTCCATGCTTTCTGTGTCGCTGCAGCACACTTTTACGGATGCGTCCATTTTTACCATTCCATATAAAAGCTGATATCAGCTTGTCTATCAGTAGGAAAAACGATTTAGTTAAAAATATCGGGATACACTGGAACAGATATAGAAATCTGGGTAGAATGTTCATCTTGACAGTGTTTATCCTGCCTCCTAGTGATAGCGGTAGTGTACCCCAGCGTTCAAAATCTTGTTTTATAGAATCTATCAATGGGGTAAAATTTGTCTTATAAAGGTTCTTGTAATTATTAGTAATCCACATACCTAAATATTTAAATTTATCTTTACTTAATTTAAATGGTAAAGAGTCAAATGTGATAAGTCTGGCTGCAGTGTTAATCGGCATAAGTTCACTGCATATTTATTTTATAGCCTGATATTTTCCCAAAATTACCAAGTAGTAACAGTAAATGAGGCAGTGTTTTAAGCGGATCGGACATATACAAGAGAGTATCATCCGCGTAAAGGGACACTTTATGTTCAGTCTCACCCCTCATTATGCCTTTAATAGTACAGTCAGACCGTATTGCCACTGCCAGGGGCTCAATCATCAGTGCAAATAATGAGGGGGATAATGGGCAACCCTGCCTAGTCCCGCGGCTTAACTGGAAAAAGGATGATATGTTATTATTTGTCCGAATTGCTGCTACAGGATAGGAATATAAAACATTAATCCATGATATGAATTTGGCACCAAAGCCAAATTTCTTTAGGGTATAGAAGAGGTAATCCCACTCCACCCGATCAAATGCTTTTTCAGCATCAAGCGACAGGAGCACCTCAGGTATATCAGGCGGAGTGGGATAGTGAAGGATATTCAAATGTCTGCGTATATTGTAGAATGAATATCGATTTTTGATAAAGCCAGTCTGATCATCAGGCACTATTGAGGGTATAACAATCTCTAATCGACAAGCTAAAAGTTTGGCAAATATTTTACTATCAACGTTTAATAATGAGATAGGTCGATATGAGCTACAATCTAATTTACTTTTGCCCTTTTTATGAATTAAAGAAATAACTGCTTGTCTCATGGTTTCTGGCAACGACCCTGAGATGAAGGACTCGTCATAGACAGCGAGTAAGATGGGGGAAAGTTCTGAGGAGAATTTTTTTAAAAATTCACTCGGAAAGCCATCTGGCCCCGGTGATTTTCCACTTTGCATGGTGGCAATTGCTTTCAATATTTCGGCCATTGAAAATGGTCTCTCCAAATCTGAGGCAAATTGTTCATCGATAGTGGGCAGAGTAAATTTGCTAAAAAAAGAGTCAAATAGTGCTTCATTTCTACAAGATTCAGATGAATATAACTGTGAATAATATTCCACAAACCGATTATTAATCTCTAATGGATCAGTTAATTTTTTATTGTGTTCATCGGTAATTTCCGGGATAGACTGGTCAACACTTTGTTGCCGTAGTTGATGAGCTAGGATTTTTCCTATTTTTTCACCGTGTTCATAAGACTTATGTCTGGATTTATTCAAAAGGTTCTCAATAAATTTCGTAGATAATAAGTTGAATTCTGTCTGAAGTGCCAATCGCTCCTTAAATAAATTAACGGATGGTGAGTGTGAGAGAATCCCATCAATTTGCAGGATATCAATTTCTAACTTTTTAAGCCTTTCCTGTTGTTTTTTCTTTACTCGGGCACTATACGATATGATTTGGCCTCTGAGATAAGCTTTTAACGTTTCCCAAATTAAACAGTAGGACACTCCTGGGGTCCGGTTGTGCTCTAAAAACTCATTTATTTCCTTAGAAATAAATTTAACAAATTCTGAATCTGAAAGTAGTAATGTATTAAATCGCCACGGTCGATATCCCCTGCTTGCATTAGGCAAGTTTAAAGTAATTAATAGCGGTGCATGGTCTGATATTACTATTGCCTGGTATTCACATTTACTGACTAATGAAAGTAAACTATTATCAACAAAAAAATAATCGATTCGAGAATATGTTTTGTGGACCGGTGAATAGAAAGAGTAGCATCTGCGCCCGGGATTCTGAAAACGCCAAACATCAGTCATTCCATAAGTTTTAAGAAGCTGATTGAGTACTACCGCTGAGCGAGTCAGTTGCATGGCCTTGAGTGAACTACGATCCAGTGAGGGCGTCAGTGCACAGTTAATATCTCCTCCCAGTATGACTTGATGTGTATCTATGTCAGGTATTCGGGAGAAGAGGCTGGTAAAAAAAGCACTATCATCCCAGTTGGGTGCATACACATTCGCTAGGACTACTGGGGTATTGTTCAGTCTGCCCGTTACTATTATATAACGGCCAGCAGGGTCAGCATCAACTTTTGACACTACAAACGGAATAGTCTTTTTGATCAAAATAGCTGTTCCCCTAGATTTGGAATGGAAAGTAGAGTGAAAAATTTGTCCTATCCACCCCCCTCTAAGTCTAAAGTGGTTAGATGTGTTCAAATGGGTTTCTTGCAAGAAGGCAATATCTGCCTTCAGTTCCTTAAGATGTGAGAGTACTTTTCGGCACTTCACCGGGTGATTTAGAGATTTAACATTCCAACTAACAAAGTTTATCTGGCAAGTTCCTGATACATCAATATGAGCGTTCATTTATATTTGTGTTAAGTACTTGTAAGTTGTAATGGTACGGATCCAGCCCAGGCAGCATTTGTGCCACGTAAACAGAAGAGAGTCCCTCTACCAACCCAAAATTAGTAAAACAGGAAATAGGAGCAATCAATTTAGTGCAACAGTAACTTCCCCAGTCACCAACTAGAACATGGTGAAACATTAACCCCTCGCAAATAACAAATCCACACATAAAGTGCTTTTTTAAGGAACTCTAGCTCTGCGGCTTGCTCTGCACAAACATGTTCATAATACATTTTAAAATAACCCAAATATTCAAAATAAATAGAAAAATAAAATAAAGAGTGGCGCTTTTTATCTTCTAGCAGGTCTTAAGACTGGTAGCGTGTATATAAAAAATAAAAAAGAATAACAACATTACATATAAACATAACAGTAACTGTTTTTTTTGTTTTTGTTTTTTTTTAAAGGCCCTTAAAGTAAATTCACTTGACTGTAGACCCACATCAATAGGCGAGGCTAGGCCTCCTCGCACAGAATGTTACCCTTAACGTAAGTCATGGCCTCCGCAGCATCATGAAACAGCTTATCTGTCCCGCTATACGTGATCCGAAATCTGGCTGGATGCAGAAGACCATAGCGGACCCCCTCTCGTCCTCGAAGTAGTTTACGGACCTCGTTAAACGCCGACCTGGCACGGGCTACACTCGGTGGGTAGTCAGGAAAGATAGATACGGTTGAGCCGTTGTGTTGTAGCGGACCAGATTCCCTTGCGATGCGGAGGATTTCGACACAGTCTTGATGGTAGTGTAATTTTGCTATAATCACTCTTGGTTTGCCATCCATCCGCTTCGCCTGTAGAGCACGGTGAGATCTGTCAATCAGCACGTCTTTATCCATTTTTAGGACTTTTTTAATCAGCCTTGAAACAGAAGCAGGAGTGCTGGAGCCATCTTCCTCAGGTACATTCATAATACGGATATTTGACCTCCGCATTCGGCCTTCCATGTCCAAACATTTCTCCTGTAGATTTTGAACATTTTCCTCCAACTTGCGCACAGAATGTTGTATCTCCGTGATGTCATCCGAGCATCCTGAGAGTCCTCTTTCCATGTCCGACACAGTTGTTTTAATCACTTCCATGTCTGATCGAAGAGCTGATGTGTTGCTGGCTATCTCCTGCCTTACTGCTTGTAACTCTGATCTAACTCCGTCAAACTCTTTAACGATGATTGATTTTAACTCGGTTTGGAAAAGCATGGTCATCTCTGTTTTAATAGAGGACAGTAACTCTTCCTTCATCTCCGTCGTCATATCAATCTTTCCTTCAGTCTGTTGAGCTTGTTTAGCCATCTCAGGTCCCGTGTTAGCTCCGTTGCTAACGGCAGGTGTGTCGGAGCTTGTCTTGTTAGCAGAGGCCTTGCCCGTATATTTATATTTACGCAGGTTGCTCGCCATTTACATTTTTTAGGAAACAAATAGTCCTCGAAGATGCAGGACAATCTTGGATAGCGTTTTTGTCCTACAGAGTCAATTAAATCATCATTTAGAAGGGTAGAAAATATAAATTTGTGCAGAGCTCGCGAATCCTGCAACCTACTCCATTGCCCGCTCGCTAGCGCCCCCCTTGCAGCTATATTTTTAATTGTTGTTGCAGTTGCTGTTCCAAAACTCCTCGTATCACAAACTCAGAGAAGGATCATCCATCTTTTGGACATAATTTTATGTCTAAAGTTGTTTCCACTTGCCTCCAAAAAGCTTCGACTCTGGCTCAATGGTGACGGGATCCAGATGTTAATGAACAGAACAGACAGAGAAAACTCTCAGGTCTGAGATACAACAGTGTTGCAGCTCTAACCCAAGAGCTTTCTACATCTTCTCATTAACATCAGACCTTATCTTCATCGAGTTGGAACCTGAGAAACTTCTGGATTAGAGTTTAAGCAATTTTTCTGACATAACACCATGCCCTTGACCTCTGGATAACCTACTTAAGCGAGGTCTTCAATGATGTGTTCTCAGATGGATTGAGGTCATCAGACAGGGACTGGTGGTGGGGTCAGTCCGCTCTACTGCCGGAGGTCTTCCATTGAAATGGTCTCAGTGGAACAAAGGCATGACCTTAAAGGCGATGAGATTTTTCTCCAGATGGAGGAGAAAAAGCGAACCACTGCAGATTTCTTTTTACTGAAGAGGTGGAATTTCAGAGACTTCATCAATGTGGCATCAAAGCGTGTGTCTTTTGGGTCCAGGGCGGTGGCCAGGAGACGTGTGGGGGTGCCGAACTCCTTTAGCAGGTCGTCCAGGACTGCCTGGACTATTTGGTGCAGGGTCTTCTCTGTCATGCTGGCCTGACTCTCAGGGATAAAGATTTCATTCAAAACCTTCTTAATCAGGCGCTCGAGAATTGCCCTAAATTCCTTTACCTGCCGTGAAGAAGAGGGCTTTCTTCTGTAAATTTTTATAATCAAAGCCGTGATCACGTATTTAGTCATGATCTGGCTCTGTGCCAGGTCTGAAGAGACTGCTTTGGCTTCTGCAGGCTGCACATCTGCTGTCTGTGGACAGACGTCTGCAGAGATATTTGCCTTTTGGCCACTTCTTATAGAAAAATGTTCTAAATTAAACTGAGGTGATGTGATGGGACTAGGCTTGGTGGAGACGGGAGACTTTGGCTGTGTCATTGACATTTCAAAGATGTCGTACCACTGTGGAATATCCTCTAGTGGCTGCTGCAGGAATAAGAACAGCTTCTGCATAAAGATGTCCACCTGGTTCTCAACTATGGCGTGAAGCAGATGAGAGCTGTGGCTTCTGACGGAGCCCGGCAGGACACTGTCCTGGGGCATCAGATGGCTCTCCAACATTTGGAGATGCTCATATAAACAATTGGTCAGTTTTGTAGAAAACCAACTTATTTTCTCACTTATAAGGAAGTCCTGGCTTGAGTCTGATTGTATTACTAAGTGCAGGTCATCAAACAGTTTATCCATGTCCTGTTGAATGCTGCTGAAGACTACCTCAAATGATTTGACATTACTTGATATTGTTGGGGCTGGTTCTGTCACAGACTGAGCCAGAAAAAATACTGAGCGGGTCAGTTCATCAAAATGCCTTTTGGCATATGCTGAAAACCTGCTTTTACAATATCTTTTGTATTTTTGCACTATGCTTTCTGATGCCACGCGTGCAGTAGGCTCTACTGGCTTTGCCTCAGGAATGGTGTTTAGGCTTTGTTTGTGGTCTGGACACATGGAACGGGCCAAGCAGGCTTTAAGGCAGTGTTTGGCATTGTCCACCATTTTGATTCCAGTGTCTACACTAGACAAACTACTGTCTAATACTAAAAAGTGAATGGGCCACTTTGACCAGTCAGTGATTGTTGAAAAGGTGGAATTAACTTTTTGGGAGATTTCACTCTCCAGCATCACTGTCAGATCATGTGAGTGTTGGTCCAGTGGCTGGGCTTCAGTTTTTAGGGCCTTTGCAAAGACGTCAGCAATGGACTCGCACAGGACTGCTGTGATGGTCTGGACTGAGGTGCTTTTGTCTGCAACCTCCTTCATAGGAATGACCACTTGTAAAACTTCAGTGGACAATGTCTGCACCAACTGGATGAACATTTGGTGCAGGATCATTTTAGTGTCCATATCACACGATCCATTTCCTAGCAGGAACCACTGCTCTGTATTGATGTTATCAAAATGCCTCTTCACTATTTTAAGGAGAGCTTTAGAAATTATTAACACTTTAATGTTGTTGCTTGTCATATTCCTGGGTCGTGTTAAAAATACTAAATTGTCTAAAAAATTTGTGATTAACTGTAGTAATAGTAGTTGTTAATAACTCACCGTCTGTGGCGTTTTCCGAAATGAAAAATTCTGTGTAGAAACGTTCACTCATAAACTCCGTTAGTGACGTATATTGGATGTAAGGACGCCAGACCTCGTGACGTCACGACCGCAGCAGAATAATCACGTGACAGGCTGCATTTTTCCGTTGCTAGGTAACCAGCTCGCGTCCGTTCTTCGCTCTGCGGCTTTACTTTTAACCTTTTAAAAGCGGCTGGAGCGGCCCGATCTATTTTGCATACCCATATTTAGATGCCTCTAGATTTGCAACGAAATAAGATAGACCAATCATTTTGCATATGAAAGTGGAGAAGTTATACTTTAATGGCACGCTTTCTACATGTCCCAGACCGCTGTTTCGTTCCTCTGAGGGGTTTGCAAATGTATAGCAAAATCCTCTAACAGTAAAATCATTATAACATACAGACCACGGCTTCTCCAGGTGTTCTATGGCTCTGATATGCCCTCACAGCACTTCCTACGAAGGAATATACGTCCACACGATGTGAACATAAACTATTATATGATTGGTCGTTGACCTGAAACCGGAAGTTAACAAATTTCTCGTGGGAAACTTTATTTTGGCTGACAGTACTTACTACGCAGCAGACTTCTGCCGCTTTTCATTCTATATCTCACTCTTTTACAAAAAGACACAAACATACATCACACATACTTCAGACACTCACCACACACGCTCCCCACGCCAGCACGGATAATTATGGATCCGCCAAAACACGGCGTAAATGGCACTACCCTTTGACCGAATCTGGTGTATGTAACTGCGGTCAAGCCATCCCGTTCGCAAAACACCAGTCAAGCCAGCCCGTCTTTTTTGAGTGCTCCGTATTAGGCGTTTTAAGGTAATGCAAGGAAACAGCGCCTAGAAGTCCTCCCGAACTGATCAATGTTCGTTTTTACATTTTCAACTCTCTTAAGTAAAGAAAGTCATTAAGCTGATATACAATTTTTTCAATGACTTTCCCTAAAAAGGCAGGTTTGATATGGGCTGATAGTTGTTGAGCACTGTAGCATTACGACTTAATTAAGCTTTATTAAGGCTTAATGACAGCAGTTTTTAAGGCCATTGGAAATGTTACAGACTGTAAGAAATTGTTGACTATATCAGTGAGTTGTGGTGCTTAATACTGATTTTAGAACACTAGTCGATGCAGCAAGTGGATGAAATGACAGTTTTTTTCAATTGTTCTGTCATTAATGGGTGTAAAATGTGTTAACCCAAACAAGTGTCTCCTAGGTGGCTGCAGTGTTGTTGTATGCCCTTTGGACTGTATCGCATGTTTAATGCCTTGAACCTTGTTGTTAAAAAACAATGCAAACTCATTGCATTTAGTGGTGGAAACTAATTCTGGAGGAAACAGAGCTGGAGGGTTTGTTAATCTGTTCCAAACAGGACACGTGAGTTGTTACATATGGAAGCTTGTTTCCGCCACTGAATAAAAAAAATATATATAATAATTCCGACTTTTTATCTCACAATTCTGACTTTTTTTCTCACAATTGCGAGATATAAAGTCACAATTCTGAGATATAAACTCGCAATTGCGAGATATAAAGTCACAATT
Source organism: Neodontobutis hainanensis (assembly GCA_024349245.1). Lineage (NCBI taxonomy): Eukaryota > Metazoa > Chordata > Actinopteri > Gobiiformes > Odontobutidae > Neodontobutis > Neodontobutis hainanensis. Next base: position 11,035,445 of record JALDNG010000015.1, read on the forward strand.
CTGAGATATAAACTCGCAATTGCGAGATATAAAGTCGCAATTCTGAGATATAAACTCGCAATTGCGACATATAAAGTCGCAATTCTGAGATATAAACTCGCAATTCTGAGATATAAACTCGCAATTCTGAGATATAAACTCGCAATTCTGACCTTTTTCCCCCTCGAAAGTGCTGTTACTTTGACATTGCGGAGGACCCACGAGATGTGATTTCAGCACAGGAGTCTCTTCTCTTTTCATCGTCAACAACAGAGTTTTGTATGATATTTTCCGACGACAAGGTATGATCATATTTATTTACTCTTTTTGCATGATAATCCTTTAGGATTTGCATGTATTAATAAAATACGTTGGAGAAGTATAATGACCGTTGGTAACGAGCGCGTGTGGTAGGCTTACATAGCCTAATCTTCTTGCATGTCAAGTGTTGGTTTTATGTTTACAAAGACGTGTGATATAATATAATAACCAGTAGTTTACTGTCATTGAACTAAAAGCTGTTTTGCATCAAGAGCTTGTTTTGTTATGCACAGCACATATTGACCATAAAGATACAAGTTTTTGGTTTTATGGCTTACAAAATGGTCTATATTGGCCTACTAGCCTCAGTTTGCTCTTGTTATTAATTTCCATTAAACTATCCTTATAGGATGGACGACTTTATATTTTTTCTGAGGGAGAGGAACATTCCAGAAACCACTATAAAAAGGCTGGAGGAGGACAAGGTCATATTGAACCCATTTAACCCACTGCATAAATTAAAGGAACAGTTCACCAAAAATGGTTCATTTCAAAAATGAAAATTGTCATTATTAAGAGGAAGTGAGTGTTTTAAGCCTACATACAATTTAGGCCTACTTACAGTTTTATTTCTTACAGAGATTATTTGGTGTTAATTTTATAAAAGTTTAAGAATATTACAGTAAAACAAATATGTTGGCTTATCTGGAACATAGGTGGGCTCAAAATGGTATATGTTCCTTAAATAAGCCCACTTTGGTATGGAAAAAAAGATTTATGGATTTAATGATTTTAAAGAGGTCATGTAATGGAAAATCAAAACATTGTTATTTACACCTAGAGGTTACTATTCAGTAACAACATTCTGCAAGTTTAATGCCATCAAAGCTTACTTCTCAGTTTAAAATAATATGTTTGTGTTTTCCACTTTTTTTTAAATGCCAGGATATGAAATGGCCCCATTCATGATGTTACGATTTTCCTCTGCATGCCCCTTAACATGCAGATCAAGGAAATCCTTTACTGGGCCAGAGTGAAGTACCGCTGTGGCCCAGTAAAATATTAATTGATAAATCATTGTCTGATGATGGATCTCATAGTATACCATCCTGAGAATTATTTTCCCTGATAACATTTCATCAGTCATGTCATTTATTTTTTCTTATTGGCTATTCAGAATAAGAATTAGTTATGCCAGATTTGTGAATTAATCAGCATTGATCTAATCATTCAATATACAATTATACCTTGTAGGAAACAAAACGTTCAAATCATTCTATCATTTGTTTATGATAAAGCTGCTCTTTATATGCTTTATTAGCTTTATTGGCTTTTTACTACTTTATTAGCTTTTGAACGACTCTGTACTTCAGATAAAGACTGTTTAATCTTTATAAATGATATGGAGAAACTTTTTTTTTTTTCATCTGTAAGACAATACCTAGATTTCGGCTTAATAGGGTTACTTCCATTGTTTCAAATATGTACTGTTATTTTGTCAATTGAACACAAAAGTAGAAATTGAAGAATCCTAAAATGTTCTTTATAATTTTCACAACTAAAGTAAGCGTGTTGACCATTTCAGCACAAGTGCAGCCAGGTAGCATGTGAGTAGAGAAATGTCAAGTTAAGATTATTGAATAAGACGAGAAAGAACTTGTGAGGAACTATACACCTTATTTTGCAACCTGAAATTTTCTATGAATGTGTATGAGACTTCAAATTTATTAGTCGCTACAGGGAAATAACTAGAAGAATAACAAAGTGCAGTAATTGGTAAAACTACATTATTTGTGCTAGAAACCTGTTTGTTTATTATTATGATAATTAATTAAAATAATATGATTGTAAATACCAGTTTGCTATATCAAACCGCACAACGGACTGTTTTTGTACAGCTAAAATAACTGGAAGTGTTATTAAAGGCAGAGCTGTTCATACATTAAAAATAATGTGAATGTTCATATCATGTGAAAGCTCTGAATCATGTGAAAGCTCTGAATTTGAATGTAAAAATGCCAAAACAAAGCTTTTTTTTTATCCTAACAAGTCTTGATGTTCTGCTCAGAAAGGCTTCAATGTTCAATTGCTCAACTTTTGGTTTAAGTAGCCTATTGCATAATACTGAAAAATGTGTTTATTTGCAGATTGATGTCAGCGTCCTACTGCTAATGACTGATGACCAGATGAGAAGCTATTTTCCTTCATACAGAGACAGACTGGCAGTGCTGGGATTTTGTAGGAGGCAAGAAAGTGAGCCAACTTGCAGGAAGTCAAAGCTGTTTGAGCGCCTCAAATCAAAACTGAGCAAAAGACAAAAAACAAACAATTCACAAACTGAAAACCAAAAAACTAGAACAAACATTTCTCAGCGTACTGCAAGAAAAGTTGAGATTGGGTGGATGCACCATGATGGACAGGGCTTTGTTCAAATGAGAGCAAAAAAAGGAGGGGGAACAAGGAAGTTGAGTGTGCCAAAAGACTGGAAAAGGAAAGAACTGATGGAGGAGGCAATTCGTTTGTTTTTCCCAAATGGAAAAAATTATCAAGGCAGTGTTTCTGAGTTTGAATTGGATCTAACAAATTATCAGGAAGTGTCACTAGATGAAGACACTACAGTGGGGGAAATGTATAATACATCCAAACTGACAATGGTGAGATTCTACCTCACAACAAAAAAGGTGGAGAGGGAAGCGAAAACAGAAAGTGGAGTGGAAGTATCAGATTCAGACACAATGGAGGACTTGCACAATAGCCAGGATCAAAGTCTTCCCACTTCTTTCAGAATAATTAATGACTTTCAAGCTTCAGACACAGATGCTGTAATTTTTGTAGAAAGTACAAGCAACAATGATTTGTCTCCCTTACATTCCACAGAGGATCTGAACTCAGTTTCTTTTCAAAGTTCATCAATGACCTCACCAGATTATTTGGATGGAAGCGATGTGGTGACATTATTCACTGGAGACATCACTGGAATATATGAACAAAATTTAGATGACACTTTGCCATTGAGCCCAGAACCCGTTGTTACACACCAAAAAATTCTTGTTGTTCATCGTGGACAGATATTTTCTGAACTCATTGCACATTTCTGTGATGAAACCCTTGACCATGCACAGAGTGAAGTAGAAGTGAAGTTGCTCCTCCCAAATGGACAGTTTGAGATGGGCCATGACGTCGGTGGAGTGTTCAGAGATTGCCTATCAGAATTTTGGCAGGAATTTTATGATCAATGCACACTGGGGAACAATTTTAAAGTTCCCTTTCTTCGGCATGATTTTGGGAAAGAAAAGTGGGAAAGTGTTGCCCGAATTATTCTGTTTGGCTGGAAGAAAGAGAAGTATCTCCCAATTAAACTTGCACCTGTCATCTTGGAGCAAGCAATACAAGGATCTGTAAAAAGTGATCTGATTGACAACTTTTTGAAGTATGTCTCAGAAAATGAGTGTGCTGTGTTAGACATTTGCAGAACAGACTTCTGTAATGCAGACCAGGAGGAATTGATCGATATCTTAGACAACTACAATTGTCGGAGAATTCCAACAGAAGAAAATTTCATGCAAATTTTGCTAGAACTGGCACACAAGACTCTCATTCAAGAGCCTGCTTATGTTCTTGAACAGTGGATGAACATACTTGGACCTCTGAGCAAGGACCTTGAGGAAATTGGAGATGTGTATTGTGCACTACAACCAACAGTGAGAAAAATTGTGCGATCTCTCAAATTCCCTGATCCAATGAATGCACACCAAAAGGACATTTCAAAGCATTTGACAACTTACTTGCGGGAGTGTGATGCAAAACGACAGTCTCTGTTTCTGAGATTCTGTACAGGATCAGATTTGTTTATAGGCAAAACTATAACAGTTGATTTCACAGACCTTAAAGGGTTTGAGAGAAGACCAGTGGCACACACCTGTGGCTGTTTCCTGAGGCTTTCAGTGCACTATGACAACTACCCAGATTTCCGATCTGAAATGAACAAAATTCTTGAAAGCAATGTCTGGGTAATGGACATAATTTAGTGGCACATCAATTGGATTACGAACATCAATCAATTATGGCCAGCTCATATCCTAGATATTTTTTCATGGGGCATTCTTCATACATTTACTTTTAATTTACATGCAAAGAGTAACGCTTTCACTTTAATTTGTCCACTTAGATGCTAAATATTTTATATATATTATATTATATTTTATATATGGTAACACTTTACAATAAGGTTCATTTATTAAACATTAGTTAATGACTGTATTAACTAACATGAATTAACAATGAGTAATACCTTTGTTACAGATTACCAGAGTTCTCAGTTAATAGAAATAAAGCTGTTCATTGTTTGTTCATGTTAGTTCACAGTTCATTAACTAATGTTAACAAGATTTTAATATAATAAGTGTTAGTAAATGTGAAAATTAACATTAAAAAAGATGAACAAATGCTGTATAAGTGCAGTTCATTATTAGTTAATGTTAATTAATGTAGTTAACTAATGAACCTTATTGTAAAGTGTTACCATATATATATATATATATATATATATATATATATATATATATATATATATATATATATATATATATATATATATATATATATATATATATATTGTTAAAGAGTAACTAAACCCTAAAACAACTTTTTTTAGTTAATGATCTGTATGAATGGGGCCTTATTAGTGCTGTCCATTGATCTGACTAAAAGTTTTGACAATTGAGTATAAAGTATATTAATTTTAAAAAATATGGTGTAAAACCGTCTAAGTGCTGCCCCCTTCAGGTTAAACGATAATTATTGTAGTTGCTAAAACTGTGACGTATACTGGCTCGACTAACGGCTCACGACCCATGACCCTGGCACGTCACCCTTGGTATTGTTTACTCCTGGTATAAAAACATCTTGTTCTGTCAAAACCCGTAGCCAGTCAGCGTATATTAGCATCTAGTTAGCATAGCCATTTTTATAGATATTTTGATTATTTCTCATAGCCTAGATAATTAAATAGCATAGCAGTTAGTTCTTAGTGTAGTATTGTTATAAGCATAGTTAGTTAGTGGCACAGTATTGCATCAGTTAGGATAGCTTTAGGTTAGCATAGATTTTTTTTTGCATTAGAGCTGTATTTAGTGTGGTTGTTAGAATGGGGCGTAGGTGTAGTGTTGCTGTGTGCAACAGCACTGTTGGACTGCATAGCTTTCCAGCAGACTTAGAAATTAGGAATAAGTGGTTACATGCACTTGGCCTGGGAGACCGAGAGTTACCGCTGAGAGCTGGAGTGTGCAACCTGCATTTTACACGGGATTGCTTCTCTAACGCAATGGAGGTGGAAATGGGCTTGTCCAAAATGCTCACGCTAAAAAGCACTGCAGTGCCAAACGCTGCTCCTCTTGCACGGACTCCACCACTGCAGCAGTGTCTTCAGGTAAGTGAGCATATATTTATATATATATTTATCCTATTAAACTAAAATTAATTCTTCAGTTTGTCATATTCCTAGTTAGATACACTATGCTAAACGTTAGCTTCAGCTACTCCTGATACCGTGGCGCTAACGGTCTGTCGCAGACTAGTGTAGATACTCCCTTGTTTCTCAGCACACACATATATCTAGCATTACTATGTTATTACTCAATATTACGTTAGTCTTTTCTCATACTTTGCTGTACGTGTATCAGTGATGCAGCACTAAAGAAGCTTTATTTTTGTGACTTTGGACTTGGCCAAACATACGTCTCTTGACTCGTGTGTTCTAACAGAGGGCATTTTTACGCTGTCTTGGATAGCTGTGTTGGACTTGTGCGTTTTGTGTAAAGCTTGCTCATTTAATTAAAAGCAGCAAAAATGCGCACTATTGTTGTAAATTGCATATTGCTGCTCCACGAGGCTATATGTGACTGTTTGTGTTTGGCCATGTCTTATTTGAGATTCTTCACTTTGTGAGAACATTTGTGTCACTAATATTTATTTATTGCATTGTAAAATATCTGAAATGATTGAATTTAGGACTATAATTCTTAATTAAAATGCAAATGATTATATGTTTTAGCTTAAGATGACCAGAGAAATTGGGTGCCAGACAGAACCAGTCAGCTCCAGATCTGCAGGTGTGCAGACTAAGGTGAAGGCTATCAGGAGAAGCAAATGTGAGTTTGAATACTATTGTATTGTACTGTACTATCATATAGTCAAGATGATTTAATGTTGTTTTGCACTTTTAATGCTTATTGATGACAAATTTATTATAATTTGCACAGCCACCCAGGCCAGAATGCCTAACAGGAGTGTGTGGTGTGACACAGGCACACTGATGGAGTCTTTCACAGAGTGTCCCAGGGCAACCTCTACACCAATAAAGAGGAAAAAATGTGACGTGTCCACTGATGACTCAAGCTACTATCCAGATGGAAGTGAGAGCACTATGGACTGTACCAGGTAATCTGTTTAGTCTCATTAGGTTTTTCAGTTATATTTGACTGTTTCTAAAAAACTTTTTATTTTCAAACGTCAAGGCAACAACCATTGGGATACTTCTCCAAGTCAAACAGCACTGTGCTCACTGCGAGTATTCCAGGGACTGGTCGAGCCAGCCAACGGTAAACAATATACCAGCGGAAACCTACAGCTTTGTGCAGCTGTTCTGTTCACTGGCTCATCATTTTGCCAGACATCAAAGGTGAGAGATAATATATGGTGCCCTTATGTTTGCACACCAAGTCATTTTATTAAGATGTCTGTTTTTTTTCTTTAGTTCTTAGATGCTTTCAAAATCAAGGGAATCTCTGAGCAGTGCTTCCACAAGCATCAGGCCAGACTCCTTATTCCCACAATAAACTGGCAGTGGAAGATTGAGCAGGATATCCTTATTGAAAACACCATTGCTGCTGGGGCTGTGACTCTTGGTGGGGACATGAGCTGATTCACCCGGTAATAAATAACTTTTTTATGTATATACATACATACAGCAGCTGCTGCTGCTGCTACCGGGCTTTGTTGACTAAAGTGCAAATAACAATTGTAGGACATTCAGCAAAATATGGCAGCTATACAATGATGGATCTCAAAGCCAATGTGGTCATAGACATCCAACTAGTCCAGGTACTACACAATGAAGTATTTTGTTATGTGAAAAACTATATACTGCGCATTGCTCTAAAGTACTTTTGAGTTTGCAGAGCAATAAAGTCGGAAACAGCCAACGAATGGAGAAGGAAGGATTTGTAAGAAGCCTGTCTCTTCTTGAGCAAAGAGGTGTCGTGGTCCAGTCCTTGGTGACTGACCGACATTCAGGTGTACAGAAGTTCATGAGGGAGCAAAAAAAGGACATTAGACACTTCTTTTACCCTTGGCATATGGGAAAGGGTTTTGGTGTGTGTGTGTGTGTGTGTGTGTGTGTATATATATATGTGTGTGTGTGTGTGTGTGTGTGTGTGTATATTGCTACATGTTTACTTTGAGTTTTATAGCTGATTTACAGAATTGTGTAGTGTGTAAGTCCAATTATAAATGCTTCTTTAGAAGTCCTTTATTTTATTTATAAAAAAAACATATTCAAAAATCCAGTGGGGGAAGAAAACCTCTGTATGGTCCTTCTTCAGGAAACTCTTCCCTGATCCTGGTCACATCGCAGGAAGGTATGACCACTCTTACGTGTTGGCCAAGGTACCCCCAGCACCACCTCACGACATTGCGATAAGCAGAGGAGGTGCACGTGTATGTTGAAGTGGAGGGTAAAATAAAATGATTTATAATAATATTGATCTTTTCATACTGGAACTAACATGTTTGTAAGTGTATCTTCCATTTCACCAAATAACTGGAGATAAGTGCCATATACAGCTTGTAATACATAGGGGTTTAGAGCTACTGGCTCAAAGCCTGGATGGGCTGTTATGCAGTCTACTCCACCAATCTGGTGACACCTATGCATTACCTATAATATGAGAATGCTTACTTTTACTACTTTGTTAGGATGATTTATTTATTATTTGATATGCGAGGATTGTGGGTTTTGTGTCGATTACTTAGTAAATGAATTAAGTGTACTGAACAATCTGGGTCTTGTGATTTTTCATAGCTATACCTTGGGTATCTCCTACAACAGACATTCTCTCCCGGGGACAGTGTTGAGACAATCATGTCTAACTAGATTTCATATATTTTTTTGCTTGATTATTAACACTACGTGCCAAAATCAAACTAAATGCATAGGTTTGCAATTTTTAAAAAGTTCGTTAGCCTTTCCTGAGCATTAGCCATAATGCTAATTTTTACCACTCCGACACTGGCCCCATTCTCTCTTGTGCTGCTGCTTCGATAGCAATGCCGGTATCTGGGCCCGCGACTTGAGCCAGCGGCTCGAATTGATAAGGCTCTGGCCCTGTCTGTAATGACAATTCACCCTCCTCCTCTTCGGGTGAAGGAGGGGGAGAAAAGTCCTCCACTTCAAATGACCGCTCTGTTGCAAAGCTACTTGCGTCACTCCAGTCACTCTACATCTTTGCACTTCTCACATCTGAGCTGTCAATCAATCCGCATCTGTCTCCGCCCACTTTTCCAGCATTTTTCAAATATTGCCAGTGGGCGGAATTCGGTTCTGACCAGGGGTTTAGTTGCACTTTAATGACTTTCAATAGTGAAAGATATGTCATTGTTTTGGTGCAACCAACTGTTTACGTTTAATTGTAAGATGTTCAAGGTTGACTATTCAGTCAGATGTTTTGAACTGTTGAAACGTGTCAATGGTTCATTCTTCATACATTTACACACTGTACATTTATTTTACCTATAATACGAAAAGTAAAACATTTATTTTGATTTTTTCACTTAGTTGTCGCTGGTTATGTTAATTTTTTGGAGATTTTGTTGATGACTTTCAAAAGTGTTTACATAAAATTGTACATGCTGCCTTCTTCAGTCAGATAGATGGCTTTAAACAGTTATAATGTGTTCTTTATTTAACTTTGTGCCTGAATACAATTGGGTGTTGCATTATTTTGAACTTACACATGCCATTGGTTAAACATTTAAACAGTTTTATAGAAATCATTTGGCTGTGGTTTGTTTTATTCTTACATGTTGTCATGTTTGGTTAACCTCTATGCATAAAACACCAACACAACCTGCATACATGGTGCCAATGTTTTTTTGTGCAATAAAGATGGAGTGAGTTCTACAAGCCAATAAATAATGCACATCGAAGTTTGAAAGTCTGCCTGTCTTTTTTTAAAGAATATTTTAAATCTGAACTTTTAAAATCTAAATCAGTTGTAGCTCTGTAGAGGCACACAAACCCGTCAGCCAATGTACCATGTAAAATTATTACAACCATTCAGGTCCATTATGAGTTAAATGACTTATAGGTGTACATACAGCACTGCCATTCAGTGGTTAACACTAAGAACCGAGTTTAAGGTTTTGTTTTGAGCAAAATATACACCACAACAAGGTTGCACAGTTAATCAAAATACCATAAGAAGTTCAGTTCCAATTACATTTTATTTCATGGATAATACAAAGTTCAAACAACATCAATTTACCCATAAAGCCATTTTTGATTGTAAAACTTTCAATCACCTGCCCTTTCAAGTTAATGTTAAACAGAGGAGAATTTATCAATTTTGAATGGTTTCAAGCCATAAATACCTTATTTTTGAGGTCCAAAACATTTCTTGTACATCTATAAAACCTTGCTGTGCTTCATTTGTATTTAAATAAGGCCATGAAGTAATGACAGTATAATGTATCACAAAAACGTGCAAAATCATGCAAAGAATGTACATTACTGTTGCTGGAAAAACTTTTACAATTCTTAAATTTTTTAAAGTGCATTAATTACATCTAGATGACTCTTATTCTAATTGTCATAACATTGGAAATAAGCACATCACAGATAACAAGATCTCCATTTGACAGCATGCTGTCCACAAGACGATAGATATGAGGATTATATGGAATAAATTACTTCTGTCTTCTGAAAACACAAAGCATCAGTCACATTAAAAGAAATGTTACATCACTATGTATGGTGAATCTAGTCCTCCAAGTCCAGCCCTTGAAGGATCAATTCACGAAGTTGGAGGTAAAGGTCTGTAATTTCATAAACATCATCTGACATGACAAGGTTATGCTCAGTCATCAGTTCTACACACAGTTGAAAGACATCCTCGTCACAAGGGTAGTCTTTAAATAAACACTCCTCTTGGCAAATACTCAGTTTTCTTTGTTCAATTGGATGCAAGAAATTCTGCACTCCATATAAGCTGGGAACAGCAAACATTATTGAAGGTCGACCACTGGGAGCACGTGGGTTGTGAGTTGGTCGTATCCTGTGGCAATTCCAAGCACTGACGGTTTCATCAAGCTCTTCCTTCATGAAAGAAAATAAATAGGCCAATTAAATAAATATATATATATATATATATATATATATATATATATATATATATATATATATATATATATATATATATAATTCATTTGACAAGATAATGTTTTATATATATATTAGGGCTGTCAAAAGATTAATCATGATTAATCACATCAAAATAAAAGTTTGTGTTTACATAATATATGTGTGTGTACTGTGTATAATTATTTTGAATATATAAATACACACACAATCATGTATATATTTAAGAAATATTTTCATTTATATACTGTATATACATTTATATAATTTATATTATATATAAATATCAATATTTTATATATAAATATAATACTTTTTTCTTAAATATATACATGATTGTGTGTGTATTTATATATTCAAAATAATTATACACAGTACACACACATATATTATGTAAACACAAACTTTTATTTTGATGTGATTAATCATGATTAATCTTCTGACAGCCCTAATATATATATAAAATGTAAAAAAATATTATCTTGTCAACTGGTTTAAAAAAATTGCACATTTTATGTCAATTAAATAAAAATATTAAGTTACAATACAAATTCAGTACTCTCTATAACCATTCTGATAGTGAACAAAATGTGTTACCTGTATAAAATGTTGGAAGCAAAACTGGATGAGAGATTTATCAATGAAAGTGTCAACAAATTGTCCGTCTTCTTTTAGTTGTTCAAAATGATCCATCCAAAACTGTACGCACTGGCTTCTCAAAGTGCACCACCATCGTTCGATTCTCTGGTTCCCAGTGCTTGGACCAAGAGTGACACATTCAGCACTTGCAGTGTCTCTGAGGAATTTTTGCATCTCTGCTAAATGAGTATTTTCAGTTCCATGGTCAATACGAATTCTTTGTGGAAATCCGTTATTCTCAGCAATAGCTTGTACAAAATAGCCTGCAATTACTCGTGGGTCATTGTTCGTTTTGTATGTTTCAAGCCAAATCATCTTTCTGGAAAACCCATCAATGCACCCGTTTATGCATATTCCGTAAGGTTTTAATTTATCATACCCGTCAATATGCCAAACATAATTTGGCCCCCGACTGTTATACACGCGTCGCCGTAGACGACCATGAGCACGCAGATCAACTCCTTGTCCATCTAACAGTCGCATCAACTGACGGACAGTTTCTCTGTCTGTAACAATTCCGGACATCCAACATTTCTGGTGCATCCACCGATAGCCATGTTGTCGTCCCGACGTCTGAAGCTGCTGGTGTATAAAATGTGCCACTTCAGCTTCGTCAGTTTTATTGCGTCTTCGCCACAACTGATTCCTGCATAAAGTTCGCTCAAGAGTCCGGAGACTAAGCTTTATGTTGTGTGATTCCTCCAATAAAATCAAGATTTCTCTATTTGTGAAACAGCGCCGAAAATAATCCTCTATAATCTTTTCCATTTTAAATGCTATGCAATCCTATTGACACGGCTCTCTAGTGATGGTCATCGCAATAACACGAAATGTGAGCAAAGTCGGAATTCTGAGATATAAAGTCGCAATTGTGAGAAAAAAAGTCATAATTGTGAGATTTAAACTTGCAATTCTGACTTTTTTTTCTCAGAATTGCGACTTTATATCTCGCAATTGCGACTTTATTTCTCCGAATTGTGACTTTATATCTCGCAATTGTGAGAAAAAAAGTCAGAATTCTGAGATAAAAAGTCGGAATTATTATATATTTTTTTTTATTCAGTGGCGGAAACAAGCTTCCATAGTTACAGCTGTTGTTGATGATCTCTAAGAAAAATATTTATCTTGTTTTTTTGCAAACTTTGATTGTAAATATACAAATTTTCTTTTTATACCTCATAATGAATTAAGCGCTTCAGTTTAGGACATTTTCTTTCCGCTTTTCGGCATTCCCTTTTCTGTGCCCTGACAGAAGGAGCATTGCTCCATGAAGCCTTCTGCCTCTTCCTCATCACTTTAACCTTAACAGGAGCAATGGAGTCCATAACATTTAAAACACTGAAGTATAACTATTAAACAAATCATCAACTGATGAGGCATTTTCAAACCTGATTGCCTCCACAAACTGTGTTCTGGTGTTATCATTAATGTGCCTCTTCTGAACAACTGTAGGTCCAGCAGCAGCTTTTGGAATCATGGACAAATGAAAAAGACACAAGAATGATCAGACAGAGCAACATCAATCACAGTGAGATCTGAAATATGAACACCCTTAGTAATGACCAGGTCCAGAGTGTGACCTCTGTTATGGGTCGGCTCATTAACATGCTGACAAAGACCAAAAGTATCAAGAATAGTAGAAAGTTCTTAGGCATTCTTGTCACAAACATTAAAAGCACATTAAAATCATTTGATATGACTATTTGTTCATAGCATTTCAGTAACTCATCAATAAAATCTTGGCATTGTTGGGGTGGTTTGAAAAAAACACATTTAATTATAGATAGAAAACCTCAACTCCATTCTGAATGATTCATACATAAATAATGAAATCTCCCCAAGTGATAATTTCTGGGTTTGAAAATTATCCCCAAGAAAGGCAGATACACCCACACCCTTTTTTGTTTTCCCACTTTTTGGATACAAAGGTGAATTTAGATGGAGTGGATTCAATAAGGACTGTAATTTCCAGTCTTGCTGTCTAACCGCATGTTTCTGTTAAAACCCTGGGGGGTCCAGGGTCCATGATGGTGTCATGGTCAGAGGAGGAGCCTTGGCTGGTGAGGCAGGAATGCTTTTTTTTTCATTTGGTGGCTGATGGCTTCTTGGAGGACCCTTTCTTCATTCAAGAGGGCCCAGAACCATTTTGGTGTTTCAGGGAGTGCAGGAAATTAACCGTTAGTCTCCTGACCCTACCTCTGTTTAGGTGTGGGCCCTTTCCTTTGAACAGGTTGTCAAATTGGCAAAACAAGACAAGACAAGACAAGACATTTATTTTTGTATAGCCCAATATCACAACAACAGCCGCCTCAAAGGGCTTAACAGACTGCACTAGACAACATCCCCTGTCCTTAGACCCTCCATCAGGGTGAGGAAAAACTCCAAAAAAAACCCAGCCGGGAAAAAAGAGAAACCTCAGGGAGAACCACAGAAGGAGGGATCCACTCCCAGGACGGACAGGCCGTGCAAGGATGTGACCAGGACACAAGGTAGATGAAAGATGAGCTGTGGGTCCTCACACTGGAGCAGAGTCAGGGGGGGGTGGGGCAGTACACATCACCCAGCAGATCAGAGGTTTGCGTCCACCCTAGGAGGAGGTAGAAAGGAGAAAAACAAAAGTGCTAAATACTACTGATAATAGGCAGATGTAATAATAATATGAGCGGTTGAGTGTGTACCTACAGCTACAACCAGTGTAAACCTAACCCTATGATCAATCAGTCTCCATACGTTTGGTGAAATAAGTAAGTTTTGAGTTTGCTTTTGAAAATCTCAACAGAGTCAGATCGCCGCACTTCCACCGGGAGCCCATTCCACAAAAATGGGGCTCTATAAGAAAAGGCTCTGTAGCCAGCAGACTTCTTCTTTATTCGAGGAAGTTGAAGGAGGCCAGCGTCCTGAGAGCGAAGGGTACGAGCTGGAGTATACCAGGTGATAAGGTCAGATAGGTAAGAGGCGCGCGTCCACAAAGGATTTTATAGGTTAACAAGAGAACTTTGAAATCAGCTCTAACATGAATAGGAAGCCAGTGTAATGAAGCCAGGACCGGAGTAATGTGATCAAACTTCCTGGTCTTTGTTAAAAGTCTGGCGGCTGTATTTTGGACCATTTGTAGACTGTGAGTACTTTTCTTCGGCAGTCCAGAGAATAACGCATTACAGTAGTCCAGCCTGGATGTGACAAATGCATGAATGAGAATTTCAGCATCAGCTAAAGAGAGGCAGGAGCGAATTTGTGAGATATTCCGCAAGTGAAAAAAGCCCAATTTAGTGACCTCACTAATGTGCTGATGCAGAGATAGTGTGGGGTCAAAGATTACACCGAGGTTCCTTGCAGTTTTGCCGTGCTCCAACACACAGTTGTTGATTGAGACATTAAGATTGTTGAACTTGTGCTGATGACTGGCAGGACCAATTAACAAGAGCTCTGTTTTATCCGCGTTTAAATGGAGGAAGTTTTGAGACATCCATGTTTTAATTGAAACGAGGCAGGCCTCTAGACGCATGATGTCAGTAGTATTATTTGCTTTTATTGGTAGATACAGCTGTGTATCATCGGCATAACAGTGGAAGTTCACTCCATAACTTCTGATGATTTGTCCCAATGGTGTAACATATAGTGAAAAAAGTATGGGACCGAGCACAGACCCTTGTGGCACACCGAACTTCACTGGTGCCGTGGAGGAGAAGGATTTATTAAAAGAGACAAAATGAGACCTATCACACAGATAGGATTCTAACCAAGAAAGAGCAGAGCCAGAGATGCCAAAAACATCTTTAAGTCTGTTGATTAGCACTGCATGATGTAGGGAATATGGTCGTATTAATAATTAATATGAATATTAATTATGAAAATTAATAATTAATATTTTGCTTATCAAAATATTAATTTATTTCAGGGCACCACTCTAGTTTTGAACAGATCCAGAGAAACTGTTTAGCCTAGTCTCATTAATCTAAAGGAAGTAAATTCTTCTCGTTTTCGAAAATTCTCAATTAAACAATGAAACAAAAGGACAAGAGGTCCAGTGCGAAGTGAAGAGGAGACGAAGAGTAGCGCAGAGAGAGTGTTTTTGGCTGTGCGCCAGTTTTAACACCTCTGGACGGGGTGTGTCTTATGGAGAAAGGCATTGCTTTGGGGGGAGTTTAATTAAAGTTTAAACGTTTAAACTAAGTCTTTGAACATTCCTTTTGTTTCACCCTATTTTCCTTGGTTTTCGTAAAACACACAAAAACATTCGTACTTTCAGGATTATGCAAAGAAACATTTGTCAGACTTATTATAAAAACATATAATCATTACATTTTATTAACATAAAACGTAACTCTGTAGAAATGGAATAAGGAATTAGTTGCCTTGTAAAACTCTGCATCCTGGAAACAAACATATAATTGTTAGTACATTCACAATCTTTCTAAGTAATAAAATAACAAAATGTCCTTTAATGAAATAACACCAAATGTCCTTCTTGAGTGCAGAGTCATTTGTCCAGTTAAACCAAAAGGGGGTAGTGTTTGACCATACAAAACTTAGTTTTGGTTGGATCAAACGCATTCCTCCGTCCTTCAGGATAGCTACGAGGTTCTGGGTAAAGCTGAATCAACAATGTTATCTCACAGAATTTATGGCTTTTCGACATGGTACCTAGCGGTCTTTGGTGTTCCATGTGTCACCTTTGACACGGTGCTGGGTAGAACGAAGTTCCAATTCTTATAAAAGCAAAAACAAAGTCATTAATAACGTTTCCTGTCCTTGGCAAAACACGTTGGTGTCCTTTTATCTGAAAGAAAACGGGGTTAGCATGTCTTCTTCTCAAGATTTACATCCACGGCCTGTCTCTGGAGGCCGATGGTGAAACAACAGTTGTTAATCTTGAAGACCCCTACACTGTAAAAAGTGATTCTGAGTTTTAGTCAGGTGGACAAGTAAAATCATGTTCTGTTATCTTGCAGTGTCTCAAAACACAATAGGAGGAGTTATAACAACCTCAACTTGAAGGGAAATTGAAAACTTAAAATAACGTCTTCATATAACAACAAAACATAGGTTTTTTCAATTTTCAATTTTCTGCGCATGTGCCAGAAATTCTACGTCATGATGACGTACTATTTTAACAAATTTTAGCCAGACGCGCCATCGCCATTTTCTACACGAGAAGACGAGATTATGACACTTGCTGAGGCGAGGAAAAAGACGAAGGAGCTCTTATTTTAATGACTACAGGTGGATTTCTATAGTAAGTATACCCTGATTTGTTCTTTCTTTCATGTAAAAACTATGCTTGTTTCGTTTGCGCTCACCGACCTCGTGTTGATGTCATGCTATCACATTTCACAAACTAAGACAACTTGATTAGTAACGTTAATCAGGAGCTACACGCCCTGGCACGCACATTTTTTCTAGATATATAGTGTGTTAGACACCGAGCTGCTGTCAAGACGTGAGCCGAAAGAGAAGTTGTCTTTGACTAGTTTAAGCGCCAAAGTCGCAAAATTGCGACAAGGAACTTAACAGAAAAAAACGGCCGCTACTTCTGGTTGATGTGCTAAATTATGCCTCCACTCCCTTCCACCAGATATCAGACACTCTGTACTTTGTTTCTAGTCCACTATTACCATGTGTTGCCATTAAAACAAATCGTAATCGACCTCAAACCCTCGTCTCTGTGGGAGTGTCAGGACCGGCTCAATAGAAGCCTAGTTTTCTACACGCGAGCTGGTAAACATGAAAATAACAAATAAAAAATACCTGTGATGAAGCTTTGGTATTAGTAATGGTTGACTCCGATTCTGAGGGAAAACATCTACCTTTTAGAATATTTTCAGTTGAGTGAAAGTGAGAATGTTCGAGGGTGAGGGTCCGTGTGTAACCTGGACAGCAGCGCCGCTGCTCGTGCCTTTCTCAATATCTCTCATAAAGCACACGCTGTTTTTCCCACATTTTGCCAAACGTCAGTGAAAGAAACGGGAGGAAACTAGTCGCTCTGGCCGCAATAGTGAAGAGGATGTTGGGAATGGAAACCGTGTGCGCATCGCACCTGCAGCTTTACCTTTAGCACTTGCAGCTTTACCTTTAGCACAGGTGATAGAAACTTGGTCGGGTGTACATGCCGTGGCCGCGGTAGTAAGCGGGAGTTTTGAAATAATGCGGCTTCTATTGGGACAAATATGTGTTGTTCAGCCTGACACTTTACCCAGTCGAGGATAGGCAGGGGTAAACATAGTCAGCGCGAATGCGCTAATCAAAGCAGCGATAGTAGTAACGTGGTATTTTACTTTTTATTTTGTGACTTTCTAATTTACAATGTATTGAGGTTGCATGCTCATAGTTTCTATTGTAGTGAAGTAATACACAGGGTGCAATTAAAGAGTGTGTGCACTATATAGTATACAGTATAACGGCTGACAGGTGAGAGATTTTTTATTTCAGAGTACACTTATGTCACTGTTCACTGGTAGTTCCTATTGTGCTGCTTTGTTGTTTGAACAATTACGTTATTGTGGCATC
Organism: Neodontobutis hainanensis; assembly: GCA_024349245.1. Taxonomy (NCBI): domain Eukaryota; kingdom Metazoa; phylum Chordata; class Actinopteri; order Gobiiformes; family Odontobutidae; genus Neodontobutis; species Neodontobutis hainanensis. The sequence continues at coordinate 11,053,245 of JALDNG010000015.1, forward strand.
CGTAATCACAATTAGATATTTGAATAGTTGTGCAGTCCTATGTTCAGTGAATATATCTGTATGTAACATGTATATGTGTACATGGATGGAGTTTTACTTTTTTATTTTTTTATTTGCAGGATCAGTATAGTGCAAGCGGAGTGGAAGCAAAAATCAATGAGGTGGTGTTGCAAGATTTGCAGATTTTCCTCGCCTAACCAGCGTGCCCTAATCACACACTACAAGCTTAAACATTGTCATCAGGCAAGTCACTGTCCACTCCCATGCATCTATAAAGATTGTGTATGCACATTTAGGAGTGAACTGTCTCTGAAGAAGCATTTAACCTGCGAACATTGTCAATGTCTTCAAGCCTCCTCAAAATTGCTTAAAGCAACATCAAATGTGAACTGTGACCTGTGTAATTTTTCAGAGGCTTGCAGTATTTCACAGTATTTTGGTCATCTTACAACACACATTAAAAAGAAAGAGTCAGTGACGTGCCCCTTTCAAAACTCTAGTTTCCAGAGCAGTGTGTGCAGCACTTTCCGTGCTCACAAAAGTAGGAATCATCGCCACAGCACTTTTCAAGATTTTCGAACAGACTTGTATCAAACTTGCATTCCTGATGATTCAAACCCTGAAAGTGCAGACCGAAACCCAATCATTCAGCCCGGATTGCTCAACAGTAGATAGTGACATAGATGTTGAAGACCTACAGGATTTGATAAAACACAAAGTAGCATCATTTTTACTTCGCATGCAAACAACTTTACATGTCTCAAAGGCCACCACACAGGAAATTGTAAATGAGCTTTGCAGTGTTTATACAATTGTGCAAGAGTTCACTCCAAGAATAATAGAAAATGTATTGTTTAAGCACAATTGTTTATTAACCAATGAATTGACTGCTGCCTTAGCTGAGATAGTTGAAAAAACAAATCCCCTAACTTCCATTTCAAAGAGTGGCTCTTTTGCAACCGAATACAAAAGAACCACTTATTACAAGGACAACTTCAAAGTAATTGAGCCAGTTGAATATTTGTTAGAATCGTCCTCCCAAAGAAAGTTTGTTTATATTCCAATTTTGGAAGTTTTGACTGAGTTGTTGAACCGTGATGACATATTGGATAAAATCCTGCAGGAAACTGCTGACCAGTCCGGTCAGATTAAAACATACAGAGATGGACTGTTCTGCAAAGGGAATCCTTTGCTCTCCTCAGAGAGTCTAAACATTGCACTTGGAATGTATATAGATGACTATGAGGTATGTAACCCACTGGGCACATCCAAAAAAAAGCATAAGGTCTGTGCAGTGTATTGGTTAATATCAAACTTGCCAACACAGTATAAGTCTTCAGTACAATCAATTTATCTGGCTTGTCTGTGTAATAGCAGTGATGTAAAAATGTATGGCTATGATGCCATTTTCCAACCACTCATTAAGGACATTCAAGTCCTTGAAGAGGAAGGATTGTATGTTCAAAAACTGGGAACAAGTGTCAAGGGTTCTGTGTTGTATGTGTCAGCGGACAACTTGGGGGCCCACTCGCTAGCTGGCTTCCAAGAAAATTTTAATGTAGATAAATTCTGCAGATTTTGCCTAGCTAGTCGCAAGGATATTGACTTGCATGAAGTCAGAGAGGGGGGTTTTCCACTCAGGACAATTGAAACTCACAAACACACCCTTGATGAATTGAAGAAGAATTCACTGGTTTCCCTGAATGGAGTAAAGAGAGACTGTGTTCTTGAGAAACTGAATTATTTTCAGACAATTCAAGGGTTTCCTCCTGATTTTATGCATGACCTGTTTGAAGGTATAGTACCAAAAGAATTAAGTCTTTGCATAAAGTACTTTATTTCCAAAAGGTACTTCACATTAGATGACCTTAATGCTGTCATCAACTCTTTTCCTTTCAAGTTTACGGACAAAACAAACAAACCACAACAAATTTCAAAGACTTTTGTGTCAAAACATTCAATTGGTGGAAACTGCCATGAAAACTGGACTCTGTTAAGGCTACTGCCATTGATGATGGGTCACAAAGTACCAGAAGGAGACAAAATTTGGCAAATCTTACTAGATCTGAAAGATATTGTTGAGCTCCTAGCTACTGGACAATTTTCTGATGAGACATTGTGCTACTTGGACTCCAAAATCTCAGAACACAGGTGCTTGCTCAAAGAGTGTTTCCCAGATTTCCATATTCTCCCCAAACATCACTTCTTGGAACACTATCCTGAGATGATTCGTCGATTTGGGCCTCTGACAGATTTTTGGACTATTCGCTTTGAGGCGAAGCACAAATTCTTCAAGAGAGTTGTACATGATAGTAAAAACTTCAAGAATGTCTTGCTCACTCAGGCCAAAAAGCATCAGCTTGCTTTGGCCTACTTCTTGGATTTGCCAAGTGTTTTCAAACCTGATCTAGAAGTAGGACGCGTTGCTGCCGTTTCACCTGACACACTTGAACGTTCAGTGAGGCAGGCCATTGAGCATAAATATGGAAACATAAACACTGTGCTTCTTTCAACCCATGCATGCATCTATGGTACCAAGTACTCGGCGGGAATGTTTTTGTCTGTAGGGCACACCAGTGGACTGCCCGACTTTGGGGAGATTGTTAAAATGATAATTGTGAACAACAAAGTGTCATTCGTCCTCAAACCCTTCAAAGCCTGGTACATAGAGCATTTGCGAAGTTATGAGCTAACAAGTTATTGCACTTCTGAACTACAGGTTGTGGAACATAAGGAGCTTAATGGATACCATCCACTTTATCCTTATGTCAGAGCTGGCAAGTTAAATATCACACCAAAAACCTTCTTGCTTCACTAAGGTAAATTTTATTTTATTTTTTTTAGGTGTTCACATTAAAATATGTAAACATCAATCAAATTAATAACATCTTTTTACTTTTTACCCAGGTGGAGAGAAACCCTGGAATTTTCTATTCCTATTTCAAAATGCTGTTCCGCGTGATCATCTCCCCACAGAACATTCAAAAAGTTAGACTTGATCCTGTTCCAGATTCTGTTGATGGCCTCAAGCTTGAACTCAAAATCAAGCTCCAGCTAAAAGATTCTTTTGACCTTCAATATGAAGATGAAGACTTCCATGATTTCTGTAACCTTACCAGCGTAGCTGATCTGCCTAAAGACAAGGTGACACTGAAGGTCCTTTTCACCTTTCCAGATACATTGTCAGACTCCAGTTTAGACACTACAATTTTAGAGGAATCGTCATCTCCATCAACTTCTTCACCCAGCATCCATTCAGAGTTATCTCCCGCCCGTTCACAACCATGGCCAACCACCTTTCCCATCCCTGTTTTTACTTATGATGTGGAGCTGAGGCTAAGACAAGGTAATGAGGCATTTCGAAAGGATGGAACACTTCTGTCAATTCCCAGAGACATTAAGATTGAAATTCTTGAGAAACTCGCAGAAAATATATACTCATACAAAGCCTATCCTAGAAATGAAGAGATTGAAAGTGTAGCTGCTGCCTTAATTGAAAAACACCCCTGTCTCAAAGAGCCAAGCTCTACATCTGGGTGGTATGGGTGGAAAATTAGTTTGAAGTTTAAAATGGGCAACTACAGACAAAAACTGAGAGATGCTGGTTGTCAGGAACTGAAAGTGAATTCTGAAAGGAGAGGTCTTGGGGAGACAAGAGGAAAGCGAAACAAAGTCAAGAAACCAAGACGCTGTGAAACTAATTTTCTACCAGATCTACCTCAGGGCAAAGACTGGGAAAGTCTAGAAAAGGAAAGAGAGCAAATGGCTGTGGAGATGATGAAAGAATTCACCAGGCTTGTGTCAAAGGATCTGAGCAAATCCTTTTTGGAAGGCCTAGATGGTCATCTCTCAAAGCTGATACAGTTATTCCGATCAAAGCAGTATGAGGACATTCCAGAAATGACTTCAATACTGGAGAGCCTTGATAAGAATGTAAGTCAATTTTTTTTAAAGCAGTCTTTCTCTCCACAAAATGACAATTCTGTGATTATTTACTCACTTACTCACTACTTGCATCATAAACCTATTGATAGTGACATGTTTTCATACAACTTTAGAGTAAGCATCTAAAAAGTAACATTCAATTTCCATATCATATTCAAAGTCTTCTGAAATCATACAATGTCTTTGTATGATGAAAACATAAAAATGTCAGTCTTTGTTTACAATGATGTTTTATTGTATTAGCTACTACATAAATATCAAGCCTCATTGGTTCTTGCCAGTCTTTTGATCAAATGGCATGACAGAAGAACTAATGAGATTTGATTTTGTTGCAGTATGCTGTAGTAACATCAAAAATTATATGATCAGTTCCTTACAAAAACTTTTAAAATAGGCAACATGATTTGTCCTTTATAGATCTTAACAGCCTAGCTATTGTTAATTTTCATTGTTATGAATATGTTTGCATGTGTTTGGACTGGCATGTTGGTGAGTAAATGACTTTAATCATCTTTGGTAACCTAACCTTTAAAATAATTTAAGGTGTTGTTTCAACCCCAATGAATTTAAGGCAGGGGTGTCCAATCCTGCTCCTGGGGAGTTAACATCCTGCAGAGTTTAGCTTCAACCCAAATTAAACACACCTGAACCAGCTTATCAAGTTGTTCAGGATCACTACAAACCTCCTGGCAGGTGTGTTGAATCAGGTTGGAGTTAAACCAACCATCTAACCCTCCAGAAGCAGAATTAGGCTGCTTTCACACTGAGCTTGTTTCCGGCGACCCCCGCAGCATTGCAGGTCACATTAAGTCCGCACCCGAGTCCGTGTTGCTTTGCTCCAGGTAGTCTTGTCTTTGGTACCCCAGTGCACACCTGAGTCCACATGACAAAATCATAATGTGAACGCTGTCATGTGGACTCTGGTGGCACTGTGGTACCTTTAGCCAAGACTACCTGGAGGAAGTGGTCTTTGTTCGGTTGCACTCAACCCATGCCGCGGTTCGAATGAATGTGAAAGCAACACAGACTCGGGTGCGCACTTGTTAATGCAGTAAGGTGACCTGCGCATGCATTTAAAGCTTATTATGATGCATTTAGTTAAATATAATACATTAAAGGGATGATAGTGTTGATAATTTACCTTGGATACGAGCGAGAGTTAGCCTTCAGTGTGCATAGTGTGTGCATAGTGTGTGGAATTAGGACAACAAATTTGGAAATCCACTGTCTCCTCAAAAGAGTGTTTGCAAGCAGCGGAAAACGAACTTATGCATCACACACACAGTAAACCTGTATTGTTCACTCAACTGCGCATAATAGCACTGAATAAATAAAAAAATATATAAATTGACCCACTTTCTGTTTTCTGTCATGCACGTTTGTGATGACGAAATAACACACCAGGGTTTGATAGAATCCAGTGAGTGTGAAACCATATAGCGACACTGCGGGGGTCGCCGGAAACAATCGGGCTCGGAGTCCATATGACCGCAACAAACGATCCCAGCGTGAAAGATGCCTTAGACACTCCTGGTTAAGTGACATGAGCTGATTACATCCACTATTAAATCTTATTTTGGTGCTGAACAAAAAGGTAACAAACAACAGTTGTTCCACATCACTGGTGATTTATTTACAACAAAAGTATACAAGTGTACATATTTGAAATTAATGTTTTTGATTTTCAAGACAGGAGGGGGTGAAAGGATAAATGAAAGGAAAAACAAAGTATTGAACCAATAAAGCAGGTACTTTAACCATTCTATATTTTACAGACAACAAACCAAAGAATGAGGACTGCAGCATTGCTTGGCCTGCCGTGGTATATGCGTGAGACTCCTTCTAAATTCATGAAGATATGTGAGGTAAGCTGAAACCTTTAAGGCTAAACAAGGGAAAATTGAACATTTAGATCTCTTAATTTGCAGGGGTGTGGGGACTTTAAATTGTTTGTGAAATTGGTTTTAAGTAATAGTACCTTTAATTTTGTTTTCATTCTACAAAGCCCAGTGACCGTGAAGAGGATGTGATCAAGGGCGTGGTGATCGGAATCCTAATGGTTGTGGAAAATGTGATGGAGCCTCTCCCAGAATTCTACAATGGCGTTGCCTTGGTGATTGAGGAAGAAGTGGTGATGCGTAACCTGAGTGACATTCCTAATGCTTTTCTGAACCTGATGGGCCTGGTGTATGCATTAAACCTTGATTACCCAAAGGAATTAAAATTCACTTTTGAAGTGATACAGCGTCTGTTCATTGGAGTTGGATCAGACTCATGCACTGCAAAAGTTCACTCTTTGAAGAGCAAGTTGCTGAGATAAGAAACTATTTTCTCCTTCTTGCTGCTATTAGCACTTAAACTGTTGCACTGTTTTAAATATTAAGACCATTGTTATTCTAGAGTTCATTGTTTAAGTGTAACATTGGTATTCTTGAATTGTTTTTCAAACAGACTGTTTTTTTTTTGTTACCTTGTCCTGCTTCTTTTTCCTTGTCATGTTTCTACAAATTACAATTGAAGACACTGTTTTTAGACAGTTTAATGTGATTTTTAAAAAATTTTATTTTATTTTTTTTTCAACAAAGCTTTTATTGGGAATTCTTCATGTACACTTGTAAGGAAAATATCTGATAATGACAAGGAGAGTTATTTGTACTATTTTGGCTCTAAAATGGTTCTGTGCATAGAGAAGTTTGCACGCGTTTCTGTGAGCTGTATATTCTAACATTGGTATTCTAAAAAGAATTTCAAATAGACTGTTTTCTTGTTCCCTTGTCCTGCTTCTCTTTCCTTGTCATGTTTGATTAGGAATTGAAGACACTTTTTTATTTGAAGTTGTTAAACGGCTTATAGTGAATTCTTTATGTACTCCTGTACCTGCAATGAAAATATCTGGTGGTGACAAGGAGAGTTATTTGTACTATTCTCTAAGAATGGGTCTGCGCATAAAGAAATTTGCAAATGCATGTGAGCTGAATATATGTAAGGGTTTTTCTTGTGATGTTTTCATAATCTAATCAAGCTAATTAGTTTGGGTGCAGTGCATCTGTTTAAAAAAATAAATGCTGAGAGTTTTAATTTTGCAGCTGTGTTGATTTCATTTGAAAATCTGGTTCCAGGTAGATATCTAGAACTTCTTGTTAAAGCAAGCAATGAAGTCTAATAAATTCAAATAGTTAAGTTGTGATGTTGATGATAAATTACAAATTTATGTAAATTAGACTTGGTTAATAGTTGTGAAAACATGAAAAATTAAGTACAAACAATATTTTTTTAAGTTGACTTAACAAAAAAATCTAAATACTAATTAAATGATACAGTATGTTGGCCCAATTAACTGCAAGTTATTTCAACAAATGCATATAAGTTGAGTGAACTTAACTTCTAATGTTGGCTAAACTTAACTGAGTCAAAGCAATAAGATAACTTGATCAAGTCAAGTTGTGTCAACAAATCATTTCTTACAGTGTAGTGAAACAGTTTGGAGATCTGTAAGTGATTAAACAAATGTTATAATCCGTGTGGCGTTCTGGAGGCTGATCTGCTACAGTGATCAATCGTATCAAATGCAGCACTGAGATCCAGCAATAATAGTAGAGCCGATGAGTCCTCGTCCATCTGAAGGAGAAGATCATTTGTTACTTTAACTAAAGCTGTTTCAGTGGAATAAGAGGCCCTAAATGCAGACTGAAACGGCTCGAGGAAGTCATTTTCTGATAGATATAGAGTAAGTTGTTTTAGTACAACTTTTTCGAGGACTTTAGATAGAAAAGGTAAATTGGAGACAGGACGGAAATTATTTAGGCATCCAGGATCCAGAGTAGGTTTTTTGAGCAGGGGTTTGACCACAGCCTGTTTGAAAAGGGAAGGAACGGTGCCAGTAGACAGGGACAAGTTTATAATGTTTAATATAATTTGCCCCACATAGGGCCACAGTTCTTTAAGCTGTTTTGCTGGCAGGATATCCAGGAGACACGTAGTTGCTTTACATGAAGAAACCACCTTTGTCAGCTCATCAAGGGAAACAGAATCTAAGACTGAGAGACGAGAGATCGGTGGATCCAAGTGAATGGGACCCGGAGCCAAAGAAGACAAAAACAAAATATTATCCCTGATATCTTCAATTTTATGATTAAAGAAATCTAAAAAGTCTTGTGCACTAAAGGGAGAGGAGTCTTCAGTTGTTTTTGGTTGGATAAAGGGAGAGGAGTCTTCAGTTGTTTTTGGTTGGATAAGTTTAGCAACTGTTCCAAAGAGAAACCTGGGGTTATGCCGGTTTTCTCTTATAAGAGATGAAAAATAGGTAGTCTTTGCAGTGCTGAGGGCGTGCTTATAGGTGTTTACACACAAACACCACTTTTGATAATTTAGATTTGTTTTTGACTTGCGCCATTTTCGTTCAAAACTCCTGCAGGCCTGTTTCAAAGCCCGCGTTTCCTCATTATACCATGGCGTAGGTCGTCTGGTTGGTCTGGGCTTTGTCCTGAGGGGTGCCACTGAGTCGGTGATGGCTGAGAGGGTAGCATGGACCTCCTCTGTGTAGGCCTCTACTGAGTTTCCAGTTGGAGTTAAATTAGGAAGAACATCTGTCAGCCGTGTGGCAATCATTTCCATTGCAGCTGCGCTAAAATTCTGTGTAGACACTACGCATTTGTCTGAATTTGAGGGAAATGTGTAACTTATCTCGAACTCTACCAGTGAGTGATCTGAGACAGCAGATGAAAGAGAGGAGACAAAGACATTGGAGACATCTATTCCCCGAGCCAAAACAAGATCAAGATAGTTTCCACTAATGTGTGTGGGCTCATGAACAAACTGGTTGAAAGACATGGTCGCAAGCAGTGATTGAAATGCTCTGGCCAGAGGATCACACTCCTTATTTAGATGAATATTAAAGTCTCCAACTAGAAGGATGTTATCAGCATGGGTTATTAAGTCCGAGAGGAAAACTCCAAACTCATCCAAGAAAGAAGAGTAGGGACCGGAGGCGATAGATTACAGCTAAATAAAATGGCTTCCTTCTGTTTATTTGAGAAGAAATATGTTTAATGAGTAACACTTCGAAAGAGTTAAATTTCGGCTGTGATGATGTACATGTAAAGCAAAATGCAGCTTTATAAATGGCTGCAACACCACCACCAAGTTTCGACGTGCGACCTACCTGTGCATACGCATAATCAGGGGGAGAGGCTTCATTTAGTGGCAGAAAAACATTGGGCCTAAGCCACGTTTCACAAAGACAAAGTAAATCCAAGCTATGAGAAGCAATAAGATCATTAATTAGGAGTGCTTTGGAGGATAGAGACCGCACATTCAGGAGACCGATCTTCAGTCTTGATGTAGAGCAGACATTTGAAGGCTGGTCCAGTGGAGAGATAGCGACAGGAAAAAGTTGTCGAGCTCTAACAGTTCTGCTTGGTTTAAAAGATTGCCTCTGAGTTATAATAACATGAGGACAGGATGCTTTTGGGTCACTGACTCTGTGAGTTTTCAGATGTGTTTGAGGACTAAATAACAGATTTAGGCAGTAGACATCAGGATAACACGGCCTAACCAGACAACTAAAAGCTTCTACATTATCCAGTTCCACACCCGCACTATCATGACTAGCAGGTTCTCTAATTCCTGCGACCTGCTGAGATTCCTTGTGTCAAATGCACCGAATGCACCTGTCTATATTACTAGACAAAATGGCAGCACCATGTCCAGTAGGATGCAGGCCGTCTGCCCTCAGCAGGCCTGGGCGGCCCCAGAAAGAAGGCCAGTTATCCACGAAACCATAACCTTTCTGACTACAATGCCGGGCCAGCCACCGGTTCATGGAAACTAATCTGCTATACTGTTCATCACTACCCCTTACGGGGAGGGGCCAGAGACAATTAATCGATGCCGACTCATCTTGTTCCCTAGTTCAAGAGTCCTGGCTAGGGCTATCTTTAGTTACCTCTGACTGCCTCATTCTCACATTATTGGTGCCGACATGAATAACTATCTGCTTGTATGTAGTGCCAGTATGTGTTTGAGGAAACTCTCCCTCCCTGTGTGATGTCAGCACCCTAAGATTAGCCTCTATGTCGGAAGCTCTGGCCCCCGGTAAACAGTGGACAATGGCTGGCGTCTCGAGTCTAACATTGCGGGTAATGGAGTCTCCTATCACCAGAGTGTGATGCTTGCTCAGGTTGGCAGGCGCAGAGGAAACAGGCCGGTGATCAGCGCGGACAAGCGGACTTGAAAGCGCCGAAAACCGGTTCGCGGTCAGAGGGGGTGACCGCGGACAGGGGCGGACAACCGAAGACTTCCCCCTGCCTGCACGCCTGCGCCGCCGGACCGGCTCAAACATATCACTCTTTGCAACAACTGCCGAGACAGTTGAGCCACAACTAGAGCTATCGCTAGCAGGACTGCTATCAGTCCTGCATCTGATACTATCAGGAAACCCTGACACATCTAAAGTAACCAAACCCTGTCTATGCTGATCTAGCTGCTCTAACTCACAAACACGTCTCTCTAATAGAGACAACCTATCTAGTAATACCGAACAAGAATGGCAAACCATTGCCACAAGCAACAACAACACAGAATAGCTTAGCTAAGCTAGTGTATGTACAGCTAAGTCAAGCCAACCGTTCACAACTCACAATGATAAATTCAAACAAACAAACACAGCAGTACTAACCACAAGTTAAACAAAAAAACTATGTAAACACAACAAAAACTAACCACCAGTAAGACAACAATGGTAACAAACAAACAATCAAGGTTTAATCAGGCTAATTCAAACGCTAAAAACCCGCTAGAATGCTAGCTAGCACTAAGCAGTGCCCTGTTCAACAGTTCACAACTCACAATGATAAAATCTAACACACACACACAGCAGTACTAACCACAAGTTAAACAAATACCTCTGTAAACACAACAAAACTAACCACCAGTAAGACAACAATGGTAACAAACAAACAATCGAGGTTTAATCAGGCTAATTCAAACGCTAAAAACCCGCTAGCATGCTAGCTAGCACTAAGCAGTGCCCTGTTCAACAGTTCACAACTCACAATGATAAATTCTAACACACACACACAGCAGTACTAACCACAAGTTAAACGGAAAACTCTGTAAAACACAACAAAAACTAACCACCAGTAAGACAACAATGGTAACAAACAAACAATCGAGGTATAATCAGGCTAATTCAAACGCTAAAAACCCGCTAGCATGCTAGCTAGCACTAAGCAGTGCCCTGTTCAACAGTTCACAACTCACAATGATAAATTCTAACACACACACAGAGCAGTACTAACCACAAGTTAAACGGAAAACTCTGTAAAACACAACAAAAATTAACCACCAGTAAGACAACAATGGTAACGAACAAACAATCGAGGTATAATCAGGCTAATTCAAACGCCAAAAACCCGCTAGCTTGCTAGCTAGCACTAAGAGAAGTGCCCTGTTCACAAAACGGCAGCAACTCTAGTACTAAACTCTAGCAGAAATATAACCAGAATAACAATGTATGAGGTGTGGTGCACAGTTAAAGTGTTGACAATGTTTAAGAAATAATTAATACGTAACTTTAGGACAATGCCAGGAGAGATACACTCGCCTGATTGTTAGCGTCACTGGGATGCGTCAATGCGTCACCAAAGTACATAGCCTGAAGCTTCCATGCTAGCTAAAACAAGTTAAAGTTAACAATTAAGTTAACTGCTTTTGTCTCACACATATATAAATATATATATATCCAAGTTAAAATAAGTTAAAGTTGTTTAGGCTATATTTTTGTCTAGTAATATCTTGTAATAATGTTTTACAAACACATAAAAAAATACATTTAAAAATTACTGTATTTGACTTGCATAACTAAAATTGTGAATTCACTTGTTCTAACAGAATGTCCAGTTTGTTAGTTTAGTTAGTATAAGTACAATGTTATTTTCTTTAAAGAAAATTACAATTAATCCACACCAGGTGCAGAGAAATGCTGAAGAAAAAAATATATAATTCTCAGTGAGTAAAGAGAAAAATTTTAGTTCAACAGTTGCTTGTCCTGTAAATGTGCAAAGCAAATAGACAAATAAACTATAAATAAAAACTGTGTGGTTAAATAATATAACATGAACTATGTTTCCAGTGTATTTAAAAATACAATAAACTGAAATTATGTTAAGCTGCAGCTTCATAGTAATGCTAACTGATTAAAAAAAAGTACTACAGACGTTAATAAAGCACCTAGTGGAGTACAAATGTAACACAAGCTTTTTTTTAGGGGCCAAAAGGTGCGCAGGCAACCTATTGTTTCTGTTCCGGTTCCTATTATTAGGGGCCAAGCACCGAAGGTGTGTAGACCCTATTGAAACTGTTAGATTTCTAAATCTGCAATGTAAGTCTATGGCAGCCCATAGAACCGTTTGATAAAAAGTGAAAATTGGCACACTCATAGAGGACAGTCCAGTCATTGATCATAGCAAATTTGAAGTCTTTAATTCAATATCTCTAGCGCCACCAACTGTTCAAAGTTGGACTTATGTTTATGCTAATAACTTTTGAACCCTAAGGGCTAGAATGAAAATTCATAAAATTGATAAAAAAAGTACTTTTGTGAACTCCTCCTAGGCCGTGTCCCCGATTTTCACGAAAATTGAACCACATCATCTCCAGACTATGTTGACAAAAAGTTATTAAAAGAAAGTTGATCAAACCGTTGAATACCGTGCAAATTAAATTGACTTAATGCGCACAGGCTATCTCTGCAATCTCTGCAATGCTTTAACATATTCTAACCAAACTTAGTACGTGTTATTGCAACCACGACTTAAGGCTGTCTGCAGAGTTTTGGCGCAGCGCCACCTAGTGGTCCAGAGATACAAAAATGTGACATTTTTTAATTATTACTTCAGAATGCTTTAGCCAAAAATCACAAAACTGTTCTCTTTAGATTCGTGGCATCATGCCGAGCCGTACCATAGCCAATTTTGCCATATCAAATATTTTGGGAGTCGGCCATTTTAAATTTTGTCAAAAAGTGCTATTTTTATGAACGCATTGCTGTACAATTACGAAACTTGGTGATGATTTTTCAGCCTTTCAGCCATGCTTACTGCCATTGGTCTGATGCTGCCAGCCATGCCGGCATGACATTTAATGCCCTCCTTGTGTTTGGCCCTGTCATTGCTGCTTGCAGCTATATTTTTAATTGTTGTTGCAGTTGCTGTTCCAAAACTCCTCGTATCACAAAGAGAGAGGATCATCCATCTTTTGGACATAATTTTATGTCTAAAGTTGTTTCCACTTGCCTCCAAAAAGCTTCGACTCTGGCTCAATGGTGACGGGATCCAGATGTTAACAGAACAGACAGAGAAAACTCTCAGGTCTGAGATACAACAGTGTTGCAGCTCTAACCCAAGAGCTTTCTACATCTTCTCATTAACATCAGACCTTATCTTCATCGAGTTGGAGCCTGAGAAACTTCTGGATTAGAGTTTAAGCAATTCTTCTGACAAAACACCATGCCCTTGACCTCTGGATAACCTACTTAAGCGAGGTCTTCAATGATGTGTTCTCAGATGGATTGAGGTCATCAGACAGGGACTGGTGGTGGGGTCAGTCCGCTCTACTGCCGGAGGTCTTCCATTGAAATGGTCTCAGTGGAACAAAGGCATGACCTTAAAGGCGATGAGATTTTTCTCCAGATGGAGGAGAAAAAGCGAACTACTGCAGATTTCTTTTTACTGAAGAGGTGGAATTTCAGAGACTTCATCAATGTGGCATCAAAGCGTGTGTCTTTTGGGTCCAGGGCGGTGGCCAGGAGACGTGTGGGGGTGCCGAACTCCTTTAGCAGGTCGTCCAGGACTGCCTGGACTATTTGGTGCAGGGTCTTCTCTGTCATGCTGGCCTGACTCTCAGGGATAAAGATTTCATCCCAAACCTTCTTAATCAGGCGCTCGAGAATTGCCCTAAATTCCTTTACCTGCCGTGAAGAAGAGGGCTTTCTTCTGTAAATTTTTATAATCAAAGCCGTGATCACGTACTTAGTCATGATCTGGCTCTGTGCCAGGTCTGAAGAGACTGCTTTGGCTTCTGCAGGCTGCACATCTGGTGTCTGTGGACAGACGTCTGCAGAGATATTTGCCTTTTGGCCACTTCTTATAGAAAAATGTTCTAAATTAAACTGAGGTGATGGGATGGGACTAGGCTTGGTGGAGACGGGAGACTTTGGCTGTGTCATTGACATTTCAAAGATGTCGTACCACTGTGGAATATCCTCTAGTGGCTGCTGCAGGAATAAGAACAGCTTCTGCATAAAGATGTCCACCTGGTTCTCAACTATGGCGTGAAGCAGATGAGAGCTGTGGCTTCTGACGGAGCCCGGCAGGACACTGTCCTGGGGCATCAGATGGCTCTCCAACATTTGGAGATGCTCATATAAACAATTGGTCAGTTTTGTAGAAAACCAACTTATTTTCTCACTTATAAGGAAGTCCTGGCTTGAGTCTGATTGTATTACTAAGTGCAGGTCATCAAACAGTTTATCCATGTCCTGTTGAATGCTGCTGAAGACTACCTCAAATGATTTGACATTACTTGATATTGTTGGGGCTGGTTCTGTCACAGACTGAGCCAGAAAAAATACTGAGCGGGTCAGTTCATCAAAATGCCTTTTGGCATATGCTGAAAACCTGCTTTTACAATATCTTTTGTATTTTTGCACTATGCTTTCTGATGCCACGCGTGCAGTAGGCTCTACTGGCTTTGCCTCAGGAATGGTGTTTAGGCTTTGTTTGTGGTCTGGACACATGGAACGGGCCAAGCAGGCTTTAAGGCAGTGTTTGGCATTGTCCACCATTTTGATTCCAGTGTCTACACTAGACAAACTACTGTCTAATACTAAAAAGTGAATGGGCCACTTTGACCAGTCAGTGATTGTTGAAAGGGTGGAATTAACTTTTTGGGAGATTTCACTCTCCAGCATCACTGTCAGATCATGTGAGTGTTGGTCCAGTGGCTGGGCTTCAGTTTTTAGAGCCTTTGCAAAGACGTCAGCAATGGACTCGCACAGGACTGCTGTGATGGTCTGGACTGAGGTGCTTTTGTCTGCAACCTCCTTCATAGGAATGACCACTTGTAAAACTTCAGTGGACAACGTCTGCACCAACTGGATGAACATTTGGTTCAGGATCATTTTAGTGTCCATATCACACGATCCATTTCCTAGCAGGAACCACTGCACTGTATTGATGTTATCAAAATGCCTCTTCACTATTTTAAGGAGAGCTTTAGAAATTATTAACACTTTAATGTTGTTGCTTGTCATATTCCTGGGTCGTGTTAAAAATACTAAATTGTCTAAAAGATTTGTGATTAACTGTAGTAATAGTAGTTGTTAATAACTCACCGTCTGTGGCGTTTTCCGAAATGAAAAATTCTGTGTAGAAACGTTCACTCATAAACTCCGTTAGTGACGTATATTGGATGTAAGGACGCCAGACCTCGTGACGTCACGACCGCAGCAGAATAATCACGTGACAGGCTGCATTTTTCCGTTGCTAGGTAACCAGCTCGCGTCCGTTCTTCGCTCTGCGGCTTTACTTTTTAACCTTTTAAAAACGGCTGGAGCGGCCCCGATCTATTTTGCATACCCATATTTAGATGCCTCTAGATTTGCAACGAAATAAGATAGAGCAATCATTTTGCATATGAAAGTGGAGAAGTTATACTTTAATGGCACGCTTTCTACATGTCCCAGACCGCTGTTTCGTTCCTCTGAGGGGTTTGCAAATGTATAGCAAAATCCTCTAACAGTAAAATCATTATAACATACAGACCACGGCTTCTCCAGGTGTTCTATGGCTCTGATATGCCCTCACAGCACTTCCTACGAAGGAATATACGTCCACACGATGTGAACATAAACTATTATATGATTGGTCGTTGACCTGAAACCGGAAGTTAACGAATTTCTCGTGGGAAACTTTATTTTGGCTGACAGTACTTACTACGCAGCAGACTTCTGCCGCTTTTCATTCTATATCTCACTCTTTTACAAAAAGACACAAACATACATCACACATACTTCAGACACTCACCACACACGCTCCCCACGCCAGCACGGATAATTATGGATCCGCCAAAACACGGCGTAAATGGCACTACCCTTTGACCGAATCTGGTGTATGTAACTGCGGTCAAGCCATCCCAGTTTCGCAAAACACCAGTCAAGCCAGCCCCGTCTTTTTTTCGGAGTGCTCCCGTATTAGACGTTTTAAGGTAATGCAAGGAAACAGCGCCTAGAAGTCCTCCCGAACTGATCAATGTTCGTTTTTTACATTTTCAACTCTCTTAAGTAAAAGAAAGTCATTAAGCTGATATACAATTTTTTCAATGACTTTCCCTAAAAAGGCAGGTTTGATATGGGCTGATAGTTGTTGAGCACTGTAGCATTACGACTTAATTAAGCTTTATTAAGGCTTAATGACAGCAGTTTTTAAGGCCATTGGAAATGTTACAGACTGTAAGAAATTGTTGACTATATCAGTGAGTTGTGGTGCTTAATACTGATTTTAGAACACTAGTCGATGCAGGAAGTGGATGAAATGACAGTTTTTTTTTCAATTGTTCTGTCATTAATGGGTGTAAAATGTGTTAACCCAAACAAGTGTCTCCTAGGTGGCTGCAGTGTTGTTGTATGCCCTTTGGACTGTATCGCATGTTTAATGCCTTGAACCTTGTTGTTAAAAAACAATGCAAACTCATTGCATTTAGTGGTGGAAACTAATTCTGGAGGAAACAGAGCTGGAGGGTTTGTTAATCTGTTGTTACAGCTGTTGTTGATGATCTCTGAGGAAAAATATTTATCTTGCTTTTTTGCAAACTTTGATTGTAAATATACAGATTTTCTTTTTATACTTCATAATGAATTAAGAGCTTCAGTTTAGGCCATTTTCTTTCGGCTTTTCGGCATTCCCTTTTCTGTGCCCTGACAGAAGGAGCATTGCTCTATGAAGCCTTCTGCCTCTTCCTCATCACTTTAACCTTAACAGGAGCAATGGAGTCCATAACATTTAAAACACTGAAGTATAACTATTAAACAAATCATCAACTTGACCTGATGAGGCATTTTCAAACCTGATTGCCTCCACAAACTGTGTTCTGGTGTTATCATTAATGTGCCTCTTCTGAACAACTGTAGGTCCAGCAGCAGCTTTTGGAATCATGGACAAATGAAAAAGACACAAGAATGATCAGACAGAGCAACATCAATCACAGTGACATCTGAAATATGAACACCCTTAGTAATGACCAGGTCCAGAGTGTGACCTCTGTTATGGGTCGGCTCATTAACATGCTGACAAAGACCAAAAGTATCAAGAATAGTAGAAAGTTCTTAGGCATTCTTGTCACAAACATTAAAAGCACATTAAAATCACCAGATATGACTATTTGTTCATAGCATTTCAGTAACTCATCAATAAAATCTTGGCATTGTTGGGGTGGTTTGAAAAAAACACATTTAATTATAGATAGAAAACCTCAACTCCATTCTGAATGATTCATACATAAATAATGAAATCTCCCTAAGTGATAATTTCTGGGTTTGAAAATTATCCCCAAGAAAGGCAGATACACCCACACCCTTTTTTGTTTTCCCACTTTTTGGATACAAAGGTGAATTTAGATGGAGTGGATTCAATAAGGACTGTAATTTCCAGTCTTGCTGTCTAACCGCATGTTTCTGTTAAAACCCTGGGGGGTCCAGGGTCCATGATGGTGTCATGGTCAGAGGAGGAGCCTTGGCTGGTGAGGCAGGAATGCTTTTTTTTCATTTGGTGGCTGATGGCTTCTTGGAGGACCCTTTCTTCATTCAAGAGGGCCCAGAACCATTTTGGTGTTTCAGGGAGTGCAGGAAATTAACCGTTAGTCTCCTGACCCTACCTCTGTTTAGGTGTGGGCCCTTTCCTTTGAACAGGTTGTCAAATTGGCAAAACAAGTTAAAGTTAACAATTAAGTTAACTGCTTTTGTCTCACAGGTCTTGGACAGCCATGTATTGTGGTTGGAATCTGTTTTTAGCTTTATGTTTGGCGATGTTATATATGCTCCTGTGATGCCAGCATTCTTTTTTCTAATCCAGTGCTGTTTTGGATGGGCACCAAGTATATGCCAGGTGGCATCATTTTGTTTAAATTTCTTTGCTCTGTTTTGGGAATGAAACTGTAACATCCAAGTTTAAATTCAAAGTCTTACCATATGTTGTGATCGTGACTGTCTCCTGAAGTCCTCTTTCAGATTCCAAAGCAAAAAATTTAGTTTGTAGCAGACTGATTTCCTGTATATATTTCCAACAATTTTGACAGGATTTGTAGACAGACATGTAGAAAAATAGATAGGCTACTAAGGCTCCAGTCGCTCAGCAGGTCCAACGTGTTGTTTAAAAAGTAAAAATAAGTAAAAAATCCAGTTAAAAGAAAGCAAAAAGTAATGTAAAAGGTTGATCATAAAATCGTGGTGGAAATAACTAAAAAGAAAAGTAAAGCTGGAATGAGCAAGCAGAAGAGCATCTGCACTCTTTAGGCTTCAGGAGTACAAGGATTGTCTCTTAGAGTCTCTTAGATGGGGGATGAAAAATGTTTTTGCTTGAAAACATGTCCATGTGCCTTTTTCTTAACCTTTTTCTGTGATTGTGACCTGGGTGACTAAGAATCTTAGCAGCTATATTTTTACAGCAAGTAGGCTATTTCCTAGGAGTGGCCAATGATAAAACGATAAAGCATAGTCAGACACAGAGCAAACCCGCTAATTCAGTGAATAATAGCTACAACTGTATTCTTGCAACATTATGATTTTAGATTTCTTTCTGTGTGACACATGTAGCCTACCCCAAATACACAATTTTACTTTAGAAAAATAATATATATATATATTTTGCTTTCTACAAAAACAGATGTTGAAAACAGCTGATGGCTACCCTAATTACTTAGATTAGACCGTCTTGAACTCAAATTTGGTTTAGGCTTTTTCAAGATTAAAGTAGCTGTTTTATAATTACAGATTGCAACAAGAAAAACTCTGCTTTTTGAGACGAAAGCTGACACGGAGTTGACCAAAATCAGATTAGTACCTACTGACAGGACAAGCACAAGTATTACCGTTGACACCACCAGGGGAGCACAAGAAGGGGCTTTCCCAATCGAATCCCTACCCACTTTTACTTTCACCCTTGAATCCCCTCGGTGTGTAGTGACATTCGCAACTGACTGAAGTTCCCTCAGTCACATAGTAGCGACTTGTGCACTCCCCGCTCAGAAGCACTCCTCTCTCTGACGGAAGCAGGTCCTCTCTGTTACCACGGTTATGCACCATGCGCAAGTGGCAAATAATCTATTTTGCTCTAGATAATAATAGAAAAATAAGACGCTAAGATTTAGTAATACCCTGTACACACGGGGAAGAAAGCAGCCGACTTTAACTCTTTACAGTGCTTTATTAACAATCCGCAAGTTAACCAGAGCTGCTGTCACAGCCACAGCTCACGCTGAACGCTCAAAAAGTACAACAACGTCGAACTCTGCGAGAAGGGGTCGGTCTGCAGAACTGCACTCTCTCAGACTTGCACTAACCCAACTCTCAGGCGTCGAGTGCAAGTGACGTCACCTGCAAAAGAAGAAAAGGTGCCTGAGTGCACGTGAAGTCTGAGAGCGCGATCCCGGCCGGATCCATAGGGCGGGAACACGAAAATCGAGTGAAAGTAAGTAGGGCGCTTGGGTCGAAGGTGTAGGGAGTCGATTGCGAAAGGCACAGGGGGATTTCCGCCCTCCTCTTTTTTCTTCTTCCAGTGTTGTTTTTTTCAGTTTATGGACTTGAACGACGCAGCAACTCCGCTTTCTTCCGGGTCGAAGTAAGTAAGTTAAGAAACTTAATGTCTCAATGTCCGTCTAGCCACGTCATTTAGACTTCTGTTCTGTGCGTGGGGTTTGTTTGTTTGTTTGTTTGTTTGTTTTCTAGCATGTTGTTTCAGGGTTTTATCTCGCCTATTGTGTTTTTTTTAGCAAACGGGATTTTACAAACAGGTTACGGGAAAGCCACACCTTGTACTTTAAATTGTCTCTTACTGCTCCGCTAAACCACAAGACACAGGTTTTTATTAGATTTGTGGATTGAATACAGTGTTAACATGCAGGTTGTCAGATATATTTAACCAGATTTCAGTTGATGTGGATTCAGTATGGACCATAACACAACAGTAGTAGGGACAGCCAATTTAAAAAAGTAATTGCCAAAACTTAAGACATGACAGGATCATTTATATTGTTTCAACTCTGTTTTGATAACCATATCAGAGAGATTCACAAAAATTGGTTAGGGAAACTTAAAGGTCCTGTTTCTGATATATTTTTTTTCTAGTTTATACCCCAAATAGTATATTTGATAAGCAATCATTAGTGGAAAAAACAAGCTTTATGATGCCATCTACTATTTATTATAAGAGATTGAATAAATTAAATTTGGGACAAAACCAACTGGCCAATCACATGCAAGCACACCATTCTGGTATCTTACGTTTTAAGAAGTGTTATAGTTGCAGATAAAGTTTATTTGCATCACTGAAAATGCCTTTTTACACAGAAAAACGCATAAATAAAAACATCAACAGAGTCAACAGAGAAAAAGGAGGCAATGTAAAACGCAGATAAATACTGTTAATTAAATTACGTAATGTTTAACTAGGTGAAGATAATTGCTGTCCTGATGATAAAATCGCACGCTAAGCTAATACTAAGCTAATGCTAAGCTAATGCTAAGCACTAATCTTCAGTTTGGTCTACTCAATTAATATTTTGTGGAGGAAAAGTTGATTTAGTTTTAGTTATTTTTTAATAAAAGAGAAGCAGGAGAGGTCCCCAGGCTACTTTTGGCGGAGAGTAGAGTCTGAGATAGGGATGACAACAGAAAATTAGATAGTGCAGCTTTAAAAACAAAACAAATCTAGACTAAACCCTTAAATAACCTTCAGGACTAATTGTAAAATAAAAGTTAAGTGTAAACAATCCAATAACACCCCCTGTCTTTGAACAGATCTGGATGTGAACTTGAGTCCAGCTTTGTGTCCATTGAGTGACCCGTTCATAGAGCCACAACAAAAATCAACCAAACAAAGACTTGAGATGGAGAATAGGTGAGACATACTGTATACATTATAATTAAATTACTTGATGTAACTACAGTTCTTTGAGTGTGTGAGTAGCCTACCTACAGGCTTCACTATTGGTTACCTCTCTGGGGAATGCCAGCACTTCTTAGACAGATCGAAGCATTCACTGTGCCAGTCGTGATCATGCCCTGGCACAGCCTCAGGAGCAATATAAGCCAGCCCAACATTACCCATTCTTTAAACCAGCTTAGCAGAGGACCTGAGAGTAGGTGAGCTACTCACAAACTTGTAGAACAGTAGTTACATCAGGTAACTATAATTTGTACTTTGTGTGTGTTCCACCAAACTACGGGCTTTGCTATTGGTTACCCACCTAGGCCGTAGGAATAAATGTGCTCCCAGCTGGACATCTTCACCAATGATTGGCATGGGAGAAAAAGGAGCAATGCGGGCACACCTCTCCCAACAGTAAGCATGGAGGCAACAGCGTCTAAGACCGTCTTTTTAAAGAGCATCTTGGCACTACGGTCAAGCCCAAAAATCCCAGTAATAATAATAATAATCTTTTTTTTAATTTTTTTATATAGCGCTTTTCCACCTACTGTAGTAGGCACGCAAAGCGCTTTACATACATTAAACTATTAACCAGTGTTACAGAACTTCACTGGAGACAATGTAGGTTAAGTCTTGTCCAAGGACACAACGACAGTATGCAGGGGAGAGCAGTACTACGCATGCGGACGGTCCGCCTCTCCCAAGAGCGTTTGTCACTCTCACTGGACCCATGACTGCCTCTCCCAAGAGCATATGGGCCCCAATATGGCTGCATATTAAACAAGATCCAGCACAAATGAGAGCGACAGACCCACGGCAGCCCTCAAGAGTGACGCCAACACTCAACTGGCGTAGACTTAGACGGCGACATTCTGGTTCCCACCCAACACCGAATAGGTGACAGAACAAGTGAACACATCAAAGCGATAAGATAGACACGGAGGACCAAGAGGTTCCTAAGCCTATTTCCTCAACAGAAACACCCCTACACAGGGCACACGAATGGCGCAGTAAATGCTTTGATCTGGTCTTACAGGTGCTGGCATGCGCCAGAGAGGAAACTAATAGCAAAGCCCGTAGGTGGGCAGAGCACGCACAAAGTAGAACTTGTTTATTTTCATGACCAAATTATTTGCTTTACATAAAATGAAAAAATAACTAAGAATAATCAATTCTGATCTCTGTTAAATTTATATTCACAGTGACTCCAACCTTGACTCCAGACCTGAGCCCAGCTGTGTGTCCTGTAAGAGTAATGAATCCATGAATCTGCCTTTAGCATTTAAAAAACATTCACTGGATGGAAACTGTGGAAAAAGGTCAGTTCAATTGGTTTTGATCCCTGATGTCAGCAAATCAATGTTTATTATCCGCACAATCGCAATCAATTGAGTGTCATTTATATCAGAAATAAATGTGGAAAAAAATATGGAAATTAGAAACATTAAGTAAATAGAACAAGTTCTGTTTATGTTTCATGCTACATACAAAATCTTTGTTGCATTAAACAGAAAACCTATATATAAATACAATGTAATCCTGGTATAATAAAACATTCTTCACAGTGGTTCCAGCATAAAGTCTGGTCCTGAGCTCAGCTGTGTGTCCTGTAATGACTCCATGAATCTGCCTTTAACTTTTCAAAAACATCCAGCAAAACAACAGGAAAGATGCAGGTGAGTCTTTTTGTCATAATCCAATTAGAAGCACACATGTAAATATTTTTATAAATGAATACAAGTGGTATGCAAACAATGAGTTAATGCTTATCAACAACAAACACGGGAAAAATCTGACACAGAAGACAGAATATAAGAGACAGACTTATGTTGTCACCTTGAGATACTACAGTCCAGGTACATTTGATCTCTTTACCGCAGACAATGAACTATGAAAGCTACAACATATGCTGTATATAATGACTTTTAGTGTCACCAATGATATTTAAATTAACAATCTCAACACATTAGTTTCTATGAGCAAACACCTGTGGTTTACACACTCAAGCAATAGTATTTGTTATATAATATGCTACAGACATGTGACTTTTCCTCAATGAAAGGCAGTTGGATGCAAAATAATGTGAAAAAAGTTTCCACATTACTTTTGGTTACCACTACATTAAACATGAATATAAAATGTAGAAAATTGTTTGTGTTTGGAATTTAGAAAACAGCCAGAAACAACTTTTTTTTTTATTTTTGGAAACAGTCAATTCAGATTGACCTTTTTGCAATTTACTGTATATAAATTGGACTTTCAGAACCAATTGCCATGCCTGTATAATACAATTTATCCACAGTGATAATGAATCCATGAATACACCATTAACCTTTCAAAGAGATTCAGCAAAAGTGGCTTCAGCAGATGGAAACGGGAAGCTCAGGTGAGTTTATAGTGTACTACATTATCAAATTAAACTATTTGTTGTAAAAATCAATGACTGCACTGCAATTATTAAATTCTTGTAATGGTACTTAGTAGTACTTTATACTTAGTTAGGCTTTAGGCAGTATTGTTGTCTATGATTCCTGAAATAGTGAAGGTTATACAATGGGGAAAACTAATTAGGCTTTCTGGCATTTTGAAAAAAAATATATATACACACACTATTCTTCCAATTCTACATATCCCATTAACTAAATAAGTCATGCCGAAGTTAAATTCTATATTAGCAGTAGAATGAAATGCATCTAATTACTAGTAATTTATTTTATTTTATTTTATTTTTGTAAACAGTGAGTTCAACATGGAGTGCAGACTGGAGCTCAGTTGTGTGTCTGATAAGAGTAATGAATCCATGAACTCACCCCTAACTTTTCAAAGAGACCCTGCAGTGTGTGAATATAGAAAATGCAGCACTCAAGAGTCTCAGACAAACATGGACTCTATATTTATGGTATGTACTTATGCAACATAGCTTTTACTGATATTGATCAATGAGTGACTTATGTGTGTTTACAGGAACTGGAAAATAGGATTATACTTTATTTAAAAAATGAGCTGAAGAAGATCAAAAATGTTCTAAGTCCCTTTAACCCAGAATGTTTGGAGAATTTAAAAAATGAGGAAGAGCATCAGGAAAGGAGCAGAAAGGCTTTACTAAAGATAATGCTTGATTTTTTGAGACAAATGAAGCTGGATGATCTGGCTGGCAGATTACAGAGAAGTAAGTATTTCTCTAAAAACATGATGGTAAGATGGTAGTGTTGACTGCAGGTTTAATGTTGTAATGTGTTGTCAGTTTATGCAGAAACTCCTGCAGAACTATGTGAGCGGAAACTCAAGTCTAAGCTGCAGAACAGATTTCAGTGTGTGTTTGAGGGCATCGCTAAAGCTGGAAACCCCACACTTCTGAACCAGATCTACACAGAGCTCTTCATCACCGAAGGAGGGGCTACAGAGGTTAACAGCGAGCATGAGATCAGACAGATTGAAACAGGAGGCAAGAATCCAAGCACACAGGAGAAAACCATCACTTGTGAAGACATTTTTAAAGGCTTGGCTGATAAAGATGACCCAATCCGAACAGTGCTGACCAGGGGAGTGGCTGGCATCGGTAAAACAGTGCTCACACAGAAGTTTAGTCTGGACTGGGCTGAAGGTAAAGCCAATCAGGACATTCAGTTCACGTTTCCATTCACTTTCAGAGAGCTCAACACAGTCAAAGACAAAGAGTTCAGTTTAGTGGAGCTGGTCCACTATTTCTTCACTGAAACTAAAGAAGCAGGACTCTGCAGCTTTGAAGACTTTCAGGTTGTGTTCATCTTTGACGGTCTGGACGAGTGTCGGCTTCCCCTGGACTTCAGCAAAAACAAGAGCCTGTCCAACGTTGCAGAGTCCACAACGCTGGATGTTCTGCTGACAAACCTCATCAAAGGAGATCTACTCCCCTCAGCTTGTCTCTGGATCACCACTCGACCTGCAGCGGCCAATCAAATTCCTGCCGAGTGTGTTGACATGGTAACGGAGATCAGAGGCTTCAGCGACTCACAGAAGGAGCAGTACTTCAAGAAGAGATTTAAACATAAGAAGCAATCCCATAACATAATTTCCCACATCAAGAAGTCCCGCAGCCTCCACATCATGTGCCACATCCCAGTCTTCTGCTGGATCACGGCTACAGTTCTGGAGCATGTGCTGAAAACCACAGAGTACAAAGACCTGCCCAAGACTCTGACCGACATGTACATCCACTTCCTGGTGGTCCAGGCCAAAGTCAAGAAGGCCAAGTATCATAAAGTGTCAGAGTCCCACTGGAACCAGGAGACAATCAAGATGATTCAGTCTCTGGGAAAACTGGCTTTTGAGCAGCTGCAGAAAGGAAACCTGATCTTCTACGAGTCAGACCTGATCGAGTGTGGCATCGAAATCGAAGCAGCCTCAACCTACTCCGGAGTCTTTACCCAGATCTTTAAAGAGGAGAAAGGCCTGTACCAGGAGAAGGTCTTCTGCTTCATCCATCTGAGCATTCAGGAGTTCCTGGCTGCTCTCCACATCCATGTGACGTTTATTAACTCTGGACTCAACCTGCTTTCAACAGAGCAGAGCTCAGAGGTGGAGCTGTACCAGTCTGCAGTAGATAAAGCTTTACAGACTCCAAATGGAAAGTTTGACCTGTTACTCCGCTTCCTAATGGGCCTGTCACTTCCCACCAATCAGAATCTGCTACAAGGTCTAATAACTCCGAAAGGGAGTAGCTCAGAGACCAGTCAGAAAACAGCATCATACATCAAGAGGCAGATTAATGAGAGGGTCTCTGTAGAGAGAACCATCAACCTGTTCCACTGTCTGAATGAAATGAACGACCACTCTCTGGTGGATCAGATCCAGCAGTATGTGAGTTCAGGACGGCTCTGCTCTGAGACACTGACTCCTGCTCAGTGGTCAGCACTAGTCTTCATCTTACTGTCCTCTGAACAAGATCTGGAGGTGTTTGAGCTACAGAAATACTCCGCTTCAGAGGAGGCCCTGTTCAGGCTGCTTCCCGTCATCAAAATGTCTACCAAAGTTGTGTGAGTGCGCATTTTATCCTTGTTTAAGATAATGGTTGTATTTTTCCAGCTGAGCACTTCCTTTCTTTCATCGCAGCCTAAGTGTGTGCAACTTAACAGAGAAAAGCTGTGAGGCTCTGGCCTCAGTTCTCAGCTCCCAGTCGTCCAGTCTCAGAGAACTGGACCTCAGCAACAACGACCTGAAGGATGCAGGAGCCAGACATCTGTCTGTGGGACTGGGCAGTCCACACTGCAGACTTGAGACTCTCAGGTCAGAAATAATTTTTACAGGTTGTTTTTATATCTTTATTTTGTAGATGACTTAATAAAATGTTTTCCATTCTGAGGGTTGTTTACAAATCAAAGTAGTAGTATTTCACTAGATTACTGGAGCAATAATTAGGTTTAACTTCATAAACCTAACTTGAAAACATGTTTTCACATGCAGAAACTAAATTGTCCTTATTTCTGATTAGAAATGTTGTCTTTTGCAGCGTCTCTGGATGTCTGTTGACAGACGAAGGCTGTTCATCTTTAGGTTCAGCTCTGTGTCTGAATCCTTTACATCTAAGAACTTTGGACCTGAGTTACAACAATCCAGGAGATGAAGGATTGCAGTTTGTGGTTGCCGGATTGGAGAATCCTCAGTGGAGCTTAAGTACAATTAGGTATGTAATGACCAGCTGTACAGATTTTTATAAGTTGAAGGTAATGCAACAAAACTTTAACACATGTCCATGTTTCAGGGTGCAACCTACTGGAGCCCATTTGTTAAAACCTGGTCTCAGAAAGTGTAAGTGTTTGTTTAATTTATTTGAGAGCCTGGGATATACAGTGGACAGAAAATGCATGTGAACCTTTTGGAACTTAATATTTTTCTGAATATATTTGTCTTGAAATTTGATCTAATCTTCATTTAAGTCAAGGGTATTGACAAACATCTTGTGGCTAAAAATAATTACACAAAAAATTCAGATCTTTATTGAACACACTTATTCAACATTCAAAATGGCAGTGGAAAAAGTAAGTGAACCCTTAGAATTAATAAGTTACCAGCAACAACCTCAACCAGGCGCTTCCTGTAGCTGTAGACACATTATGTTTGTTAATACCCTTGACTTAGATGAAGATCAGAACACATTTTAAGACAAAATTATTCAGAAAACCATAAAATTCCAAAAGGTTCACAATTTGTATTGCCCCTGTATTTATAGGTTCAACATTTTTAGTATTCTTACTAAAAATAACTAAACTCACTCCTAGTGTATTGTTTTGGTAAAAATATAGAAGCCAATATATACATACTATTTTATTTCTTCAACAGACTCTTGTAAACTCACATTTGATGCAAACACAGCCCACCGCTATCTCAAACTGACAGATGACAAGACCGTCATCCGTGTAAACAATGATCAGCCACATCCAAGTCATCCCGACAGATTTGACAGCTGGCCCCAGGTGTTGTGTGTCACTGGTTTGACGAGTCGCTGTTACTGGGAGGTGGACTGGAGCGAGAAAGTTGATGTAGCAGTGAGTTACAGAGGAATCAGGAGGAGAGGGGACAGTGGAGACGGTTTATTTGGGGAGAACAATGTGTCCTGGAGTCTGAGGTGCACTAATGGACAGTACTCTGTGTGCCATAACCAAAAAAGAAAAGTGCTTTTTCTGACATCCTCGGGCTCTGGTAGAATAGCTGTTTATTTGGATTATTCTGCAGGCTCTTTGTCTTACTATAGCATCTCCAATGACAAACTAAACCACATCTACACCTTCAAAACCACATTCACTGACCCCCTGTTTCCTGGCTTTGCTTTCTGTCATTGTGACTCCACTGTCTGTTTGCGGTTTGAAGGATAGAATTTAACAGTAAGTAATTAATTTAGATTTAGTTTGGTTAAAGCTTTTTTCACTTTAAACTACACAACCTGTCAGTCAAGATACATGCAAGGCATTTACAATGCTATTATAACAAAGCATTAAGACTAGCCTAACACTGTAGATTATGAAGCGAGCATCCCATAAACCATATATGCTATGCCAAGTAGCTCTAAAGCAAATAATACAAGCTTAGGGTTGCACAATTAATTGCATTTGCAATCAAATTGCAATATTAAAAAACAAGATTTTCAAATTGTAGAGGTCGCAATTATTGGTAATGTAACACATTTGAAATATGGATCTTATTTTACCTAGAGTCTGTGTTGACTCTTTAGCAGCACTGTCTGAAGGCTGCACCATTATTTCTGAACTTGTGCATTATGCAGGACCGGCTCAAGTAAGATGGGGGCCTATGGGCTACAATCATATTTAAGACTTTGGGGTTATTTGGGAGCCCCGAATCTCACATCTTCTTAGAAAATCAATATGTCTGTTAAATATTTTTTTCACCCTCCAAATTAAATGCAGCTTTCTCTAATTGACGGACGCTGAAGCACTGTCATGGTTTCATCGGCCGTTTAAAGCTAATCATTGTCAGTGAAGACAGAACAAAGACCCCACAGTTCAACTGATCATCATCTAATTCCTTAATAACATATATGTCTGACCACAAGAAACATGAGTTTGTAAAGCGAAGTATTGTTATATTTATAATGTTATAATTAATAATTGAAATATGGGTTGAAAAAAAATGCAATTAGATTATTGTCCAAAATTGTTCAGCCCTAATTTAACTTGATACTATTGTTATTACTTATATTTTTAATTGACCGACAACTGCACTTTTATGACCACTGAAGGTCTGACTTGATAACTGACATTTTTTTCTTATTTCAGTTTATTAGACATAGAATTGTGATTGGTTTATCTCATGTAGCGTGTGATTGTGTTTACAGTACAGTTCTAGAAACCAATTAATACCCCACCCAAAATATTTGCCCATTGTTTTATAGTTAGTTTGTGTTGTGTTAGAGTTAGTAAGTTTAGTATAGTTTTTAAGTGACTACAACTACTATATTAAGTGTAAAATAAATGGGGGAAAGAAACATTTGCATCCCTTGTAGACCTGTGCCGGTTTACATTGAGATTATATTTAAAGGTACTTTTTAATCTTCATGAACAAACAAATGCAAATAAATTACTTTTACATGTATGTATATATACTGTGTATTGTAACCCTTTTATTATGGTCATTGTTTTTAACAGATTTTATTAAATAAAGTTTATTTAAAAATATATATATATATATATATATATATATATATATATATATATATATATATATATATATATATATATATTATTTGTATGTTTTATGTTTTGTGGATCAAACATTTTGCTGAAAATAAACCTGACTAGAAATCTATTTTTACATTCTTTGTAAATATAAAAATGTATATATAACTTAATCGTGTTTGACAAGGCCGTATAGAATCATGTATTCATATATTTTATCTTAAATAAAACTTAGATTGTCATATTGTTTAGTCATTTACTTTGATGTTGGTTTTCCTTGTTTTTTTGTTAATGCTTTAAGACGCTGCTGCCGTCTAGTGGATATAAGCTGCAGGTCACATTTACACTGTTGTCGCGTGTCGATGACGCAAGGTTAATGGCCGCTTGCGCTGTGCCGTGCGGGATATTTTATTTTTCCTTTCATACGAGTTCTAATTAACCGTGTAATATTTGCTGTAGCCACTAAATCGAATTGTCGGTGGGCGAAGGCTGTTGTTATCGCCACTGTGCCGTCTTTAAAGAACTCCGTGTTGGCAAGGTGAATGAAAATGTGTCAATATTAGCACTTCTAAAGAGTGGTCCCTCTGTTAGCTTAGCTTCAGTGAAGGCGTTAATGTTATTGAAATTAAATTAATCGTGTATGCTCCGGTGTTTGTTATAGTAATAGATGCTTTGGATACGCTGCACCGCAAACTGTAACCACTATATTTATTCGTCAATCGACTTTAAAGTTGCGTGTGCGCTCGAGTTAGTGTCCACTGCTGTGTTCTGGGCCTTGTAGCGCACTTAAATCGGCATTAGCCGAGTTAGCAGTCATGTTCAGCCGCAGGTGAACTGTAGCATTCACAAAGTTGGACGTGTTGTCTTATGATAAAGACACAAGTAGGTATATTGTGGAATTATTATATTCTTTTGAATGCTTTTAGTTTCTGTTAAAGGTATTTAAGCGATACCGCGCAGATCATCATGCCAAAGCTTTGCTGTCATTCTTTAAAGAGTGCTTGTAAAATGTGATCAGTTTCTTGTTTATTCATTGTGTTCATTGGGATAATGGGTTATCAAATAAGTCACTAAGACTTAGAAAAAATGCCCGACTTCAAACTATTATATTGCAGAGTGTATTAAACTTATATTTTGGCTTAAAACGTTTTAGTTGGTTTATCCGCTTATAATGACCATAGGTTCTTAATCAACTAAATATTCTAGTTTAAAAAAAGCTGGGGGAGGGGAAGTTGTTTGAAATCATCCAATTAAAGCTTAAACCATTCAGTCTTTTGTAACCAAATCAACACCCATTGAGAAGTACATTACACTGAGCTTTAAGTGTGCATTGCTATTGTACAAAGTGGAAAATACACTCACCATTAACTAAATCCTGCATGCCATGTACTTGGTTTTATTGTTGTCATATCATGTAGATGTGACAGTCTTTTGCAACATTTTTAGCGAACTTGGAAAAAGTACCATGAGCTGATTATGCTCTCAGACATGTACCTCAAAGTTAAGCTTTTGTGCTACTTCCTCTGGGCAGCATAGGTTTGGGTCAGTAAGGCTTATTCGATTATTCAAATAAATTAATCAGAAAATAAATGGTTTGAGCATCCAGTGTTGTATGTGTAAAGGATTCAGTTAGTCAACGTTGATGTTATACTAGGACTACATAAGTTTTTTTTTTTTGTTGTTTTTTTTTTGTGTGTGTGTGTGACGTTTGCCATAATAATGCAATGCCCAATAACAAACTGCTGGGTCTAGCCCAACTTGTTTGTTGCTATATTGCTCTCTAAGGGCCCAGCAGACCAATAGAGGTTTGCTTCAAGCTAGACACTTGACAAAACACATCCTAAAAGTGTGCTGTATAAACTCATCCCCTACTGTACCTCTCCAGTTGGAACATGTCTAGATACATAGACACAGTGTATTGCACTTCTGACTACGAGGAAGAACTGTACGGCTGGAGGAGGGTGCACAGACTGAACTGTTTTCAGAAGACTGGTGGGGGCATGATAGTGAATTGAGTTTATGTACAGCACATTGGTGGGGGAGCTGTGGGAAATGGGTTATTTATTGAGAAATGTTTTGGTCAAAGTCTTCTTCTCAAGTTCAAAGAGGTAATCTGTTTCTTTAACATTGTAACTGAGACGGCACTGGATTTTGTATTTGCAGCTGAATTTTGTGGAATGGATACTCCTGAGAGCCCAAGCCAGTCCCCTCAGTCGCCAGAGGAGGAGGAGAGGGTCCTCTCGGACAGTGAGTTGCTGGACTCTGTGGATGGAGACGCAGACCAGGAAATATCTGACAGTGAGATTATCCAGGAGGATGATGATGAAAACGATGAGGAAGAGGCTGGGGAAAGCCATGGGCGACGCTCTGGATTAATGGAGGATGGAGAAGAAGAAGATGAAGTGGTTCCAGATTTTGTCTCGGACCCAGAGGAGGAGGAAGAGCCCATCAGAGACCCAGAACAAGAGGACAAGACAATAGTTCTGATGGAGGATGAAGAGGATGGTGAAGATATGTCCAGAAGTTGCTTTAACGGAGAGGAAGAGGAACTTGGAGTTATTGATACTCCACTTTCTCCAGACTCTGAGCCAGAACAGGACAGAGAAGAGCCGGACAAGGGATACAGTGGGGAAGAGGATGAGGACAATGCTAAGGCTGATAAAGAAGAACATGAGACAAGGAGGACATCGGTGTCTGTGCGAGATATAAAAGATGACTCAGCCTCTGTGTCTCGAGAGTTGGATGAGCACGAGCTTGACTACGATGAGGAGGTCCCAGAGGAGCCCTGTGTGCCTCCACCTGAGGACGAGGAGGAAGAAGATGAGAGAAAGGGAGAAGCAGTGACAGAAAACAGCAAAAGAAAAGAAAAGAAGCCTATCCTCCCCCCATCACCCACAGGCGCCTGCAAGAGACCTGATGAGGGAAAAGGGTCTGGGAAAGCACGTAGGGATTCCTTCAGAGACAAGAGGAATGATGACGACGATGGCGAGATTGATGAAGGGGAAATTGATGTAAGTGGAATTTCAGGCTCTGTACCAGCTTAAAATAGAGAGATAGGAATTATGTCAATACATTCCATTGTATCCTGAGTTTTCCTGGATGCAATGGATGGTTCGTTCTTAAGTCACAAACACTTTGATGATAAAAGTTCGATGACTTCTGATCAGACCCAAACTCATCACTATTGTTCTGTTTAACATGTATATTGTAACAGATATTAACAGTTCAGAAGTGGATTACATTTTTTTTTTTGCAAAAACAGGCAATGAACAAAGAGAATTATTAAAACTTATCAGTATAAAACTGTTTCCTCTGTGTAGGATGATGACTTGGAGGAAGGTGAAGTCAAAGACCCTTCAGACAGGAAGATCAGACCAAGGCCTATTTGCAGGTTCTTTATTAAAGGTAAGAGATCATATTTAACAAAACATACTTCAGTCCTGATTTTTTTAGGATTTGTTTCCTAATTTATATCTATACAATCAAACATAACATTCTTACAGCTTTAAAAGTCATAAACGGTACATCTAATGTTATGATAACAATGGTAACTAACAATAGCGGTTAAAATTATGGCAGACTTTGGCTACTTTACTAAAGATAGTCTTTGTGTAGCTTTCTCTGCAGCAGAGGGAGCTGTTTTCATTGTGTTGCACTTCAAGCCTTTAGTAGCTTCTAGCCTAGATTCCTAATAACACAAATACATAAAGAGTTATTAAATGCATTCAAACAGTATTAGATTGTCATTACCATATTTATATTATTATATTGTAATTGTGACGGTCATGGCAATCACTTGCTCTTTGACAAACGTGGCTCAAACAATTACATCTTTTGAAACATAAATATAAAGTTTGAACTGTAATCAAACTATTGACTGTTGCACCTACAGTTTGGAAAATTGTGAAGGAAAACTTGTTAATCAATTATTGGTTTAAGGTTGTGTTTTAGATTATTATGTTTGTCTGTTTGGTCTTCCAGGAAATTGTACCTGGGGTATGAACTGCAGATTCATCCACCCTGGGGTCAACGACAAAGGAAACTATTCCCTCATTACGAAGCCAGACCCCTTCTCTCCTAATGGTGCGCCTCCTGGAGGACCACACCCTCTTTTGCCCAATAACCCCTGGGTACGTCTGCCTCCTGCTTTTTCTTTATTTAGGTGTAAAACCCCTATGATTTTTCTAACTCTGCAGAGTGGGCTGGAGACCCCAAAGACAGCAGCAATTAGTTCTTGTGGTTGCGGGGAGGCGCTAGTGGGTCAGTGGTAGAGCAATCGTCCTATAACCGGAAGGTTAACGGTTCAATTCCCGCTCTCCCCAGTACATACTGCCGTTGTGTCCTTGGGCAAGACACTTAACCCACCTTGCCTCAGGTGGTGTTCCAGCTGTAACACTGGTGAATGGAAGCTTCATGTAAGTCGCTTTGGACAAAAGCGTCAGCTAAATGATTAAATGTAAATGTAATGATTATTACGTGGTGTAAGTCAGACATTTATAGTAATGTCAATGTAAAGAGATGGATAAATGTAGGTCCATGTGTTTGTAGATCTCCTGAGTGTCACCCATAAATGCTTCTTAAGCTGCACACTTGTAAAGCAAGAATTTGTGCCCTTTTTTTAGGCTGGACCTGCAGTTGAGGAACTCCCTCCCCCTCCTCCCCCAGTGGAGCCTCCTGTGGAGAGTGCCTGGGAGAGAGGGCTCAGACACGCCAAAGAGGTAAGGCACTGATGGAATTGGAAGTTGAAATCAGTTCGTGGGTGAGTTATTTTGATCAGTTTTGTGGTTTAAATAACTAGGTATGTATACTGAGATTGGACAAGTCAAAATGCAAGTTTAGTGATGCCAGACTACAAGAAAATATCATCAACCACCATCAAACTTAATGTGCAATTTATGGCTAGTCTAGATTTTTAGAAAAACACACATACTACTGTAAAATAAAAGTAATTGGATTATTGATTATGATGAAGACTAGAAGAATTTTTATTTATTCATTTTATTTTGGGGGGGGGGTAGAATGACAATTTGGTTAGAAATTAGATTCTATTTTTGCTTTTTTAATACTTTTTTAGGAAAGAATGTTTATATAATGATACAATGCATTATATAACTTAAAGGCACTTTGTAGATGCATTAAGTTGGATGAGTGAAGAAAAAAGTAATACATTTTGGTTTGATTATATTGTTTTTATTTGGACCCATCTACCTTTCTTTTAGTAGGCTATTGTTTAAATAACTCTTGTGTGGCTTGATTTATTCTGTAGGTGCTGAAAAAGGCCACCATGAGGAAGGAGCAAGAGCCTGACTTTGAAGAGAAGCGCTTTAATGTGACAATTGGAGAGGACGAGAGAGAGTTTGACAAAGAGAACGACTTCTTCAGAGAGCGCAGCTACCGCATCATCAGAGAGTATGACATCTTTTTATGCAGTGTTTTTGTCACAGCAGCTGAAATGCATTTCCATCTCCACTACATGGACATTTTCCCTTTAGTCAGTATTTCCATTATATTTATACTACAGCTCCACCTGTAAGGTACAGGCATATTAATACTATAATACTAAACATACATTTGTAGAACCGTCTTTACAATGTTAGGAACAATCTATAACGAACAGTATTTTGTGCGTGTTGGCAAAGTGATCTGAAAGCAAATATAATGTGTGTAATACACCATATGTATGTTAATGTATACAAATTAGCAATGCACTTTTAGGGTTGACGTCCGTATGGCTTGATAGGGGTACCTCCTGAAACAACAGCTATGTTAACATTGAAAAGAATCACTAAGCATTTTATAAGTCTAGAGATTTGTAAAATCCTGGTGTTTAGTGATGGATTGAGTATAGCCATATACTCCATATACTGCAGTAAAAGGATTCCAGTAGAAGAAGATTGTGTTGTTGGTTTGGTGTCTCTTTTTAGACACTATCCTAGTTGCTTGCTTGTCATTTTAATGAAATGCCAGTTAAGAGTATAAAATGGGACACTGGTGACTATAAAACAAAATATTAGTGGGACAAAATTTTCCTACAGTGGTGGAGAGGCCACTTGCAGCAATACCCACCAGGTCATATTTTTCTGTCCAATCAACCAAGAGGAAGTTAAGCTATGTGTTTGTGTGTGTATGTTTAAAATTTTTTTTTGTTTGTTTGTTTTTTTCAGTGAGATGGACCTCCGTGATCCTATATATAGGTAAGCCTTAAGCTATTGATGCTTACATTTTAGGAAACAGTTTTACTTTGTGCAGTCTTTCAGAAGAAAGTGTGGTTAAGCTACAAGTCCCATGCTGTGTCTAATTGAAGTCACTTTGAGGTCAAATCTTCCCAACCACACAATTGACTGCATCCATTCATTGAATAAATCTAATCTTCTATAGTTAACACTCTTTCTAGACTTTGCCAGAGTAGATTAAGCTAATTTGACTTAGAGGTCAGATTTTTACTTTTTTTATCTATAAATGTATGTAACAATGCATTTTCTACCGCTTCGTCCCGTTAGTGGTCGTGGGTGACTGGAGCCCCAGTACCCAACAGCTTTGGGATTAGGGTACACCCTCGACAATGGCCAGTTAGTCACAGGGCTGACATTTAGAGACAGACAGTGACAGACAACCATCCACTCTGACATTCATTCACTTGGGACACTTTTAGAGTTGCCAATTAACCTGTACATGCATGTCTATGGACGGTGGGAGGAAGCCGGAGTACCCGGAGAGAACCCACGGTAACACGTGGAGGACATGCAGACTCCTCACAGAAAGACCGGAGTCGGCCGTGAATGTTTGGGTCATCCGGGTTTTGAACTCACAACCTTCTTATTGTGAGGAAGGAGTACTAACCAATCTGCCCCGTTTGTCCCCTCTCATTGTGCCGAGGACAGTAAAAATTGTGTTTGGGATCAATATCATTTTTGCTCTTGGCCTCGGGGGGGTCTCCCTCCTCTCACTGTCACAGAGCCAGTTCAGGAGGTAGACGTGCACAATATCAGCACAAATAGCAATTTAAATTCACTTTAGTCCACTTGCTCACCGTCTGTGTCTCACAACTGCTGCACGGTAAATCCACGCGGAGCCGACTCGACACAGTATCGGCTGTGTCGAGTCGGCTCCGCGTGGATTTGGAGTGGGTCTGAGATTTATTCTCTCCAAAACAGACAAAACGTGGAGAACTGAGAGAATGTGAACAGTAGGTGGTCATCCCAAGCCTGAACATCTGAGACTTAAGTTTTTATTTCATAACACAGTCAGTTGAGGCGCGTGTCTAAGAGATGTAATAATGTTCTGGTGAATCATGTTTTTCCTTCTGTGTCTCTGCTGCAGCCACTGAGAGTAAAGACCAGAGGTCTCCAACTTAAGGTCCGCGGACCAAACCCTTTCTGTTGTACTTCTGGTCCTCATGTTGATTAATATTACTGTTGATATATTCTTGAAATTATTAATAATTAATAGGTGAAAATGCATAAAAAGTTAACAGTTTATCAAAACAACTCTCAATTGTGTAAGTTCTGCTGTTTTAGGGAAACACATGAGACCAATGTTTATTTTTGAGTTCAATTTAAAGAGGTTTTAGGTCTCAGCTAAAATTAATAACAGTTATTGAACACAAAGTAATTAACCAGGTCTAAATCCAAAAAACAGTGCGTGACAGACAGCCCAGAAATCTCAAAGAACTGGAAGACTTTTTTAAGGAAGAATGGGAAAAGATACCTCAAACAAGAATTGAAAGACTCTTGGCTAGCTACAAAAAGCGTTTACAAGCTGTGATACTTGCCAAAGGGGGAGTACAAGGTATTAACTCTGCAGGGTGCCCAATCTTTTGCAGACACTATTTTTTTGGTTTTCTGTTATTTTGAAAGTGTAAATGATGGAAATAAAATAATTTTTTTTTTTTACTTATACGGATGTCTAATCTGTCATTTGATGCCTTTTGGAGATTATTCCATCTTTTCTTGGCACTTTATGCACATTATTACAAATTTTTACTTGGGGTGCCCAAATTTTCGATCCTTTCGAATTTACTTGTGGACATTTGGCTTTCGGGTCAGGTTTATTATGATGGTGAAAAAAGTTAGTCTTCTCTTCTTTTTTACTTTGCCCTTTTTAAAATTGCTTAACAAACAATGATAGTAACTTAAACAAAACTGTACTTTGTATCTAATTAAGCTTGTATTAACCTTGTTTGCAGTGAACCGTACCCTGACCCTTATTATGACTATGAAATGGAAGCCCTGTGGCGGGGTGGCCAGTATGAAAACTTCAGAGTGCAGTACACAGAAGCACCACTTCCATACCACTACACTGTGAGTAATATAAATTGAAGCTACTATTAAAATAAATATTGCTAAGCAGTGATTATTTTGTATTTACTGTCAAATTGAGTTTTTACTCACGGCAAGCGTTGTTCCATCAAACCTCACATTGTGCAAATGTTAGCTGTACTGAACAGCAGTCATATCTTTTTGCAGTCGCTATGACCGCTGTAAAAGCTGGAAGAAGTATATTTACCATCAATACGCTCAGCACAGTCTGGCAGTATTGACCGTTCAAGTCTGGCTATGCTTCTGTAGAAAAAATGTTGTTAATAATATGAATATATTGAGCGGCAGTAGCTCAGTGGGTAGAGCGGTTGTCCTTCAACCGGAAGGTTGGCGGTTCGATTCCCACTCTCCCCACAGTACATACTGTTGTTGTGTCCTTGGGCAAGACACTTAACCCACCTTGCCTCCAGTGACTGTAACACTAGTAATTACTGTAGAACAATGTAAGTCGCTTTGGATAAAAGCGTCAGCTAAATGAATAAATGTAAATGTAAATATCTATCTATCTATCTATCTATCTATCTATCTATCTATATATATATATATATATATATATATATATATATATATATATATATATATATATATATATATATATATATATATATATATAATTTCAATATGTTAGTACAGAGCCATAACATGAATAAATGTTGACCCAACTGAGGTTAGGCTTGGGGTTGAGTTAATTATATTTATTTGAGTTAAACGCATTAGGTTTTAATTCTTAGCATAAAACTATATGGAATCCATTGTCGCACGGTTATGAGGTTTCTGTTTTGACAGATCATCAATACTTTTTAATTCTCCCTCAGTTGGTTTTACATAGAGAATCTCTGGCCCTGGTCTTGCCAAGCTCTTTGCTTATTAGACTGGTGCAATCAAACTGTAAATCTTAAGAGTGAAAGTGAAAAAGCTACTTGGAGAACCTTTTAAAATTTAATGATAATGTTGATGTTGTAAAAGTCAGCACTGGCTGGTATTGTTTGCTCAGATTGTAAACTGTTGCTCTTCTTGTTGACAGGAACGGGAAAGAGAGCGTGACCCCCGAGATCGCCATCGGGACAGAGAGAGGGAACGAGACCACCGTGAGAGGGAGCGGCGACAGCGTGAGCGGGAGAGAGAACGGGAGAAGGAGCGGCTGCGGCGCAAAGAGGAGTGGGAGAGGGACCGCATGAAACGAGATGAGAAGGAAAGGCCGAGGATGCGTCCTCCGCGAGACGCCAGGGAAAAGAAAGATGAGGACAAAGTAGAAGCACATTCTCCTCTTGACTTACCGCCCAAGTAAGTGTCACTCTGCAGGTTCTGAATTTGCGCAAGATTCCTGTTTGTGTGTGGAAAGTAGTGGTGACGTGTGATGACTTATGATCTCAACGACCATCTACTTAATATTCTATGAAGATATTATCTTCTAAATGTTGCAGACAAAAGTAATTTGTTAATTAAGTTATTAAAACTGGTACAGCCCGGAAGAGAAACTGGTAGTGTCTCTTTGTGCGAGATGTCCCAGATTTTGTAATTGTGGAACATGTTTATTTTGACTCAGATGCTCCTGTGAATGACGACGTATGTCATTTGTATTGTTCATAAATCTGCAACAACGCCCATGTTGTTCTTGGACATGCCTTATCCAGTATTTTGCAACATTTTATATTACTTTGTGAAGCAGCTAATTCCTGATGAATCAGTGGCTGAATTTATGAAATATCTATTGGACCGGATCCTCGGCAGCTTAAACAATCGCTCCATTCGGGGCTGTTTTGTTTTTTAGAATCGTTGTCAATTTGCAGCTCAATAATAAATTGGAGTTTTGGATAGATAATACCCTTATAATTGAAACACATACTTTCAAAATAGTTATAAACTATCAAATTTTCAAATTACATTTAAAGATGAAAATTGGGTAGAAATTAACATTTTACTTTAGGTGTCTGATTAGTCATCAACTAAATAATTATTAGTTTATCATAAAACCTTATTAAAAAAAGTATAGGTCTAATCAATTACTTTGTTACAATGGCTGTTAATAGCTTAAAACTGATTAGAGATGATTAGAGATGTGGCTCTTTAACATGAATGATGGGAAACAAGTTCACAGTTGCAAGCCATAGTCGCAAGACTTTATTTTTATTTATTTTTTTGTGCTGTGCTTCATACACAAATACACACATAAGCTCCACTTTTGCTACCGTCACTGAGTGAGACAGTGGAGATTGCAGAACATGGGTTCAACTCATTGGATATGCAAATATTGCATGAAGTTATCCGTGTTGTCCACACTGCTTTCACGTGAGTGCCTCATTTTAGTAGCGGTGGTGTTTGAAAAGGAGGAGGACAGGACACATTTTTAAAAAAGTAGCTACCGATTAGTGATCTCATTGTACAAGCAGAAGGATATGGCATTGTGGTTTTGATATCGGTAAGATGTCTAAGTTTGAATGATCTGATTCAGTGCTTAATTTGTGGAGGAACACAGGAAAATATATTCTCCCACCTCCTAAATCGGGACCAGGTCACCGGGACCTCTTGGACTGGATCTGGCACCTCTTTTTTTCTTAAGTTTCTTAAAGTAAAAGTTAATGTCACCTGTTTACAAAAATAATAAATAAATAAAAATATTCTGATTTACAACTCAGACTGTTAAAATGGCCCATTACTTGCAAATTGCATCTTTACATACAAAAAGCTTTAAAGCTGTTTTTATAAAAACATTACCTTTTTTTCCTTCTCTATACTTCCCCTAAATATTCTCTGTGTGTTCCCCCACCTCCAGCTTTACAAATTATGCACAGATCTGAACCAAATCTTACCCTATCAGAAGAATGAAAGAAAAAGAACCAAAGAGACAGTTTTTTGAACAGCTTTTTGAAAGGAACAGACTACTGGCTCCTTTTTTTTTAAAGAGCCAAAAATCACATCTCTAATAGTGATCTCTAGATGACTACTTTAAACAATTTTCTCTGATAACAATCAGTGATACGCAGCTGAACTCTAAAACCTCTACAGGACAACATGTCATGACTCTGTCTGGTCTCTGTCTGGTCTCTGTGACTGTCAGTTATGGTTTCATAGCCATCATTCTTCTTTGTTCAAGAAGAATTTGAATAGAGAGGCTGAACTAAAGAAAAAAAAACTCAGGCACCTGGCACTACACACTAATCCAATATAATTGGGTAAACATAGGTAAAACCTATCTTTTACTTTTATGTAAATGCATTATCTAAAATAATAATCTGGTTTGGCTTAAATCCCTTAGTTTTTTTTTTTTTTAATAAATCAAGATATTTATTGTCATGAGTCATTTTTAGCCGCTAGGTTTAGTAGAAATCCCACACAGTCTTTTAAAACTGAGGCCTCTGGTTTGACATATTTATGTTGGTTTTAAGCTAAATAGCATTCCTTTCCTACTATTTTTCTCTTTTTTTTAAAAAAAATCTTTCCACACTTATCTTTTACAGGCATTGCACACATTGTTGTTGGATAGTCTTTTCCATTAGACTATCCAACAACAATGCTGGATAGCAGACCGGATGTTGAATGTTTCTGAGAGAGAGATAATTGTGCTCATAAGTTTACCCTGGCAGAATTTTATTTTTTATTTTTATTATTTGGGCGATTTTTTTTTTTTCAGAGAATATGAATAAGAACATAAAAACTTTTCCTTCAGTCATAGTTAGTGGTTTGGGTGCAGCCATTTATTGTCCAAAAACTGTGTTTACTCTTTTTAAATCATAATGACTCTAAATGTAATGTTTATGGTTGTTGCCAAGAAGTAAAATTTTGGTCTCATCACCCAAATGACTTTGTTCCAGAAGTTTTGAGGCTTGTCTCTCTGCTGTTTGGCGTATTGTAAGCGGCATGCTTTGTGGCATTTGGATAGTAATGGCTTTCTTGAACATGCAGCCTATTTCTCTTTAAGTGCCTCCTTACTGTGAATCTTGAAACAGCCACACTGATTTTCTTTGCATCCCAAACAATTTTCCTGGCAGTTGTGGCTGAAATGTTTGTTGGTCCACCTACCCTTGGTTGTGGTTTAAACAGAATCCCTCATTTTCCACTTCTTAATTAGATTTTGAACACTCCTAATTGGCTTTCTCAATTGTTTTTTTTTATATTCCTTTCCTCTTTATTACAGTTCAGTTACCTTTTCCTGCAGATCTTCTGACAATTGTTTTGTTTTCCCCATGACTCCGAATACAGAAATGTCACTGCAGCACTGGATGAAAGATGCAAAGGTCTCTCAGGAGCCCAGAAACTCACTGACTTTTTATACACACACACTGATTACAATAAAACAGATCACAGGTGAGGATGGTTACCTTTAGTAGTCATTCAAACCTATTTGTGTCAACTTGTGCATGTTATCAGGCCAAAATCACCTAAACCTAGACTAAACTTTTGAGCAGGATCATTTGGATTGTTTCTGTTGTCATTATGATTTAAAAAGAGTAAACACAATTGTTTAACAGATAAAGGATTCACCCAACCACTAACTATTTGTGAAAAAAAGATGTTTTTGTGTTATCATTTATATTCTCTAAAAAATGGCCAAAAAAAAATCACACATTCTATGACCACAACTGTATATTGATGTAGATAAATAAATATAGATATAGAGATGGCAAGCAACAAAAAGATAGGGTCACCCACTGCACATGGAGTGGTTGAAACGCATCTTGACTTGAGCCACCAGCAATTTATTTATTACTTATCTATGCTCGTGTGTTGTAGCGACAAACAAAGCAAGCAACCGAGAGCAATAGGTCTAATTAAAAACCTTTCTGCTTGATCCCCCTGACTTGGGCAAGGCCTAGC
The DNA here is from genome assembly GCA_024349245.1 of Neodontobutis hainanensis. Lineage (NCBI taxonomy): Eukaryota > Metazoa > Chordata > Actinopteri > Gobiiformes > Odontobutidae > Neodontobutis > Neodontobutis hainanensis. Next base: position 11,095,689 of record JALDNG010000015.1, read on the forward strand.
AAACTACCCTAACTGGGTTTGGTATAATGTCAATGTCGTTATTCACAGTGTATTGTAAACCACAGTCCCAGGCTCATATCTGGCTCCTTCACTGGCTGTGTATTTATTAACTGTGATAACTACATAAAAACTAATAGGGTTTTTGTTGGATCTTGGATGTGACCTTCTTGGTAAGTCCTATTGTTTTTAATGTCTCTTTCCATGTCAATTGTTTTATGTTTATCCAGAAGGCTCAACTAATCAGTTACTAAATCAGAGGTTGTTTTTCCGCTGTTTATCTTCCCTTTCCCTTCCCCTCTTTTATGAGATTAAATATTGAAGAGTTTAAAAATAGCATTTGTTTTGATGTATTTTTAGCTCATGTGGCCTCATTTATTTGCTCATACATCATACCTGTATAACTATCTACTCATTAACGGAAATGAGATGTCTTGTAGACATAGTGTGTATTTACAAGAGGTGCTCACTCAACCCTTTTGGGAGATGGTTGTTTCAGTGTTTGTATATCTGACTGATGGTTTGTTTAGAAAACCAAAAAGAAAAAAATCTTTAGAATTTTTTTATGCTGAAAAATCAATCCTGTTAATTATACATTTTAAAATAAAAAACTTCCCATATTCTTTCTCAGCAGAATTTACTTGGTTAGGATTATTATCCTCCCTAAAATAACTTACCCAGGTCCCAATGTCAATGCTCTTTGTGTTCTTGAGTCCAAATGATCTTAATGACATTAATAAAACTTTGTCAGGCTTAAATTGGGCTGTTGAAACTGGACATTTCTACAGCTTCCAAAAGAGCAAGGTTGGCTGGGGGTTGCCTAGGGAAGAAACGCTAGAATAATTTCCATTTGAGCAATTGATGAAATGTCATCTTGTAAGATGAGAAGGCACTTTAACAACCATTCTCACCTATACATTTTTTAGACAGGCGAGGTAGAGAAATTGCCACCAATTTTATTTTTGTCAGTATTACCAAAGCATTGAGCTTCTGAAAGATAGCAAGATACTGGGTAGTGGGCTGCCAGAAGCTAGGACAAATTGTTTTCAGATTTTATTCTGAATTGCAGATATTGAAGACTAAAATGTTTACGGAGAAATTGAAGCACACTGCTAAAAACAACAATAGACTATGAATCATAGGAGGATCCTGCTGCTGCTTTTTAGAATACCAATCTGTAACAGATATAGAGAAATGCAACATCATACTTTACATCTCTCCCTACATATACAGTAAGTTCACTCAAGGAACTTCTCCAAATGTAAACAATTCAAAGTATGCAATGTCATTAGAGATTAGGCGGAACCCCTCCCAGTCCATTGCTTCGTCTGTTAGGACTTATACCTGATGCATTGAAAACACTCAGAAAAGCCATAATGTCCAAATAGATTGCTAGAGCCTGAAGTTATAACTTTAGAGAGATTGTGTTTAGGTGGCAAATCTGCTTCAAAAAATATGAAAATATTTGTACGTTTGTTGGTGTAATATATATACACAAAAACTTAAAGAATATAAAAAGGAAGCATGTTTGAATTCATTAGTGTCACATATCTGTGCGGCTCACGGTTGGGACTATCCACATGCCCATTCATATCCCCCTGCAAATATTTAAATCTGCTTTGTTTACAGCACCACACTTGACTCTTAGGTCTGGAAACCCCCCTGCCTCAAACTATTAAATATCTTCATACACTGTGTTTCTAAGCTTATTATTGTAGATATTAAAGTTTTATGGAAAGAGATTATGGACAAAATTGTTTATTTATTAAACTATGCTGTATAGTGTACAATGCATATGCACATTTTTTATGTATAGAAAATATGTTGCGTTTAATAAATTCATGAATGGAACCTCTTGCCTCACTCTTAAGCCTGACCCTTCTGAGTTTTTTGTTTTGTTTTATGTTCTTAGTAGACCTATGGAGCCTCCATCAAAGAAGGATGCACTTACAGTCATGAGACGACCTGATGAGTGGAAGGACCCTTGGCGGCGGTCCAAATCTCCCAGGAGACGTCCTGGTCTGGGCTCCCCACTGAGAGGCCGCCGTCGTCACCGGCCCTCAGGATCCTCAGTCTCTTTGTCCAACTCCTCTAGGTATCATCTCCCCCATTCAGTCACAGCCAGTTCTTCCCTTATTTCAGGGTCATCTTTTCATTTCTCAGTGTGTAGTTTATTTTTTTATTTGGAAACAGTTGTTGCTCTGTGTTGCAGGTCTTCATCTCGATCCTCATCCTACACAGGCTCGGGCTCCTCTCGGTCACGCAGCCGGTCGTCTTCATTCAGCTCCTACTCCAGCCATTCATCACAGCACAGCTCTTTCAGTGGTAGCCGCTCCAGGTACCAAGGACCACAGCTGTTACTTTAAAGACTATTAAACATAACGTAATGCAAATGGCTCAAGAGTTGAGTGCTTTGCATGTTATTACTTTTATTCTGACTTCTAGGTCTCGATCTTTCTCCTCATCTCCCTCAAGGAGTCCGGCAGCACCAAGAAATTTGAAGAACAGACCTGACCTTCCTCCAGTTCCAAAGGGGTAAGTATGGAAACACACTCGTGTCAGCATCGTAGATTTTTGGGACTGTGACAAAAGACTATTTTAATAATTCCAGTAGTTTCTAATTATGAGAATAGTTACCTAAATAATTCTAAATCTAAATAATTGTCAGGTGTCACACACATGCTAATTAACCTTTGTGAGTAGCAGTGCAAGATTCTTTAAAACCACACTAAATTCAACTATTTCTGCCAAATACACCAATAAATCAGTGAACCCATATAGCCACAAACTTTCTTTAACACTTTTTACACTTCTTTTTAACTTTATTACCTGTGATTTCCGCACTGCTTCATGCTTGGCCCTTTTAACTGCATGTCTGATTAGCAGTGTTTGCTTGAAAATATGAAGTGCCCTTTGCCTCCCTTAGCGTGCCAGTAAAGCCGGGGTCCATGCCCCCTCCTCGCAGGGACAAACCTCCCATCAATAAAGCCCCCAGCCCTCCTCCCCTGGGTGGTCCACAGGGCAGGCTGCCCAAACCCATGCCAGAGGGAGGAAAACCGCTCCCTAATCCTCGAAACGCTGCCGGGAGTGTAGCTGGAGCAGCAAGACCTTTGCCGCCAAGAGAGCCAGGAAAACCTCCCACTCCAAGAGACAGCAAACAGAAAGAGCGTCACATTCCAAGAAGGTAAGGCATCAGCTACTTAAATAGGGAATTCAAACGTATTGTTTACCTGAGTTGGGCCATATGATTCAGACTAGTGTTGTCGTGATACCAAAATTGGGAGTTTGGTTCGTAATTTAGCTTGAGTATCAAAATACCAATAATAGAACTATACCTTAACATCAGCCTGAAACAAAAACACTGCTAAGGTTCTTGCTTTGTCCTGCTCCTGCCAGTCTTTTTTGAATGTGTATTTGTACACTGCAGTATATGCAGCTTTTTACTTCAGCCAGGGAGAACGACAGTCAAGATTAAAAATTGAAGAAAAGTCTTAATCCCCAAAGGGAATATTTGACTAATGTTTTCTACATTCTGCTCTATAACTATAAGTACTATAAGTAAGAGGCAAATGGCAATGACATTCGGATTAAAAACTACATTAAAATGAATACTTTAATGACACATATAAACTCTTGACCTTTTGTAAGTTTGTGACTTTGCTTTCACTCATCAATTATGCAAATTATTCACTCTGCAATATGCACATTTATTCATACTTGGAGAAGCCTCCCTCACCTCACAGTGTCTCAGGAGGCACTGTCAAGACTATAATAAAACCAAAAACGCCTTGTGTTACGCATTACCTCATTAACTGGAGCCTGTTTTCTGTCACTCACCCATTTGTTTACATTTTGTTTTTTTTCTGAACAAACTTTCTGTATTTCCAGTAAAGGTTCTGTCACAGTTCTGTCAGTCCTGGTCCAGTCCTGGTTTGTAACTCTCCGGTGGTAGGCTACAGGTTGTCTGTGTGCTCCTCCGCTCATTAGCTCCACTCTAGTCCACTCTCCTGATGGGTACAATAATACATACTTATAACACACTTTTTGTGTCAAATATAAGCTACTAATCAATCAGTACAAAATGTGGTTCTTGTTTTTTATACACCGTGTCCTCAAAAGAGACGTGAACAGGACACAGTTCACTCTAAACTCCAGCTTCCATCGCCCTCACTCCTTTCACTTAGCTCCAGTTATGACGAAGTGTTGCCAGACGTATGATAATTGGCTTAGAGTGGGTTTAAGCACAAACATCCTCACGGTTGTGCTCCATTGTTAGTCTGATTTGGAATAATATTTGGCCTTAGCATTCATCCTATGTTTACTTGTCAGGACAGTTAAAAAAACTGAGTATGGATCGGCAGTAAATGCACCAATTACGCCTCTAATGAACTCTCGTGAGACACCCACAGTCACCTCCTGGACAAGTGCTGCAACTAGTACATTGTGCAGTCGATTGTATAAAGAATTTTCAGGCTGGCTTGCACCTGTTTTAGTGCAATTAGCAGAAAGACATTTTTGACAGTACAAAATTTAACAAATCTAACAAAAAACAATATTGTGCTTCATCAGTTAATGATTTATTTTGATGCCTGAATGGGTATTTTGTAACAGTTTACAGTTAGAGCAACAGGGCTTTTGTCAGTATTTATCACTAGTTAGCCGTTTTATTTCTTTATTTTATTTTATGCTTTGAGCCTTGTGGGGCTGATTTAAGCATTTGTGTACCATGATATATATGAGGCTATGGGCAATAACCACTCGGACAACAAACCCTTGTGGCATCTTATCATCTTCTAGCATGTGAGAGTGTAATACCTGTTTGTTTGAGTATGTTTAATGCATCAAAAACTCCTTTTTAATGGGAGTTTCTACTGTCAGATTCTTATTGTACAATAATTTTGCTAGAATACAAAAGAGCATCTGTTTGCTCTTTTTGATTTGTTAAAGGATGTTTAAACAAAGACATTTAGACCATATCTGTCTGTGGTTTGCCCTGTCTCTGTTCACGCTGAGCTGGCTGCATTGCGGAACAGTGCACTCCTCATTAACTCTGCACACATGACAAATATTTAAATAAAGTACCTCTGCATAAAAACATATCACATTGATTTAAGTACCATGGTATTGCAATACCATTTTGAAGCATTGATACACCATGCAACACCAATTCAGACAGTTTTTTTAATTTGGTACATATGTTGCATATCTTGATGTTTTTTGTATTATTTTGTGTTATGGTGTTCCAATTTTAATAAATCCCGACACTGCTGGGAGAAAAGAAATTTGTACAGAAGGGTACTTTAGTTTATTTTGTACAAATACAACTCTGCTAGGGCTCAGTGTGTTGGCCTAGTTCTGCTCCTCTCAATTTGAGTGACGTAAAGCGTGTCACATGCGTAATGTCAACGAGTCCGTGTCCCGGGGACAGGGAGGTTATATTAGTTTCCCTCTGTCCAGCTGAGGGTATTGTGTCAGTGAGATGGGCATGATTCTATGTCCAAGAACCATCCAAATGTTTTTTCAGGGTATATATGTTTGGCCAAAAATATGAGTTTTTAAGTTTTAAGTTAAGTACGTGTGAAAGTCTGGGGTGTTTGCATGGGAGTGGGAGTTTGTTAGTCTGGTTTTCGATTTCGTTTGGCAAGGAAGTCACTCAACAATGAATGATGTTGTTACCAATATGCAAAAGCAGAAACGTGTTTCCTAAACTTTTTGCATTTGCATACGTGTTCATGGAAATGGTTCAGGTCTATCCCACAGGGGAAGACCATAGAAATCGTGTGAGGATAAGTGTGGGCAAATGTATAAATTGTTTGTGTGCAGCAGCAGCCTGAGGGGGAGAGTGTTTAAAGGGCAGGGAAGAACAGTTGTGGGTATGAACGTGGGCATAATCATATACTGGGCGCTGTCTAGTAAAATTTCTACAGCTCCATCGTGATACTGCTCAGTGATATTTGCCACTATAGGCACATTGTACAGGTAACTCCGGATTGGTGTTTTGTTTTACAACATTGTGGGTAGGATAATAATAATTTATTTTTTACTGCTTATCCTGATCGCCAGTCAGTCTCAGGGCCAATAATAACAGACATACACTGACAGAAAACCATTCAGCCTCATTTGTTTGCTATGTTTGCTTGGTGAATTTAGATTCACCAAGTCTCCTACACATGGATTTCTTTGGACAGTGAGAATTACAGAAGTAGCACAGGGACTACTGTATATCAAAATGCCAACTTAAAGTAAACTTTCAAAATGTTGGTGCGTTGTCATTAACTACAGTTTGCTTATAGTGGCAGAATGAGCACAAGTTAAATTTTGGTCACGTCACTCGAAATGACTTTGTTCCAGAAGTTTTGAAGCTTGTCTCTCTGCTGTTTGGTGTATTGTAAGCAGGATGCTTTATGGCATTTATGTAGTAATGGCTTTCTTCTGGCAACTCGACCATGTAGCCCGTTTTTCTTCAAGTGCCTTCTTATTGTGCAGAAAGCCACACCACCTTTTTTCAGAGAGTCCTGTATTCCAGCTGAAGTAATTTGTGGGTTTTTCTTTGCATCCTGAACAATTTTGCAGCAGTTGGGGCTGAAATGTATATTGGTCTACCTGACATTGGTTTGGTTTCAACAGAATCCCTCATTTTCCACTTCTTAATTAGTTTGAACACTGCTGAATGGTGTTCTCAAGTCCTTGGATATCTTTTTATCCCTTTCCTGTTTTATACAGTTCAATTCCATTTTCCAACTTATCCTTTGACAATTCTTGTTTTCCCCATGACTCAGAATATAGAAATGTCAGTTCAGCACTGGATGAAAGATGCAAGGGTCAGTCAGCAGCCCAGGAACTCACTGACCTTTTAAACACACACTTATTATAAGCAAACGGATCACAGGCGAGGATGTTTACCTTTAGTAGCCATTCAAATCTGTTTATGTCACTTGTGCTTGTTATCAGGCCAAAATCACCAGGTTGAACTTTTGATCTGGGTCATTTGGGTAGTTTCTGTTTTCATTCTGGTTTTAAAAGTATTAAACTCAGTTTGTTTTTGTGTTATCATTCATATTCTCTGAAAAATGGTTTAAAAAAATCACAAATTCTGCTAGGGTATGTATTTTATGAGCACAACTGTATATTAAATAATGTAATGAATCCTGGTGTGTAGTAAAGTGAATGGCAAGAGGTTTCTAAACTTTCAAACAGGATACATTTTCTTACATTTTCGAGACTGTGTAGGTAATGAATGTGGTGGCATAATACTATATATCAAGAGAAGCTCTGTTTGGAAAAAAATTATAATTTTGTTCTGTCTCTTCCAGGCGGACTGTGAGTGGCAGTGCCAGTGCTAGTGGCAGCAGTTACAGTGGTTCCAGCTCCAGATCTTCCTCCAACTCACGATCTGGCTCTAGAAAGTCAAGGTGCTCACCTAAACACTTCTTTTATTAGACCTCACTTGTGAAAGCAACTAGTTTTGCTGGCTCTAGTGGGTTTGATGTGACAGGGACATAGCAAAAGGGTTAACACTACTCTTTTTTTTTTACTACAATTATCTGGTTGCACATAACTGGTATGCTGATGCACAAACAGTGTGAATATCAGCAGTAATTCCACCTCTTAGAGCAAAATACCACATTTTGATTAGTTTTGTCATTGATTTTAAATATTTGTCAATAATTGGTTAGAATTTAAAGTTAGCTGTGGCTTTCTTTCCACCTTAAGGTACATTTCATACTAGCCTGGTATACCAGACTGTTTTTCTTTTTTTAAAAGGAGACAGTCTGGTCCCTTTCTCACAGTGTCATAGTAATTGTATATTATATTATTATATGCTCTCATACCTGCTCCAGTTCATATGCTTATCCACATCAAGAATGACTTCATGTCTTTAGCTGCATCTCCTGTTGGCGCCAGGCTAATCCAAACAGGACAAATATATCCCTTTGATCTACATAATGTACACCAATAAAAGCTTCATGTGTTGTAAACTTGTTTGCATTGTAAACAAGCAAATCGCCATGTGTGTCTGATTTATTTTATTCTTGCAAGAATTAAACCAATCAGACAACATGCAACAACGGTACATGGTGTATATGTGTACGTGTATATGCCTTTAAGTGTACAGGACAGCGTGTCCCTGAGCCGTGGATGTCTTTGTCCTGTTTGGATTAGCCTGGCGCCAACAGGAGATACAGCTAAAGACATGAAGTCATTCTTGATGTGGATAAGCATACGAACTGGAGCAGGTGTAAGAGTATATAATAATATAATATACAATTACTAATATAATATCTAATTACTATGACACTGAGAGAAAGGGACCAGACTGTCTCCTTTTGAAAAAAGAAAAACGGTCTGGTATACCAGGCTAGTATGAAGTAATTTAACATACCTCTTGTAAACCCTGCCCTTGAGACTCAATGCATGCAACAGGGTACCAGACTAACTTCTTTGTATAAAACAGGAAAAGAGTTGGTTGCGGCTGTCCAGGCTAATTTCATATAGGTCTCCAGTAGTTTTTTCTGACAGGTTTGCATGCATCACATCACCATGTGTACATGTCTATTATACAACGCCATTTTGTGCTTAGGACAATAGTACCTGTATTTGGTCATTTCCTTAACATTATCAAGCAGCTGGAAATAAACACAATGAAGAGAAAAGAGCCCCATTTATTAAACTATCTGCATTTGGTGTAAATTTATGCATGGGTCAAGCCAAAATTTATCTTTTTTTATTGGTATTGATTACACCAAGTCCTCCCACTTACCATCAATGAACGGTAGCACAGCAGAACCATAAGTAATTAAGGATATGTTAGATCGCCTCCATACCTACCATTGTTCAAACACAAGAGCAACACGATAATGTCACACAAACCCAACGTGGGAAGTTTTACACAACTCCGTAATACACCATTGTGCAACTCCGTAATAAAATGCAAATTTGTAAAGACAATAAGGGTAATGATGGGGCTTGTTAAGAGGGTTTACAGACCTGACTGTGTGAAGTCATGTGGAACATCGGATAAAATAAAGCAGATAAGGTTTATATCTCTGACTTTTTACATTTTGCTAGCCAATAACCAAAATTTACAACTCAAATCAGTGTTCCCAAACTAAAATAAAAAAACATCAACAGTGGACTGTCGGTGTCTGTCTCTAAGTGTACCCCACCTCAGGTGTATTATTAACTAACCTTAAACCACTAGCAACAGCTGCACCATCAGATGCTGTGAGGATCCATGTCGTCATCTGTACCTTTGTTGTATTTTCATTTTGGTGGCAGTGACTTGTGTGTCTTCCACAGATCGTTGAGTGTGAGCAGTGTGTCATCAGTGTCTTCAGCCTCATCCAGCAGCAGCTCGGTGCGCAGTGCGGACTCTGATGACATGTATGCAGATCTGGCCAGCCCTGTGTCTTCAGCTAGCTCTCATTCAGCTTCACCAGGTCACCCTCGCAAGGAACGAGGTGCTCCACGAGAGCGAACGCTGCACACTAGAGATAAACCCAGGGGTTAGTCCACTTTTTAACAGATCCATACTGTGGTTACTGAACAAAGTTGGCTTTGGGAGGTTTCCCAGCATGTGTTAGTCCTGCTCATTCTGCTGATGTTGAAGCATTTCTTGCTTGTAACAAATTGCCAGTTTGCACTCTTGCACTTTGGAATGTTTGCACTTTAAAAGCACACAGCACTTTAAAACCGTAATTTGCACATATACAGGAAGAAAATAATTTACAGGAAGAAAATAATTTACAGGAAGAAAATAATTTCACACAATTTGGTTTTGGGAGGGTATTTATTGATTTTGTCTTTCTGTGGATCCAGTTGGCACAGAGCACTTTGATTGGTTTATGCTCAGCACTGGGGAAAAAAAGGGCATTAGAATCAAAACTATTAAGGTGCAATATATGGTGTAATACGTGTTTATGTGTCATGTGAAGATAATTTAAGTGTTTCACTGAATTGTGTAGTGTGTGTATGTTTGTGTGTTCTCCAATGACTGGATGGAAATGATATTAGAAATGGTCTATTGCAACAGAGAGGTCTAAAACTAAAAAGAAGTTAAGCTGCTTTATTTTCACTCGAAGAGTAATCCACGCTGCTGATTCTGCTTTGCTTGTTTTTGCAATGTTTTATTTATGTATTGTTATTACATTTGAATTATGTTTTTAGGTCAAAAAATCGATTTAAATTGTCTGAAATTTTATATTAACCAGCCCTAGTCGGTTGTTTTCCCCTCATCTCTTAAAAATGCAATTGTAACACAATTGTTAAAAGAAAATGATCTTGATATCCAGTCTGCCTTTTCTTGCTAAAATTCTTGAAGTATCAGCAACTCCTGATTGAAGTCTATTACAATTAACAACTTACAGTCTGGTTTTAGATTAAAGGACAGAGACAGCGTTAGTAAAAATAAATTATTAATGATCTTTAAATAGGCACTGATCAAAATAAATCTTCCATTGTTTTTTCTAGATCTTTGCGCTGCTTTCCACACAGCAGTCTGATCAATTGTTTACAACACTTTTACTAACGGAAAGGTTCTTGACTAGCTTGCCTCTTACCTGTCGGGAAAGTCTCTCTCAGACTCTCATGACTAATCAACATCCAACAAAAAAGTTGGCAGAAAGGTACCACGCATGCAAATCTGCACGACTGGCGCCCATAATGCTTTCTGCTTGTGTCTTCATAGAGCGGCCTGCTAAAAAAGAGGAAGCATTCAGGGAGGAGCGCAGAAAGATGGACCCAGCAGGTGGCCCTCCTCAAAGAGGCAACCCTGTGCCCAGATCAGGGCCTGGGGGCAGAGGTCACCCTGCACATCCCTCACCCAGCAGCACTGGCGTTCCAGGGAACTATGGAGGATCTGCTTCCCACAAAGACATTAAACTGACTCTCCTCAATAAGGTTATAATTATTATTATTATAAAGTCATTAGAGGGGCTGCACAGTGCCTGATGTCCAATATCAGCATGCTTCATATTTATGACAATCTCTGCGTGCACTGATGATAAAATCAAAAATTACACAAAGTATTAGGTGATGGCATTGTTGTGGGGAAGTTTAGTCCTTTCATTTCTCTCATTTCATGTTTTTTTAAATTATTAGTCAATCACAAGTCCCTAGCGTGACTGATTCATACCTGGTATTTGTATCCATCTTCATCGGTCAAATATCACTTCCTGCTTGATATGCAAAAATATTTGTGCTTTCCCAAACCATTTTTTTTAATGTCTATGTTGACATGCACCCATAGTAATTTCTATTGTTGACATCGCCTAAAGCAGAAATTCACTTTCTTTGCATTTAAGGCTGTTATGTTAGAATATTCACCTACAGTTGTGCTCATAACACAAAAACGTTTCTTTCACTCATAGTTAGTGGTTGGGTGAAGCCATGTATTGTCAAACTGTGTTTACTATTTATAAATCATAATGCCAACAGAAACTACCAAAATGACCCTGATAGAAAGTTCTTAATTCTGTGTTGTGCCACTTTTTAACATCAATGACAGCTTGAAGTCTGTGGCAAAAAACCTCCAGTTCCTGTAAATTCTTGGGCTGTTTTGCATGAACAGCACGTTTGAGATCTCCTCAGAGTGGCTCTATGACACTGAGGTCAGGAGACTGAGATCAGTCCAGAACCTTCACTTTATGCTGCTGTAGCCAATGACAGGTCGACTTGGCCTTGTCCTTTGGATCGTTTTTATGTCTCACTGTCCAAGTACGTCCCAGGTGCAGCTTCCAGACTGATGAGTGCAAATTTTCTTTTAGTATTTCAACATGCATTCATCTTTTCCTGAGCCTCTGTAGCTCAAACATCCCCAAAACATCAGCGACCCACTATCAATGTTTCACAATAGGAATGAACACTGCTGATTGGCATTCTCAATTCCTTGGTTATTTTTTTACATCGCTTTCCTGTTTTATACAGTTCAATTACATTTTCCCGCAGATCCTTTTTTCTTTCCCACAACTCAGAATACAGAAATGTTAGTGCAGAGAGATGAGAGATGCAAGGGTCTGTCAGGAGCCCAGAAACTCACTGACCTTTTATACACACACACTGATTACAAACAAACAGATCACAGGTGAGGATGTTACCTTTAGTAGCCTTTTTAAAACTGTTTGTGTCGACTTGTGCATGTTATCAGGCCAAAAGCACTAGATCAGGGTCATTTGAGTAGTTTCTGTTGTCATTATGATTTTAAAAAGAGTAAATACTATTTTTTTTACAATAAATTGCTTCACCCAACCACTAACTATGAGTAAAAAAAAAAGTTTGTGTTATCATTCATATTTTCTGAAAAAAATGGCTCAATAAAAAATATAACAAATTCACAAATTCTGCCAGGGTATGTAAACTTGTGAGCACAACCTTAAACATCTATAAAGAAAAATAATTGTGGGTATTTGTTGAAAAATTTATAAAAATTAACTTCACTTCTAGCAACAGGGAGATAAAGGCAACAGGAAGAGGTATCTGCCTTCGGACAAAGACAGGCCAGGTTCCCCTGCCAGCAAGAGGATGGCCATGTCTCCAGACAGAGGTAATAAGATATATACTGTACTATTATGGGCTGTTAAACAAGTCGACCTAATAAACTGGCTAACGTCACAGCTGTACATAAGGTGTTTTTGTTTCATCAAGGCTCTGGTTACATCTTACATTTACATTTAGTCGTTTAGCAGACGCTTTTATCCAGAGCGACTCACCAGTGTTACATTTACATTTTTAGTTGATGCTTTGAATGAAAGTGTCATCTAAAAATGTAACACTGGTGAATGTAAGTCGCTTACATTAAGGTTCCATTCACCAGTGTTACAGCAAGAAAACCCACTGGAGGCAAGTGGGGTTAAGTGTCTTGCCCAAGGACACAACAACAGTATGAACTGTGGAGAGAGCGAGAATCGAACCGCCTACCTTCCGGTTGAAGGATGACCGCTCTACCACTGAGCCACTGCGCCCCACTTAATTTTAGTATTCATGTATTACTTTCACTAACCACTGAAGGAGTACTGCTGTAATTTTAGCTTGTAAATGTTGACGTCACTGTTTTTAGGACGGGACAAGAGAATTCCTGGCCGAGCGCCACCTTCTCCACGGACAGAGCGGCTCAAAGCCCCGGGGCCACGTCCCTTGCCGCTCCAGGGAGACAGGTTAGTGCCTTGTATATTTGATAAAAAACTGTTGTGCTGGAAGGATTTTCAACAGCATTTGAGCAACATTTGAGCACTACAGCTCATCACACATGCCACACATCCCAAACATCCCACTCCAGAATATATCCATAAGAATTTAGTGACGACAAAATATTTCTATATACTATAAAAATGGATATCTATCTCGTTAATAAGAGAAGCTTCACTCTTTTGGCCTGACTTGTTTATCTGTAAATCATTCAACTTTTCCATTATTGTTTGCATATATTGATTTCATTGTCCTGCAATTTAAGTGACTGAAGTAAATTCTTGATCTTCTCTCTTAGGAAACGTCCCATGTCACCACCTCCAAAGTCCTCCGGAAAAGGACAAATGGCTCCATCTGGCAAACCCGTGGCCCCTGCCTCTGTCTCAGTTGCAGGGTCTGGCCCTGGTTCTGGCCCCGGCTCTGGCTCCAGCTCCAACAAACCAAGCAACACGCTGTCACGCCGTGAGGAGCTGCTCAAACAACTGAAGGCTGTGGAGGACGCCATTGCACGAAAACGAGCAAAGATGCCGGCCAAATAAGCCGGCCTTCCTCTGACAACCGGCGCCGGCGTTGCCCGAGGGTGTTGGAGGATAAACTCTTGCTCAGCCCTGCCTTTAGCGGACATGTACAAAGGTTCTGTGGTTCATGTATAAAGGCTGTTGGTGAGGTAATGAGAACTCTTGCTTGTTTGCCCCTGAAGATACAGAGGGGTATTCTGTATGAACGCACCAGCCGCAAACAAGCCTGCAGGACAGTAAAGTTTTCTGTGAAGGCCGCCTCAGGAATGAAGTCATGTTTGTAGAGTCAGCGCAGCTGCAAAAGAAGTGGGGTAAACGTGATCACTAGCTTCTCAGTATTCCCAAGTGAATAGACTTCTCTCATGTTGTGTCTACCAATTAATAAGATGAACACACACTCAATGCATTTCATCTGTCTCGCCTTCCTTTCTTTGGTCCTTTTTCCTCTTAACGTTTCTTCTGTGTCAACCATTTGTGTAAACCCGCATTTTTCCCAGTAAGCATCTCTTTACAGCCGACATTGTTCACAAGGCCATGCTTTGTTCAGGGGCCCATTGTAAACAGTAGTACCTGCAGTGTTTACCTCACATTTGTACAATAAAAAAAAAAAGAAAGAAAATAAACCAATTCTCCTGAGCATATGGTTATAGGCAGCAGTGATGTGACATATTGCTTTAAAAAAATATAAAAAAATAAAGCATTTTCTTTTATAAGTGATAAACCAGTGTTTTTCATATTTTAGTTGGAAGAATGAGAGATGGACACGTAGAAATAAGAAAAGTCATGCTTTTGTGATAAAAGCCTTCTAAATAAAGTATTTTGATAAAGATAACATCTTTGTCTGTTTGTCTGTTGTGCAAGCTATTGATATTCATAAAGCTATGGAGTCAGTTACTCATAGGGGAAAGCATTTAGAAAATACTCTTATGGTTCAGTAGTTAATTATATCATACACAAAATAAAGAGTCACTCGGTTTCTGTTGCTTATTTCCAGTTTGAGCAGTCTGGCAAGGCACGCTGTCACAATCCTTCAGGCTGGTATTCATAATTCCATTACTCAAGCGTGGAGATAAAGGTGTAGAAACCTAAATTTAAAAAATGTTGATGCTCTGAAAAGTTTAAATATAAGAATGCAATATTTTGCAAATCTCATAAAAAAAATTATTCACAATTGAACATAAACATTGAGTTTACCATTTTACCATTTCATAAAAAAAAAACTGAAAAAGTGGTAATAATAAAAAATTTAAACAATATTCAAAACAATATTCCTTATCATAAATAATCAGACTTGGATTCTCCCCGTCTACATAATCTGGAGAAGTCTCTGACCAGGAAGGTCTGGATGTTTGTGATCTTTGGACTCACACTGGATTAAAAACAGGCCCGATTCTGTTCTGAAAATTACTTATTTTGGTGCGATTACGTTCCGTAGATGGTGCAATATTGAAATTGTTCTGCATTTTTTAGACAGTTTTTTGCAGATTGGAGAACCTCTGGCCATCTTTACTTCTGAGAGACTCTACCTTTCTAAAGTGCTCTTTTTAGACCCCTATTACAACCTAATCTTCAGCTGCTTTTTATTAATACCACATGCTTTTCCCAGTCTTCCCAACGAAATGGTAAAATGTCAGTTTCAACACCGGATATATTGTTCATAACATGAGCTTTGAAGACCGTGGCATTGTGTCCCGACTTGACCAGAACTGGGTTAGTACATAAACTACTTTTGTGCCCTCATTGACTTTGTTGTTGTTGCGTCACTGTGCTCCCAGGTGTCTGAACATTTAAGGGCGTGTTAAAAAGCAGTTATGTTGGCTGAAATACACCCCTATTAAAGAAAAAAAAAAATACAATTTTGCTTCCCATATTATTGCTTCCACAGCGGGACTGCAATCCTGTACATTTGTGTAGATGTCATCACAGGGTTGCTTCATGTGGAATATTAAAGAACGAGTTATTATCAGGATCCAACACTATCACAGGTTTACATTACAGGAACCACAAAGAGACACTATTACTTTGCCCAAAATAGGCTATAGTGGTGAGCAGCTTCTCTGAATGAGGTAGTACCTGTCTAATTTCTCCTTTTCAACACTGTTAAGTTTATTTCTAAAACAGAAATTTGCTTAGAGCCTTCAAATTTGCTGTCGTTTCAGTTTCTGAAGGAGTGGAGTAAACTGTCAAACCGACCTCACTGTCTTTGAAAGAAAGGTTTGCTGCCTCGTTTAATGTTGTGAAACTATCATGATGAGTACAAAGACAGGTTAATAGCTTAATGATTTTTACCGGCTCACTGTCTTGATGTTACATTTTGGATCATTTTGTTTGCTGACCCTTATCAAACCCAGACGGTGGAATGTGGGGGGAAATAAACTTTTGGGACAATTGCCTCAGCTCTACACTGCACACGACGGGATTATGACAAGATAAAGAATGTCCAGTATAATATTGATTGAAGGACGTTCCCTTTTCTCATTTTGTGGACTGTCGACTGACTGTGCCTTTAAACATTAACAAAACTGATTATGTCATTCACCTGGCCATTATTTCATTTCATTAAGAGTCAGAAATATTTTCTCAAATGTTTACTTTTAAGTCTCTGTTGTTTAATTATTCAAAGAAGCTACATTTGCTCCAAAGGACTGCAAACACATGGCATTGATATATTTCAACGTGTAACTTTTTTACATAAGAGACTACACTTATGTAATTATCATGTCATGTTGAGTGTTACTAATTGCTATGGTTGTCTGCAGGGCTAGTGTTTTCAGTGGCTCATTATACCGAGAATTTAAAAGTACCTGCTCCTCCGCTCTGGAGAAGTAGTGACTTAAACAGACTATACTGCAATCTGCCAGGACTTCCCTGTGACGTACAGGCTGCTGTCTGAATATTAACTCATTCGTGGAGTCACCGAAATACAAACGGACTACTGCAAATTGTTTTCTCCACGTTTCAAAATGACTAACAGTCTATGTAGGCAGAAAAAAAACTGTTCCTTATTTGAGTCATCATTAAGCTGAAGTAAAAACAAACTGCAATTAAAGTTACTGTTGAAAGTATAATATACAGGATTTTTACAAAACGTTATTTTTTTTTTTTTACATAAAAGATTTACAAACTCCCAAAGACCAAAGATTTTGGAGTGTGTTTTCTTCTAAATATTGTAATTGACTCAGCTCCTAAAAAAAGCTTACTTGAGTTTTACCAGATTTAAGAAGATTATGTGAGTCACAAATTTAAATTAAAGATTAAACATTAAAAACTGAATACTCGGTTTGTATATTCTTGCAACATAGCCACAACTTGGGAGTTCCTTTGCCTCTAATAAAAAAAAAAAAATAGTGTTGAATTTTTATTACTGTCTTCATCAAAATGCCAAAACATACATGTGACACAAGACCAACTAAGAGGGAAAGGGAACACAGGCAAAGATGAAGAGGAAGTCATTTTCTTTGAAGAAAAAGGTTACAAAGTGTTGCTTGAATTCACAGACCTAATATTTCCACGCAATAAAAGCCTTTGGTAAACTTAAAAGGTGGTAATGCTGCACTTGGAGGTGTGTTGGTGTGTCAGCTAACACAACTGGGAGGTAGAAGGATCCAACAGTCACGCAGCAGTCAAATGTTTTCCCAGGCCTCAGGTGAAATGCCCAGCCCCTGTCATCTGATCTCATTGGGGCAACAAAAACAAAACATGTTGGAACTCCCGACACAAGCCCTGCAATGGTGAGAGCTAAAAATAACCCGAGATACGATTCTGTGGCTATTTTTGGGACTAGTGCTGCTGGGATTTGTTCATCTGTGATCAAATAAATCTTACCTAAGCGCAGGTGATGCAAGACACACAAAGCTTCAGCAATTTGGAATTTCTAACATGCGCAGCGTTTACACAAAGAGGCAGGCATAAATGAACTACATAATGATTACAATGTCATTTGTCATGAATAAATGATTAGTTTAATTTGTTTTTATTACCTTTCAAGCAGTGGTGGTTACTTCCTGTACTAGAGTAAAAGTACAAATAAAGAGGTATAGAAATTTTAAGTTAAAGTATCACACTCAAATTCTTAAATGAAAGTATTAAAGAACGTGGTGTTAAATGTACTTAGAGTATAAAAGTAAAAGTATTTGACTCAGCTTCAACAACTAATCAATATAAAATTGATTCAAATTATTAATATAGATTATTTATATTATTTATTAATAGAAAAGTAATCAAAAAGGTTGGAGATTAACTAAGAATGATCAAAAAGTCACATGAGGACTGTATCTTTGTAGCTAATGGGAACATGTGAGAAAGAACTGATCCTTAATCGGTCTGATTCATGTGTCTTGACCTTTACCTCTGTTTTTTCTGTAAGAGTCACGTTCGATAACTGGATCTGAATAATTATGATAAACTGATGGGATGTGGATGATTATAAACTAGAAACACATTAAGATCTACTTTTAATGCACAAACAGGGACCGGACTGAGCCAGGCACAGCGTTCACATGCACCTGGTTATTATTTTTATTTTATTATTACGCTCTTCCTCTTGTTCCTCATGTTTTGACAGTGTGCACACATAAAATAAACTTGTGCAAAAGCCAAACACACACAGTTCTCTATAAGATCTTCAGCTGTAAGGCTTATTTCTTGCATTGTGGTGTGTAATAATGCCTGGTAAGATTATTATTACATCATAAAATATAGCGCTTTTCAGGGTCCGTGATGACTCTTTACAATATCCATTACTCATTCACTCCACAGTCACACACTGGTGGTGGTAAGCTACATCTTTAACCACAGCTGAACCACTAACCTTCTGGTGAGGATCTGTGCACGTGCTCCACACAGAAAGGCACGGACTGGGCTTTGGCCTGTTCTGAGCATCCTTCATCACTTGAGTGGCTGAAGATCTTGTTAAATCATTATGCTACTAATTAAGAGGAAGTTCACCTGTTTGTGTCTGTTTAAGAGCTGGACAGAGCACAGAGAGAGGAAAAGATACCCCTATAATCTCGAGTTCTCTAGGTTTAGTTACACATTTACGGTATTTTCCACTTTAACATTGAATTTAAGATGTTGCTCATTTACGACAAAAACAAACTCTATTTTACTTGCACTTGTGAAGCCAATGTAAAAATGTAATGGTAGAAAGTACAGACATTTGCTCTAGATGTAGTGGAGTAAAAGTCAAAAGTAGGAAGAAGAAGTTGTATTTAACAACAGAAAAGACTTGCATTAGTTATGTTAGTAACATAACTGACACATGTCATAAACATGAAGTCTGAACCAACTAATTTGAAGAGACTCTACTCTGACATTAAGAATAATGTAGGTATTGTGCTACAGACTGAAACTACTGACCTGTAGGAGTATTTTTATAATGGGACAGTCACAACATGATTCAGGGTAGGGCTGTTCAGCTTCTGTGGAAGTATTGCACAGAAAAAACTAACAACAATAATAATAATAGGTCTGAGAACAAGTAGTCATTATTCCCACTTATTTGTTTGTTGAAGAGTGTAAACGTTTCCTTTGGCCCTGTTTCAGACACAATAATGATAATAAAATCTAACATGTTAGTAAAGGCATCGCAAAACTATTCAACACAAAATGTAAAGAGAAAACTATTATGGGCCAAATTGTTTTATTGCAGCTAAAGTCTCATTTTCATCTTGTAAACTGGAAGTTATAATAGATTACACACCTTTAACAGGACTCATATGATAATTTAATATGGCAGTCTTTAATTAGAAACTGGGCAGTGAGCGTGTGTGTGCGCAGAGACAGATGCAGTCTGAAGGCTTGCTCTGGGATCTGCATCAGAGGAACATAACGGACTTTAAACACAACTTAACTCTAATAAATCTTTCAACTCAACTTAGAACAACGATGCGTTCAAAGAGACAGTGGGAATTGTGGCTAAGAGAGATTGATTATTTTATTTGCTGTTAACAAAAGCAGAGATGGACAGCAGCTCGTACACATACAAAATACACCACTGACAACAAATGTAACCTACTGAGCTAACTCTAATGCACATCGACTGACCTCACACACAACACAAAGACCGTTTACTGGTTAAAGAATAACCTAATTCTATGATTATTATTATTATTATTCTATGACTATTCTCACTGAGTATCACCAGTTGTATTACTGTTCATATAGAAGTGTACTTCCAGTAAACCACATCTAAAGGTTCATATAAATATACAGTCGTTTCTCAGGGGTCCGTTTGATTTCTTTATGAACTTCTATTTTAATTTATAATTGTATTTTTTTAGTATTTGGCTTAATTCATTCACCGTTGTGTTCACCTTTATGACATAAATTAAAGGCTAATACTAAATAGAAGTGAAGAAATTAAGAAAGTTGCCATTTAAAAGCATTTTGACTTGCACTTACTGGAGTAATTAGGCTGAAGGGTGGGTGTGGCTTTTGAGCCTCTCTTGTTACAGTGGCAGCCTGAATGTGATGGTCCTGGAGCGTGAGAGATGACGACACCTCAGTCTTTCCCAGGGCTGTGGGTGGGCGTGTGCACGCGGACTCACACACCTCACACCTGTGTGAGTTCGCGTGGATGGGCGCCCGCGCGCTTCGGACGGAACTAAACGCCGTTTCCATTTCCGTGTGCCGACGTTTTTTCCCGAGTTTTCAGATATAAAAAGAACGATGGTATGGCGGCATACACCAGAAGAGCGGAGCAGACTCACGGAGACAAGAAGCCAAAACAGCATCAGTGACACCGGGATGGAGCTCAAACAGGTGAGGGACCTACTAGGCAGGGGCCACATGTCAGGGGCCAGGGGGTCATGGGGAGGTTAATACGCTACTAGTCCCATGGGGATCATTCATTCATGTTAGTTTTATCAGGGACTTGACTATATTTTAGAAAAACTGAATATTTCAGATTCCCAGCCAAGGCACTTTGCTTTACTTTGACATTTTCAGTGAGTTTAGACTATTTCAGAAGAGGCTAAAGAGGTCCAACTAAATAAATACTGGCAATGATAGTGGGACAATCCAGTCTATGGATTTAGATGGGAGAAAGCAATGGGCATTTGGGGACAGGTGAGGATACTTATAAAACATTTGTCTCACACATGTTACACACTGTGTCCTAGATCCTCATATTTCTCCTGAACCTTGCGTGTTGTCTGGCGACCTGCCATTACGAGAAGGACCTTCAGAAAATAGCCACGAAGAAGCTCCAGAGG
This sequence comes from Neodontobutis hainanensis, assembly GCA_024349245.1. Classification (NCBI taxonomy): domain Eukaryota; kingdom Metazoa; phylum Chordata; class Actinopteri; order Gobiiformes; family Odontobutidae; genus Neodontobutis; species Neodontobutis hainanensis. The sequence goes on from JALDNG010000015.1 coordinate 11,116,600, forward strand.
TTCCACAACTGTTCAGCTGTCCTGACCACTGCCCCGACCCCCGCCTCTACAGGCAACTTCAGCTGTCCCGTGAAGTACTTCCCTGAGAAGCTGGACATCAAGGACCGCTCACTGTCTCCCTGGACCTATGTGTAAGTCCATATTAGGGTGAGACTGTCTGTTCGTTACAGTCCACCACTCACAGGACAGGATGCAGAGGACACATGGCCCAACGACGAGAAAAACCCCAGGGTCTCAAACTCCCTCTGGTCCCCGCTGCTCTTTCACATAGTTAAAGATTATTGTGTTTTTTTATTATTATTATATCATCAGCAAAGGAGCTCAGAATGTGGGAGATATATATTTTTTATTTGACATTTAAAATGCAAAGCAGTGCAGCAGTAAAATTCTGGTTACTATTAACTTAATGGCAGCATTTCCAACTTCTGCATAGTTGACAGGTTTGCAGGTGGTTGTGTCTGTTCATGACGTACTGGTAACATCCAGACCTTTTTCAAGAAAAGGGAAAACCCCACTGCAACAATAATGTTGGGCAATTGTAAACAGTATATTAATATGCTGTTTGATATTAACTGCTTGTTTATTAGAATTTTATATGCTATTTTTAGCAGGACTACCTAGAAAAGCAAACAATGCTCAGCAGGCTCTTGTTAACTAAGCAGAAGTATGACACCTGAAGCCAGTGGGGAAGCTTTTAGATCAGTTACTTCTGTAGTTCTAAATCCCCTCCACACCCAGAAACTAAAGTAAAGGTCAGACTAAATGTAGAAGTAGAAAAGCATATAATAGACATGTCTGTATTTGTTGACCTTATGCATGCTTTTACGGTTTTGTGAGTGTTTGATGAGTTTCTTGATGAGTTTCTTCATGAGTGGTCTTGTTTTTGTGCAGGGAAGTAGAGACAACAGATCACTTTCCCAGCACCTATTCTGAGGCCCACTGTCTGTGCAAGGGATGCATAGTGGAAGGGAAAGACGGGCCTGAAGAAAACCATGACTACAACTCAGTTCCTGTCTACCAGAGCAGACTGTTTTTCAAGAAGGAGCCCTGCCAGAACAAAACAGAGCGGAGTTTCCACCTGAGGCCAGTGAATATTAACATTAAAGTGGGCTGCACTTGCGTTCGACCAGAGCTTACACAAAGCGGCCCAGACCACCTGCCACAGTGACACCAAATGTTGTGTTTGCTTTAAGATGCACTTAGTTCTCAACAATGTTTTACTCTGTGTGTATCAGCTTTGACAAGTCTGTGGCAGCTGGACATATGTGTCGATAAGCTAACAGCTATACAGTCATCCAGAAGCTACTTCATCAAAACTAAACATGAACACTTCAGAACTTCAGACAAAGATAAGCTAAAGTGAACCCCTTTCTTTTCAGTTTACTTAATTTTACATGAAATATGTTTTCAGCTGACACCCAGGGGTCAAGTGTAAGGTTTTAGAAGTCGTCCTATTATTATAGGTATATTTATTGTCACATTATGACACTATTTATAGGTATCCTGTTTGTAACACTAAGGCTTTTAATGTGACTTGTAAATAGCTCTAAATAGTGCACCTCTTTACTTTGTTTTCATATTGAAGGCAATGTCAGTAGATTTTTTCTTTTAGGTTTTTAATCATTACACTATTTTAATATTAAAATTGTAAAAATATTGTATCTATTTATTTAAAGTTCAGTGCAAAATAAAATGCTAAAACACAAATACATCTTTTTTTTTTCTTTTTGGCTTCAGCCGGCTGTCCCAGTCCTGATCAGAGGCTCATTTACTGGTGTAGATCCAGTTAGTGTTTATGGAGCTAAATAATAAAATAGCTTTCAATAAACTACAGGTCTCTCCCTCCCTACATATAGAGGTTCTCTTTTTATTCAGTTACACGACTACCAGGAAAGGGTGTTTGGTCTCAACTTGTACAGTTAGGTCCAGAAATATTTGGAAAGTCAATTTTTATAATTATGGCCCTGTATGCTACCACAATGGATTTGAAATAAATCTGCTTTAATTTGAGGGTACTTTAAGTGGAGGAAGGGTTCAGAAATGGCAAAAATGTTCACACATAGTCAGTCCCCTTATTTCAAGGGACCTGAAGCAATTAGACAAATGAATATATTCATAAATAAAATGTTCATTCTTAATACTGCCTAAAGTCTGGAACTCATGGACATCACCAAATGCTGGGTTTCCTTCTTTCTGATGCCACAGTCTTTGGCAAATCTTGTGTTAAAGTTACTTTTATTCAACCAGAAAGTTTCTTTTTGATCGGAAATGGCACAAGCGTCTTCCAGAAGTTAATAAGACAATGTACAAGAGACATTGTTGTGGAAAAATATATTTCTCTGCTTTTATTTAAATTTTAACACAATTATTCATACCCTTCTCAATAATCAATAGAAAAGCCTTTACTGATCTTAAGCTCCCTCCACAGATTCTGAACTGGAGTCAAGTCAGGACTTTAGCTGGGCCATTGCAAAAGGTTAATGCTGTGGTCTGCTAACCATTTGTTCACCACTTTAGCTGTGTGTTTTGGGTCATTGTCGTGCTGAAATGTCCACTGGGGTCCAAGGCCAGGTTTCACTGCTTGATGTAGTTGTTGAGCATCTTGATGTATTATTCTTTTTTCACTTTGCCGTTTACTGTGATTACGTTCCCTGGTCCATTGGCTAAAAAACAGCCCCAAAGCATTAGGTTCCCACCTCCATGTTTGACAGTGGGGATGGTGTTCTTAGGGTTGAAGGGTTAGGGTTGTGTTGTTTTTAACACCAAATGAAGACTTTATCATTGTGGCCTAACAATTAAATTTTTGTTTTATAAAACAGAAGACGAGAAGTCTTCGTCTTTGCCCGGATGAGCGTTTGCAAAGGCCAAGCAGGCTTTTGTTCTTATCTGGAGAAGTGGTGTCCGTGGTCTGTGTCAGTGGAACCCAGCAGTGTTCAGTGGCCGTTGGACTGTCTGCCTTGAGATTTTGCCACCAGCAGAGCCCAGATTCACCAGGATGACCTTGGTGGTGATGATTGATTCTTTTTCACCTCTCACTATCCTCCTGGCCAGCACGTGTTAATTTTGGCTTCTGACCACATCCTTTGAGCTTTTCTACAGTGTGGAATATCTGGTATTTAATAATACATTGCACTGTAGCCACTGGAACTTAAAAACATTTAGATATGACCTCATAGCCCTTTCCTGATTTGTGAGCAGCCACAATAAGCAGCTGCAGGTCTTCACTGAGCTCCTTTATCTTTGCCATGACCTGATTAAAACATCTGTTCCCAAGGAATCAGGGTAATAAGGATGCTTTAGAACAGTTTGGACTATTTGGAATAATATAGCACTTTGGATTTGCCCATAGACTGTGACAGTTTGCAAAGGGTATAAATATTTTTTTTTCAAATGCAAATAAAAGCTGAGAAATATTTTTCACAACAATGCCTCTTCTACATCATCTTATCTTTCTGTGTCATTTCTAATTAAGAAAAAACTTGCTGGTTGAACAAAAAAATCTTTAACTCAAAATTTGCCAGGTTTATGAATAATTTCGGGCTTGAATATGTCAGGCCTTGACTGCAACAGTCTTCAGTTGTTGTCTTTAAGCCTGCCTTACGTTTGTCTTAAGCAAAAGAAATGCAGGCTCAATCAGACTGAGATCAGTATTTAGCCAAATGTAAGCAGACAGAACGTTCCTTTAGACTCCGAATTCATGCAGTTGCGTCCGGCGTCTGCAAGGTCAAACACTAGTGACCCAGTGCCACGGGCGGCCATGCACGCCCATGACATTGCACTGCCTCCGCTGTGATTTACAGATGATGTGGTGTGCTTCTGATCATGAGCTGTTTCCAAGCCTTCTCTTTTCTCTTCCTATCATTCTGGTACAGGTTGATCTTAGATTAATCTGTCCAAACAATGCTGTTCCAGAACTGGGCTGGCTTTTTAAGATGTGTTCTGATAAACTCTAACCAGGCCTTTCTATTCCTGGGGTTTATGAATGGTTTGCACCTTGTTGTGATCTTAATTTGTTCTTGTTAAGCCTTGTCTTTGTTTTAGAGGTGGATAATGAAATGCCTACTTCCTGGAGTCTTCTTCACTTGACTAGATGTTAAGGGGTTCTTCTTTATCATGGAAAGGATCTTTGGTCTTCTGTGGACAGCCAGGCTTTTTTGTATTGCCAATCTCACCATTGCATTCCTTTTCTCTCAAAATGTACCAAACTTTTAATTTCACATCCTTAATGTTTCTGCCATCTCTCTGATGGATTTAATTTTTTTGCAACTTAGGATGGCTCATTTCACTGGCGTTGAGCTCTTTTGACTGCATGTGGTCGACTTACAGCAACAGGTTGAAAAATAAAAATACCACAACTGAAATTAACTCCAAACTTTTTACCTAATCGTGGATTTTTATTTTTGAGGGAATAGTCCACACATTTTCATAAAACAGCTTTTGACTCAATGGTCCTTGAAAGGAGGGGACTACATATGATAGATTGTTGCAAATCCTAAAACCTTGCTCCAATTTTAATGTAAAAACCCTCCTATAGCTGTGTTTATGCACTGCTCTTGGCAAACACTGTTGCTACCATCTTGTGGAGGATAAGGCATTCATACACGCTCACAGCACTTGAATTATTGCTTTTTTCTTCAACAGGTTGTTTTCTAATGGCTTAAAACCCACATTAAATAGTATTTTTTACATTTTATAATGTGGAAAACTATTAAGAAAACAGCGTCACAGTGAATAAATCTCAATTTATTTTATTTTATCAAAACGTAGCAGCCCTTGGAAATGATGTTCTTTGTACTCAAGAGGAAATTGTCAGGTTTATGTGGCAAACTTTTTCTGGCGAACAGGTGCGGGCAGCTGAGACATGATATCCACCAGGGGGCGCTCTACTACCACCAGAGATTGGTCCTCCATTGAGCTCACACACAGGACATGCTAAAGACAAAAACAACATTGGAGTCATGTTGGCAGCTGCGGTGAATGAACAGTAGGTTAAAGATAAAGAATAGGAGATTACTTGGAAGGTTTTACAGATCTTGAAGGCATGGCTGTGTCGGACTCTCTCTGGCTCTGGAAGACACCTCAGATTCAGCTGATTGTAGAGCCGCGTTTTTGAGTCTGGAAGAGGCTAAAACACAAGTAGGCTTTCAAATAAAAAAAAAAACAAAAAAAAAAAAATTCTGTATTTAAAGGTTAAAGGGTACCACAGAAAACATACCAAACTTTGGTCTATAACACACAACATAAAGACATCGTGCAGGATGATGTGGGCGGGGTTTTTAGGGTTGAAGGTGATGTGGGTGATGGGTGTGTCCCTCTCCAACCAGAGCGGGTGCAGTCCCTGTTTCTGCAGTTTCCGGCTCCAGTCTGTGTACTCCTTGTGTCCCAGTGAGAACTCGAACACCTGCGCACACAGCATTAAAAACCAACACAGAGATTTTCTTTTTATTAAAAAGATTCTACACATAATACATTTAAATATATATTTTAATTGCTCAAAATGTATCACTACAAATGAGATGTGGGGGTGTCAGATCTTTCTTTGTTTTTTTTTTTTAATATTTTCTTTGCGTGCAACAACAATGAAAAGAGTCCTGTAGACTTTGAAGGTCTAGATGTTTCGGTGGAAAGTAAAAATGTGTCTCAAGAAGCATACTTTCATTTCCTTGAAGATGACCTATGACAGTTTTTTTTTTTTAAACCAAAACCAAAGAAATGACGTAAAAAGTTGTGTACCTGCTGGTCAGCGTGCACTATGACAAGGTTGCTGGTAGTTGGGTGGATTGCGATGGCAGTGGGACAAGAGCTGTATATAGGAACTGTGCAGTGCAGCTACCCAAAAGAAAACAGTTTGGTTTAGGTTACACTTATTGTTTACAATGCAATGTCAAAACAACAGGAGCAGCTGGGAATATTCACCTTTAGCTTTTTGAGGTTGTACACATGGACTTCACAGTCTGCGTTAGCTGTAGCAAGCCATTTTCCATCGTCACTGGGAGCCAGCAGGTGGACTGGCTGTCTGGAGTCTAGATTAAGACAAAAATGTCTGCTTCATAAACAATTTTAATAATTGTATTTTTGAACAACTGTAACTTACCTGAATGGGCTTTAAGAGTGTGGACATATTTGCACTCTGATTGACTAAGGGCTGCTACAATGACAGTAGACTGACTGGAAGAGGCGAACAGTTTGGAAGAATCAGAGGAGAAGCAGAGCTGGTGGGCAAAGCGAAGAAGTTTGGGCAATTTGGGAATCTGCAGAAAGAGGGAGGAAAAAATGAGTGTCACCATGTCTAGCAACAATTCCAGTCTGATTAATTTACATTACATTTTGATGTCTGACCTTGGTGATGCTAATGTTGTTGCTGTACTGTAATCTGTAAAGTCGAACACAGGACACAGTGGAGTACGCCAACCAGCCTCCACAAGGAGACAGAGCACTGCAGCAGATATGATCCTCTCCCTACAGACATCACAAACAATGTCCATCCCAAAAATAAAACTCCAAATATCAAGAAGATCTAAAAGAATACTTTGGATCTTAATAACTTACACACATAAGGGTTATGGAGGAGAAAAATTTATAACAAACCTGGATTGTTCCACTTTAAGTTGTGCTTTGCCAAGTGAGCCACTAAGTAAGCCTTTGTAACTTCTCTTTTCTAAGGCTAAAAGTATAATTACACACCTTTCTCTTTAGCTCGATCAATTTCTCTGGTTTTCTCTTGACTGGCAGACTATCTCCAGGTTTTCCTGTTAAAGAATGCAGGCAGTCATTTAGAGTAAAATAATTAAGGCACAACTCAACACTTGTCACAATCCCTTACCATGACCCTCACTCTCTCCAAGCCTCCACACCTCCAGGTGGTCAGGAAACTGGAAGAGCAGCAAACCTGCTTTCTTCGCACAACAAACAAGACTTCTCTACAAAGAAAACAGGCAGAGCGTGTTACTATTATATATATATTACTATAAAACTGTAGCTTTATTGAGGATTATAAACTTACATGGGGGAAAGCTATTTTGCGCAGTGAAGACTCAGGGGTGTAATGCTCCACTTTGTCCAGGAGGGGGCGGACTACCAACTGTGTGTCCATACCTGCCACAATGAAAAGACATGATCAGTACTGCTTATTCAAGATTAATCTATGATGTACTAGTAACTGTACAAGAACTCCAAAAGGAAAATGGAGGTGTGTTTTAGGTATAAACAGCTGTATAGTCAAAACAGCAGATTATATTGTTCGTACTATGTTGTGGTGAACAATTAAATAAATCACTGCAAAAATATATAATCAGTTCTCCTTTGATTTCATTAATTGCACAATGAATTGTTTTATTATTATTGTATAAAAATGTGCAGCATATTAGGCACAGACCTCCAGATACCACAGCGGTGTCAGTGAAGGCCAGGGCCCTTACGTCGTGCGAGTGGTTCTTAAATGTTCTTGTTCTAATCCACTCCTTGCCCTGCTGGTCCACAGAGGACGGTAGGAACTGGAACTGGACCACAGTGCCTTCTGATGTCCCAGCTATTACACTACTTTCATCCTGACCAAAATACATGATAGAAAATTGTTTAGGGCTGAAACAAATCTGTTATTAGACAAGAGTACAAACTGATAAACTAAGACTCTTTTTTGCATGCTTGTCGAGGGTAATGGCAACAATACAAATATCTGCGTTATCTTTTCAAAGGTTGTGCTCATAAGTTTACATACCCTGGGAGAAGTTGTGATTGTTTGGCCATTTTTCAGAGAATATTAATATATAATATAAAAAGTTCTTAATATTGTGTATTTCCACTTTTAACATCAATGACTTTTGTGGTAGTTGTGGATGAGGCTCTTTATTTTCTCAGATGGTAAAGCGCCGAGTCTTCTTAGTAAAAAGCCTCCAGTTCCTGTAAATTCTAGGTCTGTCTTGCATGAACTGCACGTTTAAGATCTCTCCAGAGTGGCTCAATGATATAGAGGTCAGGAGACTGAGATCAGTCCAGAACCGTCACTTTATGCTGCTGTAGCCAATGACAGGTCGACTTGTCCTTGAATCGTTGTTAGAACGTCAAAGTATGTCTCATGCACAGCTTCCGGGCTGATGAGTGCATATTTTTCTTCTGTATCTTCTGATAACATGCCTTTGTCGCTCACACATGCCCAAAACATCAGCGATCCACCTCCATGTTTCACAGTAGGAATGGTGTACCTTTCATCATAGGCCTTATTGACTCCTCTCCAAATGTAACGTTTATAGTTGTGGCTAAAAGGTTCAATTGTAGTTTCATCACTCCAACTGACTTTGTTCTTGAAGTTTTGTCTTTCTTCTGGCAACTGGACCATGCAGCTCAATTTTCTTCAAGTGCCTTCTTATTGTGCATCTTGAAAGAACCACACCACTTTTTTTCAGAGAGTCCTGTATTCCATCTGAAGTAATTTGTGGGTATTTCTTTGCATTCTGAATAATTTTCCAGCAGTTGTGGCTGAAATTTTTGTATGCCTACCTGACCATTTTATTTTTCATTTCTTAATTAGAGTTTGAACACTGCTGATTGACATTCTCAATTCCTTGGATATACCTTTCCTGTTTTATACAGATCAACTGCCTTTTCCCGCAGATCCTGTGACAATTATTTTGCCTTTTCCATGACTCAGAATATAGAAATGTCAGTGCAGCACTGGATTAAAGATGCAAGGGTCAGTCAGGAGCCCAGAACACACACACTGATTACAAGTGTGAAGATGGTTACCTTTAGTAGCCTTTCAAACCCGTTTGTGTCACCTTCTATTAATGTTATCAGGCCAAAATCACGAGGGTTTGTAAAAAGTTTGTGTTTTCATAATCTCTGAAAAATGGCCCAAAGAAATTACATTCTGCCAAGGTATGTAGACTTGAGCACAACTGTATCTGTTTTGTTGATCACACTACAAAGCTTTTAAGCAGCCATTTTTAAAGATTTTGGAATAGTCACTTGTAATATGTTAGTAATATGACAGGTTCAACACTCACATGTGCAACAGACAGAGCAAGGACATCCCATTTGGTAATGAGGTGACTTCGCATCAGCGTTCCGCTAAAACCATCCCAGATCTGAACCTTTCCTGCTGAGTCTCCGCTGATGACAGTGTTATTAGAAAGAAAGACCAGACTCCACACCACCACATCCAAGTTCTTAGCAGCACCAACACCCCTCTCCACCAGCAGTCTGTGTGTGGCATGGCCTTGGGGTCAAGGATGACCAAAACAGGCATGATTTTAATAATACAATTTCCACTCTTCTTTTAATAAAAGCATTTTCCATGAAAATTAAAAAAAGCTACGGTCAGCTTACCCGACTCCGCATCAAATATTCTGATCATGTCCATCATTCCTGCGGCAACCTTTGTCCCAGATGGATGCCAGCTCAAAGAAATGATACGACCTAAAGTATTGCACAAGTTAAACTGAGCTTTTCGCCATGGTTTCATTTGTCTTTCTGGACAACTGTACAAACAATGAGGCGCAACAAAAACTACAATTCTCAACCACCATTTTAAGGTGTCTTTGGCCTCCACAATAATAATGATATATTTTTCTTTAATGTATAATTCTCACCACATACACTAAACAAATTGAGCAGTGACAGTTTGTGCTGTCTGTTTCAAACTTTATTAAAAACTAATTTAAAAGTCAGTTATTGATACTGATGCATCAAACAGAGCTTGGCACTGTACCTTTTTGCCTGTCAAGGTTTCTTTGAAATTGAATGCGGTCATCCAGTATTTCAAACATCTTCACTGTCCCATCTTCACAACCGACCTGATGACAAACACATTCCCATCAAGACAAACACATACTCTACATAATAGGAAAGGTTTGTGTTGCTTAGCAAGTAAATAACTCTTCACTGACTGCGAGCAGCGTCCCCTCGACGTTGCTGCTGATGCTCCAGATTGGTCCACCATAGGCTTCCACTGTGTACTTGGGTCTCAGGTTCTCCAGGTCATACTCTGTGATCAGTCCATCCAAACCAGCACTGAAGAGCCGGGAGCCCACCCAGCACAGTGTCTCCACAGACCGGCCGTCCTGTCCTGGAATAATCTGACACACAATGCAAGGGGTGTTTGTTATGAAGACAATAGCTAACAAACGCTGACATACATAACTTATTCGGTCGATTGTGTAGATGTAGTATTTTGCTAAATTAAGAGTTAGATGCAGAGTAGATGCAGCACTGAGCAACACTTGAGGCCACACACACCTTCTCCTGGCAGTAGTTGTCTGAGAAGTTGAAGAGCTCCAGAGCCCCGTGCTCCCGGGCCACCGCCAGCCGCTCCGTTCGCCGGTTAAACGCCATGGCTCTGATAACACTGGGCATGTAGTCGAAGAACCGGACCCGATGCACTTTAAACTCGCCCATCCTTAATATGTACCTCACACACACCTGCTAGTTACCTGTGTGAGCTGTTTATGAGAAAATTGTTCCAACTTGTTGCCTGTAAGCCTTGTCTTACCAAAAACACACGTTGTATTTAAAATATTACTTTTAACAGCTCGGCAAGCGACGCTATAATATCTCCTCTTGCTGTTGGTACTGTCCACAACTTCATGCGCAGTCAAATTTACATGTTCACAATGGTCACACTGTAGTCAGGTTTCACACGCGAGAAATCCATCAGGTACAGCCACGTTGGGGACCTTCGAACCGGAAACGCATGAACAAAACGTGCAGCACATAGCGGAAGTACGTCACGACGCCGAAAAATAACCAACTGGCGCGAAGTTGGAGGTGGACGTATGCTCAATTATAATTATAACATGGAAAATGTAAAGTTATTGAGCGGTTTTAGTTAGTGCTAGGGATAAGGGTTCAAGTGTATGAACGTCTTTTATCATCACTTCTAGAAACCGAAGCGTTTGAACACGACAATGGTTCAAATTGTCGTAAGGTAAGCCTCTGCTGCATTGTAAGCTTTTATGGTATAAACTAAGCTCTTTTTTAATTGAAACAATGAAATTATCTGTCAGAGCTTGGTTAAAACAATTAAAATATTACATTGTTCAAACGGTGTATCTGAATATTTCAATCTTAAATAAAAAAACAAGTATATAAGAGTTGAGTTTTATAGTTTCAAACAGTGTAACACAAATTGTGCTTTCTTGAACAATGGAATATAGAATATGATGATTAAGATATGTATTTCAAAAGTTTTTCCTGCTATAACTGTCTAGATAGTTATGTCCGTTTAGTTATCATAAACATAATAACTAGAATCATGTTTGTTGTGTTGTTGAAGGAGTAGTGTTGACGGCAGCCAGCCTCCTGAGTGGTTACTGGTGGAGTTACAGGGGGAGATGGTGTCCCGTAATAACTCCAGCCTGGCAGGGAACGTGATGGGAGATCTGCTCTACACTAAAGAGGTAAGAGGCAATAAACACAAAAGGAACCCTTTAGTTTAGCTCCCAAGTCATTTTCCTAACCCTTCTAATTAAACATGTATGTGCAACAACAAGACAAGAGGTCAAGTGAAAGGAGATTAGGAGTGTTTGGACTCAGTTGTGCTTGCCAGGCTTATTAATGATTGCTATACATTTGTTATTCATTCTAAACACAGACATATTATCAAAGAAGTCTTCTATCTCTTCTTCCTTGTCTATAGGATGTACAGGGTGATTTGTTTATTATTTGAGACTTCAGTCTGTATCTTTCTGGTGTATACTTACACTCATGTTTGTCATGTGTCCACCAGGGGGTGCCAGTGCTCATTGTAGGCCACCATATCCTGTATGGCAAGCAGGTCAAACTGGAGAAGCCTTTCGCTGTCCTCCTCAAGCACCGAGGGAATTCCCTGGACACTCTGGGCACCATTGACGGTGATGATGCTTCTCAGATCGCCATGGAAACAGAGCAGCAGGGTCCCAGCACCACGTCTTACTCTGTGACTGCTCTCATCAAGAGGAAACTCATTTTCAAGACCCGGCCCAAACCCATCATAACCAACGTGCCCAAAAAGGTGTAGGTCCCCACAACTCAGGGTCAGAGGTCACACTGACAATAACAAACTGGAGCCTAATACTTGGACTACAAGTATAATTATAAGGGTTGGACTGAATGGACACTTATAAAAAAGTTCTAGTTTATGATTTTTGAAGAGAATCTTAGTTGTTAAAAGTGAGATGAGAACTGTCATATAATACATAACTACCACCTCCTAGACCCATATTTCAAAATCCTAAACTATCAAATAATCTTATAAAAATAAAAATGCAGTGTGATGTTTTCAGTTCAAATATACTTTCCAAGTTTTATTGTAATGAAAGCTTAAACTCAGTCTTTGTAAATAAAAGAATTTAAGTATTAATAACATGTGCTCAGCTTGGTTTATGTTCCTTAAAGTTACATTGTGTGCCCAGCAATCCCTCAAACACCAACTGAATATTTACAGCTGTATGTGTGTTTAATGAAGGTGTGGTCCCATGAATAAGGTGTAATGCCAGCAGTGAAAAGCCTGACTGTTAGTTCACACTGACTGAAGGGACTATTCATGTAGACAGGACCTCTTCCAAACGCAGCACTGCGCACATACTCTGTCTAAAATGAAACTAGTGGGTTTATTTTTTCCTCTGGCTAAATTACAGACTGCTTGTAGTTAGTACACATCACAGCAATATATTGCATTTTAGATTTGAGTGATGCCGTTATCATTTTCTCTTAACTTCCTCAATTCACCCCTGATAAATAACATTAACACCACCTTTGTCACTCAGCAGAGACACTAACGTTAATGAGTTTGATTTAAAAACAAGTTATTTTATTGCTCAGCACTCTGGATGTAAGCTCCACCCACTCCATCTCAAAGGGAAAATCTCTGATTTCATTCATTTGATATCTAAGATGAACTGTTCAATGTGTTTGCATATGATTTGCAAGAGGAGGGATCTTGGATTCCCTCCATGTGTTCATCTCTCTAGAAGAATATCTGGTATGTTCCTAAAAGGCTAACAGTTGAAATCTGAGGTATGCAATTTGCCATGGTCCACTCCAGTAGCTGATTATCTTATGTTGTGTAAATTGAAAAAAAAAAAAAACACAAAAGGTTGATTGTAAAAAGTGCATCAGAAGATTTTTTTTGAGATCAGACAATGTAAAAATTGGATAAAATGTAAAAGGCATCCCATTATTATACATTTTATTTTTCTAAGAAGACTAATATCTTTTAATGTTAATAAAATGCTGCAAATGTTTAAGCATGCAGTCCCGGCTTATTCAGTTTTTTTTAATGCTGTAGTCTGTTGGGGGTCAGTCTAATTTGTCATCTAATAAGAGGACTGTTTCAACTATAGGTATTAGTTTGGAGACTCTGGTTGTAGTGGGTCAACAGACACACAAGACATATGTTAGATTGAAAAACAGGGACCATCACCTAAGATGGAGAGACCTAACAATTTTATTTTCATATGGGAATTAATAAAATTGAATTTAATAACTTGCGATTGTGAATTTTGCTCATTCGACTATCACTGATTTAGCTAATAAAAAAATTACATGTAATGGCGTTCTAATCGAGATGTTGGTTTGAGAAGCATTGTTGAGACTGGACACAATTTACTTTACACTATTTTATTCATGCTTGAACAGGCTTGTGTAGCGCCTCCTATGACTTAGCATTTTCAAAACATAGTTGACAGCACTGTGAGTTATAAAACCAAGGAAACGGTCACAAAATGTAAATGTCAATGAATTCATAGCAAGCATCTGTATTTGGTATGAATGGGGTGATTGTGTCCAAAAAAGAAAGCATTTCAGTCAGGAAATGTCTCACAGATGCTCATGATAGAACCTCATGCATTTGTTTATACACCTATCCAGATCTTTTCTCCTTTTATAAATTGACTGAGATGATAAAACAATATGAACACAACTGAAGTGAATAAAGACTGAAAGTCAGATTTTTTTTGAACAAAACATAGAAAACCTTATTCAATATATATTTAAACCAAGCTGTCTGCATTAAGCCTTACTGGTCAAGAGTAGTTTTTGTTTTACAGTTAAAACCAATACAACCAGGACAGCATCTTCATTTGCGCTGCACTAAAGGAGAAGTAAGTGCTTGGTTGTAAGTAATAAGGGTTAATATTCTGTATATTTAAATATTCATAATTGAGTCCAATTTTATTAAATCAGAAACTTTTAATAGGCTGTGTGTGCTGTGTTTACACAAACAAAGATGGAGGAGGTGAGTTGTATTTGAGTATGTTTTCAGCTTAGTAGGTTGGTTGGTTGGACATCTAATTTAAATGTGCTACAGCTCTCTTTTACATAGTTGGTGAACAAATTCAGTCATGACAAAAACATGACAAAATGTTATCCATTATAACATACTACTTTAAGTATGTTGAAACTGAGCTTTGTAAGTCTGCATTTTAAGGCATTTTGTATTGAAGAGTAATGTGAGTATACAGTCTTGAGAAAAATTCTCTTTGGTCTTTAGTCTTGATGCTGATGAGTAAACAGTGCCATAACATACAAAGACACATATATATCCTATGTAAAAAAAATGTATTGCTACACAACACAATTTGGCACCTTTATCTTTATAAAAAATGCACAATGTAAAAACCACTGACAGTGAGACACAGATGATTTACAGTAAGAATCGACTTAAAAGCACCACAAGTACAACTGCATGTCATGTATGCAGAAATGCTGAATTGTCTGTCCAAATGATAGCCGTCTTAAAACATGGCTGGAGGAGATGTTTGTGCCTTAAACTAACCTCCACAGTGGAGTTCTCAACAGTATCTACTCTCTCTATAGGCTGCTCCAAGAAGTAAGTCTCCTGTTGTCCACACTGATTCTGAAGCAGTTTGGGGATTAGCACGGTTCAAATTAAAGCACATGTCACAGTTTCAAGCTGTTTCAAGGTCCTTACAACTATGGTGACATACTGATTAAAAACACAATCAAAATGAATAAGTCCTGAGTGAGGCGTGCATGGAGGATACACGCATCCTGCAAGAACCCTTTTATGCAGAAAATCAAAGTTTTTAAGCACCCATAGAAACCCTGATATTATTAGGGCCTAAATTAATTTAATGTTTCAACGTAGCCTATACTAATTTTGATAACTCATCAATAAAGTCCATTAGACTATCACACTGGCAGGTAGTTTGTAAACAGAAAATGCATGTGTAGCAACATTTTTGATACAGAACTCATTAGACCAGGCATCGACACACATTTTAAAGCAACACCAACTAATATATGAGCTGTGTGGAAAATTGTGTTGATCTCGTGTCCCACTGCACAGTTACTTGAATATCTATTAAGAAGGTAGTCTATTAATTGTATTAATTTTTAGCAGTGAAATTTTGGACAGCTGTGCAGCAAATAAGTCACTCACAACAGCTTCCATTCATTTTCATCCCATTTCTCTAAATGAATGAACCAGATTCACTGAATCATGCATCACTTATTCAGACAGAATGGGAAGTATTTGGAAAATGTGGGCTTGATCCAACGTCCGTGTGCTGACAGAAACTGTGGGCTGTTTTTTGTGTACAGGACTACAGGTGCATTTCTGGTCTCAGGTGGCACTTTAACTTGTGAGTGGCAACTTTAAATTGATCTTGTAAAAACGAATTTGCTCTTTGACATGTTTCCATCCATCATTCTGAACTGCACCATGCCACAATTTTAATACTAACATGTCAAAATGTTCCACTGAGCTTGTGCCCATAACCATCTGGGTATGGCTCAGTATGAAGCACCATTGAAATACAATTTGGGCACTGTATGATCCCGGTTCCTCTTCCAGGAGGTGGGACTTGCTCCTGTTTGGACTCTCCACCTCCTAGCACCACTTGTAAAGGCTCGCGGCTCTGACTATAGCCAACAGGCTGGACGTTGTGCTCCAGTCCTGCTGCTCTGAGGCCTAAGAGACTGTTGTTCTAGTCTGGTTCCAGGCCTTGGTTTATGCCTCTGCGTACGGCAGCTGATACTGCTCTTCTCTCTTGTTACACCGCTTGGCTACAATTGCCAGATAGAGGACTAGCAAAATGATCCAGTAGCAGGCATAAAGCACTGTCCCTGCTATCAACAAGGCTTTTTCAGTCTCGTTAAACGGCTCCTGGGTTTCACAGTAAATAGTATAGACCACTCCTCCCAGCAACACCATGGCCCATACTGTGACAGGCACAGCCCCGATCAGGTTGACCACTATCTTCCTGCGCCCCGAAGTGCCCCAGCCTGCTTTGTTAATAGTGAGCAGGGCAAAGATTTTAGCCGGGAGCAGGCTGGACATGTAGAGGAGAGAGTAGAGGGACATGAAAATCATTACTAAGCTGCCGCGCAGAAAACAGGCGTAGGTGGCCTTGACCATGCCCACCAGCTGCACCGTCAGCAGAAAGAGCAGGATGTTCCACAACCTGCCGCGGTAGAACAGATGGATTACTGTCGCCACCAAAAAGAAGGGGAAAAATCCTGTGACCACAGACTCATAGGTCATCCAGAGGCTGTGCTTGTGGAACCACAGTGCATTGTAGAGCCACTCGCGAAAGTAGGACTTGCTCCATCTGGTCTGCTGGTTGAGCCAGCGCAGATATTGTGTGGGCGTTTCAGTCTGACATTGCGAGCGGGCTGTGAACTTGGTTTTGTAGCCAAAACTCAGAACCCGGTTGGTGAGATGGCGATCGTCTCCAAAACTGCACTTTGAGCCCAGAAAGGTCTGATGGTACCAGGGCTCCAAGAAGCGCTGTAGCAGTGAGTTTCGGTACATTCCCAGAGGACCGCTGATGCACTGCACACAGCCAAAGTACGACTGACACGCACGCTCGATGTTGAAGGCCATCCAGTAACGAACACTGCTCAGGAAGGAGATCCACGAGTCGTACTTGTTCAGAATCTAAAAGAGAAGTGGACACAGATCAACGACTCACTGTTTCACTGCAGGTTGCAATCAACACATGACAAACTTACTGGTTTGAAAAATAATGTAAATAAAATGTTTAAATAATTAGGTGCTAGGTACTTTATCACATACATACATAAACATTTGTTCCGTCTGAAGCCTTCAAAAGTTGTAGCATTTAGTGATTGAGACACTGTTTTTACATAATTACTAAATGTACTTAAACTACTTTTCCTGTCTTTGTTTCTCTTTTGTTGCCCAAATAGAAAACTAAAATGTTATAAACTGGATATGCCTGGGTTTTGAGGTTCACACATCTGGTTTGGCCTTCTACTAGAGGTAAACAACATTTACCTGTACATCTCCACCAACCCCTCCCACCATTGGGTCATCCTCCATGATCTTCAGCATTTCTATGGTGCAGGACGGGTCCAGCACTGTGTCCGAGTCACACACCTGAAACACAGGAGGGTTCACATCCATCGGGGGAATGAGAGACTGCTGCCAGAGGTCCCAGCTGGTGAAGGACGCCCCGCGAGGTCAGCTCATGTGACCTCAACCTACTGCAAGGACTCGGCTGCCTCTGAGTCAGGCTAACAAGCAGAGTCCTTGCTTTATATGTCAAATATTGGAAACAACATTATGTAATGTTTGTATTTAATATTTAGAGCCTATTGCACTTTGTTTTTGAAAAAGTCACTAGTCCTCTTGTCCCAAGTCAGAGAACCATCAAGTGTGCCATCAAGAGTGCAGCAGACCACCATATTTGGAAGCAATGGACAAAAGGCTGTTATATCAGAACGTGTGTAGTTCTAAAGTAGGGCACACAATATTCATAATAATAATTAAAAAAAAGTCTCTGACTAACGTCCAGTGGTTTTAGCTGTACCCTTCACATTTGGTTGCACCACAATTTGCTTGAATGGCTTTTATATAGAATTCCATTCGATTACAGTTGAAGCAAAATGGATTTTTGGAGTTTTCTCACAAAATCCATTTGTAGATTTATTATACATTTTGTACCCCAAGTGATTCCACTGCTGGAAACAAATTAGTCAGCTATACTACAACGCAAAGCAAATTCCTTGCAATTGTTGACTAACACAGTTAAGTGTTGTTGATGACAGAAAAGACACATTATGGTCTCTTGGGCCCCAGACAAAAAGTTAAATGTTAGTTTGACTGGGCACAGTGATGGTCTTTTAATGTTGACTGGTTTGTCACTAAATGTCTTAGACTTACCCACTCCGGTCTTGGTCATGACTTGGTCTTGGTTAGGGTCACTAAACACTGGTTCTAACAGGACACTGTCCAGGGGTGTTCCTCTAGACATTTACCTGGGTCCCCCAACACACACTCAACTATGTATTCATGAACCAGATGTCACTTATTTAACAGTAAGTCACTGATGAAAGGGGAACCTCTGTGGCCAAATAAAATCAATGGGTAATTAGCTGTCTTTAGGGGCCTGCCTCACTGCAACACCCCAACGCTGTGTGTACCTGTATGTAGTCCACAGTGTCTCCCAGGGCTTTAAAGGCAGTGTACATGACCTCCCTCTTGCCGCCCCACTCCTGCATGACACAGGAGTAACGGCAGCCCCTGACCAGCCGGGCCACTCGCGCCGCCTCTTCTATGTGGACCGTGTTCCTGTTCCCAACAACACCTCCACTGCCATCGCTGTGGTAGTTCCCTTTCCACACCATGCTCCCAGCCTGCTCCGCGCCCCCCATCACCTCCTGAAAAATATCCATCATGTAGCGGTCCTCGGGCCGGTTCCCATCCACAACCAGCACCACTTTGAGTCCAGGGAAGGAGATCCTGCGGACACTGCGCAGGCACTTCCTCAGGTAGTCCGGGTCTTCCTGAAAGGCGGCGATGCACAAGGCCACAATGCGGCGCAGGTGCTGGGGCCGCGCGGGGGCCCTCATGTGCCGGTGCTCCAGGAAGGCAAACAGGCTCTGCAGGAAGAGGTGGAGGGATAGGAAGGCTCCATACAGGCCAAACGACAGGTGGTGCTGCTCTGTGTGGATGAACTGGTAGCCTTCAAAACCAAAAGCAGTGGAGTAATTATTGATTTATTTTTATCTGTTTATCAGTTAAACTTAATTTAAAAAAGAACAAACCTGTGACATATGCCAGCAGGATGGTGAACAGGACCACCGCTGCAAAAAGGGTGGTGATCACGATGTTCAGCGCATGTCTGCAGCGAGGGGGCATCTGAGAAGAGAAAAATGCACTTTTTATCATTAAGCCAGCACTGCATCATGCCAGTGTAACAATGTACCACACATGTGCTGTAGATAAAAGAAGTCTTGTTGACTCTGGCTGCTACAGTCTGACTCTGACACAGAAAAGGCCTGTACACTTCATTTGTAGTGTCATTTCCTATTTTGCTCATGTAAAGCTGGAAACACCTCATGAAGAAATGGACACAGGAATGTACTTATATGCAAGAGGAAAGACCAGAAATGGCAACTGACATCATTGCTGCATGGACCAATTGAATCAATGCATAATGCATTTACTTTCTGTTTCTAAACTAATATCTAAGGCAGAATATCTGGCAGCTAGAGTCAAAGTTTAAATTCTACAGTCATATCAAATCTGTAACTTTACCAGTGTCCTTACCATTTAAGGATGCAATCTAAAATATTTAATGATGCCTAAATGTGGAGTTAAAACATAATTGTTAATGATTGTGTCATGCTTTGGGGAGAACTGGGAATGGGCAACTGCAAACTTTTTTATTTATGTTAAAAATGTTATTATTGAATTTGTTTCAAGATTTTTTCAGTTGAGATAAACAGTAATTCACAATTACACAGTTTGTACTACACATTTTATCATAAGATTATATTTGCTGTTAAAAGTATAAAGTTTAATAATGATTAAAAAAAAAACAAGTAAGAACATTTAAAAAGTGGTCTCAAGACTGGTCTTGAGTTCTACAACAGTTTTCCTCCTGCCTATCCTGGTTCCCATTAGGCCCTCTGTTACTCCTCCCCCTTCTCTTTGGGCTAATAGCTCTAATTGAAGACCAGGTCTGACTACTGCTGGCACAGGAATGAACAATTCTGTCCATTCATTCCCGAAACTCCCTCTGCCCTCCTCCTTCGTCTCCCATTGAGCTCACCTGCTCCGGCCCGGCAGCAGGACTAGAGTTTGACCCAAATCAGCTGCTGACAGAAGGGGGAAGTTAGAACAACTATCACAATGGAAAATGAGTATGATTTCTCAACAAAACAATTGTGAAGGTAACCTGATTTTCCTGCAAGACCATTTAAATAGGCCATTTTTTCCATCTTCCTCGTCTTTGCTCATCTGCCTCAGAGTTAATGCCACAGACAGCATTAAATTAGTTGAGTGTAATAATTAGTTGAGTACTTATTAATGTGAAATTAGCTATGGCTCTAGAGAGAAACACAATTTATTACCTTAGTCAATCTAGGATTATGCGTTCTTAGTCAAGATACTGCTGCATGTACTGGACAGTGTCAGAGGCAACATCCACTTTCTTTGCTCTGAGTGTTTACAGATTACACTAGACTTATATATAGAATTATATATTCTTGAGGTATTCAGTGGAGAGAGAAAAGGCTCATAGAGATGTGTGAGGAGTGAAAGCTGGAGAGGCAATGGAAGAAAAAAACTGCAGCAGTAATCGATCACACCTTTTAATCTGCCAGACCCCCGCAGACCGCTGCAGTCTTCTGTTAGATCAGGGTCAGTGAGTGAAGCAGGTCTGAGTGAAATCTGGAATTTGCAGCTAAGTTGTCCACTAGATGGCGCAATGTCAAGTGAGTAAAGTACCTTCGTTACCAGACTTGACTATGACATCATGAAGGAAATGATGTGTCTGTGTAAAAACGGTTACAGAGAACAGGACAGTGGATTTCCCAAGCTGAGTTTGAAGGATAAATAAAAAACAAGGCACAATCCAAACTAAATGTTTTATAAGGATCATGCATGTCCTTGAATTGTGTGTGGGTTAAGTGCATGTTTCTAACAGAGCTACATTACATCAAGCAGGAGAAAGCCCTTTGTGCATTGGCTAAAAATAAATCCATTGTATCTAGATTTCTCTTTAAATTCTCAATTCTACACAAAGATTGGGAAGATGATAATTTTGACATCTAAGTCTTGTTTAGTTATTTAAGTGTGAATAATAAACTTTTTAGGTCTTCACACAGTCGGTCAGTAGGTGGACCTGCACGGAGTGAAGTGGGACGGTTTCTTTTTGAGGTCACCAGAGCCAAACCTGGGACTGATGCCATGGAAAAATCAAACAGTCTTCACAGTTTTCTTGAGAAACCTCTGGATAAAGTATATCTGCTGAAAAGTCCTCAGTGACATTGCAGCCTGTATTAGGACACAGCTCTGTCACTAAAACCAGGTCATGGACAAAAATGTCACAATCAGTCACTGTTTCAGAAAAACTAAATTTGGATGACACTTCAGTTCCACACACTTTCTTTTAGCTTTAAAAAGTCTGCAGCTTGTGCAACATTTTTATTTAAAAGAATTCCCTTCCTGGAGTTTCTGATTTTACAGATTTTGTGAGTCACAAATGATTTCAGCCCAGACCATCATTGGTGCATGTTTTAATTCACTCACCCAATAAATAATCTGCAAATGTACATATACTGTATAAATGTACAGAAAGGCCAATCAGTGCCAACTAATCTCAGGGGAGGAGCCTGAAGGTCACACTCAGATGGTTTTTAAACAGATGAACATTAACAAAATATTCATTCATTTTTGAAAAATATTAAAAAAAAAATCAAATTGTAAACCTGTTTTGTTAGCACTAAAACCTTGAACAAACAACAATGCTTCATTTTATAAATTTACCTCTTTTGAAAACTTCTTTCATTCATTCACTGTACTCAAAAACAATAAAGTGAGTTGAAATATAAATAAAGTATTAGAAAAATATATAAATATATTATTTTGCTATAGTCTTACCTTCCTGACCCAGTGGACCCTCCGTCTCCCCCTGCTCTCAGTGGTCTGGCTCAGTCAGTAAAGCCGGGACGCCCTGCCCTCTGGTCTCCTCTGGCAGCACAGCACTCTCCTTGTCCTATCCCTCCTTGAGCAGCAGTGCACACTACATCTTTATTCCAACTCTGGCTTCAGGAGATCCCACATCCCAAAATACCCCCCTCCAGCGCTCACACTCCTGTCTGTGTGTGGGGCTGGCCTCTGCTCCTCCCCTGTCTCCTAACACTGTCCCAGGACATGAATGAACCCCCACCTCCAACACTATCCCAGAGAGAGTTGCTCAGCCTGATGCTAAAGCGCTGCTACATGTCCTTCTGTCTGGTCCTGGACTCTCCATCACGCAGCAGGACCCTCACACGGTGGACACTCGGCAGGGGCTGGGGTCTCATTTATCCTGGTGTATGTGCTCTGGCTCTGCTCGGCTGTCCCGTCACGCCCCCTCCTCTCCTGGCAGCACCCCATCTCCTCTGCATTGCAGCGCCCAACAGCCGGGGGCCTGTTTGTGCCGAGCCCCCTCTCCTTTCCACCTCAGCCTGACTCAAAGCATCCTTTATGGTTTTATTTATCCACCCCTCCTCTGCACCGAGCTGCTGACGCGCTGCAGGTTCAAGACCACAGCCGACTGCCAGCCCAGGACTAACTGCTGCACACTGCTCACAATCAATAGCAGGCTGCCAAACACAAAAACACAAAAACACATTTCATTTACACCAGATTACTCAGGCAGAGCTCACTGTACTTCCATCTGCGTTTTGCACAGGAGCAGTCCCTCTCTATATTTATTAATTGCTTGTAGCCTAGCTTTCTATCTGAGAGCATCATATTAAAATACCTTGTATAAATCATACCAAGAGACCACTGTTTGCTGTGGAGGGTAGATAGGCTAAGACTAACTGTCAGTGAGGTCTGATAAAAGAGCATTTTGATATTTCATTATTTCATTAGATTAAAAGAGTCTCAGTTTTACAGAGATTATTTCCCTGTGGCTACTGTAGATTCAAATACAGCTCACCACATCTTTATCTGACCCTTGTCTAAACAACCCACAGTAAACATTTGGTATCCTGTTTGAATATACAACTATTTAGTTAACTCCAATAAGTATCCAGTAGCTGAATTTCAATAATGTTTCAAACCTTTTTAATTTGAATTCCTCTGTATTTTGTGCCAACTTAGAGTATCTACTTAACTTTCACATGACACGGAAATAAGTATTGATCAATTGTAAAATAAATAAATGGCTTTGTGTTCAATTGATGTTTTTTTTTTCAGTGACTTTTCATTGTAGTTAATGGGAAATATTAATTTAAACGGATCGATGGTGTATGAAACGTTGTGTATTTGTCCTTAATAACTTGCTTCTTTAAAACTAATCTGTACACATCCCAAAAAACAAACTAAATAAATCCAAGTAGATGGTCCAACAAACGGCCATTATAAGCCACTTGTCATAGCTTATTGTTTTCACACTATTAAATGTTAATGTTTAATATTTGACTGGTTGAATTTCAGATTAATAGCCCTATAGAAACTAACACCATAAACCTTTTGTGATTTACTGTTTGTACTAAAGAAAATGTTGAATGTCTCTAGATTGAAACAGGCAGTGTCAGCTAATACAGTATTTAAATAATGGTGCATTTTGAGGCAGAGTGAAGGTCAGGGTGAGGCTGAGGTGCTGCAGAGGACCTGCTACCGGAGTATGCCGTTTTTCTTTGAGCCTGTCCCAAGAATAATTATTAGATTAATTAATAAAACATAGAGCAAAACACAACATGAATCTTAAATCTACTTTGCCGGAGGTTCACAACTTAGCTGTAATTCTAATTAGGTCATTTCCATAATTCTCATTTGTGAGGGAGGAGACATAGCTTTTTGGAGCTGCAGATGTTTGAGTTTGGTTGATCCAAGACCCTTTTAAGGCCAGTGTTAACATAGCATAGTCTAGTTAAATAACAGGGATATTTAAAAAAAAAAAAAAAAAACTAACTAACCAACCCTCCCCACCCCCCACCCCGAAAACAGATATTCAAGGACACAAAATAAAGTATGTCATACTAACGAACTTGAGCATTTTTTTAATGTGTTGTGACCTAAATGTGCCATTGTGGTGTATTTTAAGCACCGGCCACAGCATTACCTTTTCAGTGTTGGGCTCTTGGCTACGTTCCAAACACAGCTCTAGTGAACGATGTTTGCCTTCTGCATGTTCTCCCAGGACCAGCGATGGAGAAGGTCATGGCTCATACACTGTGAACATAGTGCTCAATGAATGAAGCCTGAGGAAGGACAAAAGAAAGAATGCCCCAGGCTCATCAAGGCAGAGACTCACTACTCATCTGATCCAAACCTCCATTGACCCTATCTGTTTATAAAGGGTACTGTGGCAGTTACGTTATTTTAAGCCATCTACACTAAAAAGAATCAAACGAATTACAAACCATTTAAATTGTGGTTAATCTTTTAGGTACAATGCATAAACAATAAAGTTCTTATATCAGTATTAAGTACACAAAAATATCACCTTCCTCTTTTATCCAATTAGTGTACTAGGACTTACTTAGGTTAGAGGTCAATAATTACAGTGTAGAAATGTTTTATTAGTTGGCAGCAATGTTGAATAAACACAGCACAACACCAGACCTTCCTTTTTTGGCTCCAAATTATGTCACATACTATTATATTAAAATATAAATAAACCAAAAATCTATTTCCTTTTGAAAGTTTGTTTTTGTATTTTTTTACCCAAGTATGGTGCTATGTGATAAATGTATTAGTTCAAGATAACCAGGGTCTAAGTCTGAGAAGCTGGCCAGAGTCAGAAGAGCACCAACCAGCAATGTACAAGCTAAAATAGAGTAACAAAACAAAACAAAAAAATGAATAAAAAAAAAAAATTCTATCTGAAAAATAAATATCATTCACACACAGGCAATTTTTTTAGCAATGCATATTTTACCGTGAAGTTACTTTGGCTACTACAAAAAGCACAGCTATAGCTTTTTCAGCTTCCATTTATTGTGAGCTTTGAAATATAGATTGGAGCTTTACAGTCCATATGGTGATACATTGCTTCACAGTGAGGCAATACACTGTAAAACACTACATCTGAATGGATAGTCTTTTAACGTTTGTTTTCAGTGTTTAAA
Source organism: Neodontobutis hainanensis (assembly GCA_024349245.1). NCBI lineage: Eukaryota > Metazoa > Chordata > Actinopteri > Gobiiformes > Odontobutidae > Neodontobutis > Neodontobutis hainanensis. The sequence goes on from JALDNG010000015.1 coordinate 11,141,635, forward strand.
ATAGTTATTCCCGATTGGCAAGTTCTTTATGTTTGGGCCAGGAACGTCATGCTAAACACTGTGGGAGTAATCTGAGCATGTCAAACTACTGTTTTTACAGAATTGCAGGCTTTATGGGAGGACAACTATCTTCTTTTCCAGCTTCTGTTCAGGAAAGATAAACCTCCTCATCACATCGTCCAGCTCCTCCAGAGCTATCTGGGCATGTAGCACTGCCACGCTGTCCGGGTCTGAGCGCACCACCCACTTCAGGGCTCGATACAGCTCCAATAAGACGTCACCAAGGACCTGCAAGAAAAGGCAACAAACACCCCTTTAACTACAGGCTAATGGCTGGATGTAACAAGTTTTCCCAGGTTTTGTTACAATTTGATTTCACCAAACACTGTTTTACAACAATAAAGGAATAGATGTTTTGACTGCAATTTTATACTATATAGCATTATCTCACTCCCTCTTCAAGTTTGATTAATAACATAGTCTTTATGGTTCTGAGCTTTGGAAACCGTTATTCAGTGAATGATTTTTCAGAAACCAGAAGCTCTGATGAGTTTATTAGACTTGGTCTGGCTCTTGTGTGAGTGACTCTGTCCGAGCCCCAACATGTCACAGCTGCAGTGCACCTCCATCTGCGCTGTTCCCATGTCACTGTGTCATTAGGCTGCTACAGCTGGTCCAGTCCACCTCTGCTCCAGCTGTTTCTCTAATGACAAGTCTTAACAACAGCAGCTGACCAGGAACAGTGGCTTTCATACAGCTGGAATTTCAACAGCAGCAAAGTTTATTAACTGTTACAAGAAAGTGCAAAGGCAAATGATGATTTTACATTTAGATCAATATTAATCTGTTTTACACACAACATTGTCATATCAAACCATTACAACTCTTTAGAAATGTAATCTTCACTCACACATATACAAAATAATGTATTTAATTATATTTCAGTGACTCAGCTCTCAGTTTAGTTTTTATTCTAAAAGCAGCAAATGTGAAGAGATCAAAGTTACTCTAAATAAATAAATGCTTTAAAATGTGAAAAATTTACAAACAAGAAAAAATATGGGTTCAGATCATAAATTATGGTTTTCCTCCAAAAACATTGTATGATCTTATAGCACAATTGCTCAGCCTTCACTCAGACTAATAAGGCAACATAATCTAAAAAAACTAAATTTATGCAAATAAAATACTGGAATAGGTGTTTCCACGGGTGGAAACGGGTGTGCTTCCTGTGCTGGTGAGAAATTCCTACAGAGTCTGTAATCCAAGTGATGAGCAGATTACAGGAGCTGTCAGAGCCCTCTGTTCTTCAATGCCTTACTTAGACTTAGAGACGACCACAATGTAGGCTTGGGGTAGGGACAGAGGGGACATTCTGGAACTATGGAGATACAGGAAGGTTCACACTGACTGATACTTGAACTTTTGGCCCAAGTATTTGTCGAGGTGCAGCAAACTCACACAAGCGGTAAAAATCACACAGGCAGTAAAGACCTAAATTTTGATGTGCCTTTTCATTCTTTCATCAAGTGTCCAGAATGGCTTTGTTTTATCACACAAGGTAGTTACATGTAGCCTACATTGTTGGTTCTACTTGGTAATCAGAAAAAACCTTTTGAAGGGCTTTACTCACTATCCACATATACATTAAACCCAGTGTAGCCTTTTTATGACTTACAATTTAAATACAATGCATGAGTCTTTTTGTTTAAAGGTGCATGTACCTGCGTGGTTTTGTCACTAAGGCCTCGCAGCAGCAGGGCGATGACGTGGACAGCAGCCCTCCTCACATCAGCCTCCTTCTCGGTCTTTATCAGCGCAGTCAGGCAGGTGCTGAGCTGATGGTGTAAAGAGCAGAGTCTTTTACATGACACTTTGTTAAAAAGTGCCAGAGTCAGCTCGAGGACACTGCTGAGGTCAGAACACATGGATCGCCTGACATGGTAAACAACATGTACAAGTACACATGTACTTTAATTCAGAATGAGCGGAAAACCGGCAGCAGTTACAAGTTCATGTGTGTGGAAACCCCTGGACACTTACTCGTTTTAAACGTTTGTGGATCTTTGTCTGAACAAACTTTTCTCATATGTTGTGTTCTCGTATGTTATGTTCACCAATTGGTTAACCCATCCAATGGAAACAGGTGTATATGGAAGTCTGCTTTTCAGGAATACAACATGTATAGCCTACATTAATACAAAATGTGACAATATCACAATGAAATGCAAAGGGCTTGAAAACGAACACTACAGCAGTCTAAACTTGCTGTATGATATTAATTCATTGATAAGTGCTTCATGGAATAATGTATTATTGCTTGTATTGCCAGAATAGTCTTTGTGACATTGATTAACAATACACTACCTTTCTTGGAGCCCCCCAGACTATAAAAGAGCAGATAAGCAAGTAATTTATAGCTACTACATACAACCTACTGAGAAAACATCTCTCACTTAAACCATTTTCTGTCATTCACATTGAAAGACCTTCAGAGCTGTTGCACCCTGTTCTCTACTTGACTCTATTAATTCCTGAAGTCCTGACTTCAACCTCACTCTAGATAGTAAAGATTCAGCAAGTTTTTAATAAATAACAATTTTTAGGTGTATAATTGGGCTTCATTGTTACAAAGTAATTGGGTAAAGGTACAGTCTGTCAGCCCATTGTGCACTGGTGTTGCTATGGTCTGTGGCAAAGAGTCATGCTCACCTCTTGAGCCAGGGGTCCCAGAGCATAGTCTAGTCTCTGGCACAGCTCCCCAAGATTGGACAGACTGCTGGCTCTGATGCTCTGGTCTGGGTCTTTGGTGCCCTGCAGAAAGATCGCCAGTAGAGGACGTCCCAGGTGAGGTGCCAGCTCCCCTGTAGTGTGACAAACAAGACGGAGAGGCTTCACACATCATTAGAGTTGATTTGAATAGTCACTAGCATACTGTCACAATCAAATCCTAAAATGAGAGGCAGAAGCAGTCCACTCTATTTGACTGCTGAGACAGTACCTTGAATATACAAACTCACAAAAGAAATAGTGTATTTTGCATTTTTGGTAATGTTGGTGTTGGAAAATGGAGGAAAGCCAGACAGGTACAGAGAGCATGCAGTCGTTTGGATATGCCATAATGTGAATTAAAACATACTGTATATATAGATATCTCTGGCACATTCAATAATACTAATGCATTTCAAGCAGTCTTTGCAACATGCCCAGAGCCTCCCAGAGTGGATCAACACCCCCCTGGAAAAACAGATGCAGCTGTAAATCTGCCCAGCCTTCTTTACTCTATTTCTGGCGTTCCTTTTAGTCAATCTCCTCCTTATTTGTATATCAAGTTCACCAAGTGTTCACAGTCCAACAAACCATATCTCTGCCAACACCGACTCCACCAAGCAGGTCAATTAAGAAAAGCTTCTTACAAATGACAGCCTGGCAAAAGGCAAATGCTGGCCCCTCTATGCTTAAAAGACAAACATAGGGCTCTCTGGATGTCCGTGTGAAGGCTAAACTCTTCTCATAGCCGGCAGATAACCCCCCTGATTGTCTCAAAAAGAAGTCTAATGGCAGTCTGACTGAGAAAACCACAGATGAGATACAAAAAAAGTCTAAATGAAAACAAGTCTGAACTGTAGCTTTTGTGGCTGGGTTCAATCAGTCTAACTAATATGTCAGCAGCACACCAGTTCCCCCCAAAATATATTTTCTGAACTCTATGGCATTAGTTCTGCAATTCTGCATTCAACATTGTGGATATTGGTTTCTTTCAGAAGCTAGTGTAAAAAAAACACACAAGCTCACCCATGGCCCTGGTGGCCCTCATCAGAACCTCTCCCACTTTGAGCCGGGTTTCCAGGGAGTGCTCCTTGGAAGCTGTGGGCAGAGAGGGGCCACGCTGGAAGTCCTGTAGCAGCCTCTCCAGGATCCTCTCAGGGTAGAAGTCGGCCAGTGCAGCCAAACCTACAGAGAGGCCACAAGGTCAACAGCAACACACAGGCAAGACCAAATAAAACGTATGCTGATTTATGTGCTTTTAATATGATGCTTAGTTGTTGTGCTCAAGTTGTCCAAATATAAAAAAACTAACTACATAAAGTTATTCATTAGTGATATACTGCCATGTCACTTTATTCTTTAAATCTCATTTTATTTAAGGCTGACCACAAATACTCAAATATAAAAACTGTAAAGGGTTAAATACTTGTTAAAAGTTTTTAAAGTTGACTTGTCCAGATCAGTCTTTCATTGGATAAAAACATAAATCAGATATAACAACATTTCTTCTTTGCTGTTTGTTTATAAGTCAGATAGTTGTGACTAATAAACTCACTAATGCTAGTATTTATTACATGAATGCATTCAATGTAATTTGATGCTTTCAGCCACAGTCTGTAGACATCATAGCCACAATGTCAAGACATAAATAGGTGTAAATAATAGCAGCATTTATACGCTTTGTATTGAACTGGCTGTAATTCTAGACACCAATACAACATATTAGCTGAAATTCTTGTTGAACTAATGTAGCATGGTGTGACAGAAAATGTACACAGCATTGTTTTATAAGTACATTGGTTAGGAGACCAAGTCATTGACAGCAGAAGATTGTACCTTGAATAGCTGAGAGGTAGATGAACGAGTCTTCATGCTCCAGGTTTTCTAAAAAGAGCTAGAAGAGACAATTAGACGCTAACATAAACTGTTTATCATCATCATTTTTATTATTATATATAGCCCTCAAATGGTGAAATATATATTGTATGTATGTATATATATATAAAAAACATTTATTCTAGTTATCAAAGGGAATAATCCAAATATTAACCCCAGGAGATCTGAGGGGCCCCATGAAGATATTGTGAATAAAAAGGTTTAGAATGGTATTTTTAAGGCTTAAAGTAATATCTGATCTATAGAATAAAAGATAACAGGAGTTATTCAAATTAATTATGACACTGGGGGAAAATAAGACAAAAAGATGAACAACATGCGACTGCAACATGTTATTATTATGTCCAAGGTTATCCAAGGTGGAGTTTCCATCATCAAAGGGAATAGTCAATGAGCAGTTATCCTTTCAGGCTTGTCCCTGGAGACTATGGCTCACTGAAGCCAGAGTCTCTAGCAACTTATTAAATATAGATGTGTGCAGAGAATGACCCAAAAGATGCACATGATTCAACTAATGATACAGAAGCCCTCACAGTATATAAGACGAAAGCTGCAACAGCTTCATGTGATGATACACCTATATATCATTTCCTTACATTTTGATAAATACATTTATTTAGTTGATAATTTATTTTTATCTTTCTTTTTGCCTAAGAAGGGGCAAATATGAAGTTTTGGAAATGTTTCTGAATGATCTAAATGTTAACAGTAAAAAAATGATAGATGTAGTGAGCACCACTTGTGGTGACAAAATGATTATCGTGACAATCACTGCAATCATAAGAGTATCTCAGTAAAATTGTGTATTGAAAGAAAGGGGCCCTAACTCAGTTGGTAGAACATTTGCAAAGACACGGGAGACCACCTCTCTCTCTCACCTTGGTTTCTGTCAACCTACTGTCTATCACGAAAGGCAAAAAAAAAAAAGATTACACTACTGTCACACAGTTCCCAAGGAAAGTATGCAGAGTACGTGGCTTAGTCTACTACAAAGAAGTGCCTATCAGATGTAATTTAAAACACACACCAATGTATAGTTACATTTGGTTTACATTGAGAAGATATGAAGAACAAACCGACCACAAAGACCTTCTCTTGGGCCTGGACAGCCTCTGGGTCCCGACTTTGCACCAGCTGCGTCAGGCCTCTCAGGCCAAATGCTCTTGTTGGTACATCTGGGTCACATGCTTCTAAGAACCAATCAGACAGGGGCTTAGCGGGTGAGTCACTTGTGAATAAGCCCCTTGCTTGTGCAGATGTAGATGGCTGTGCAGGGATGCTGTTGGTCATCTCATGTTCAGAAGAACAATCAGATGTAGAGGACAAGGTACTTCTCTTTTGTTTCGTCTTTGTTTGCATTGTAGTGTCTGAGTTGCAGGAAAGATGAGCAGCAGAGGAGGAAACAATGACAGGCTTGTAGGCACCGTGTGTGGCGATCACAGCTCTGAGGTTTGAGGCCAACTCCTGGATGAACACCTCAGGGTGTAGCTGTGATAATTTATCCAGAGGTGAAAGCAGGCGGGCCATACTACTGTAGTCCTCTGAGCTAAGCTAAAGAAAAAAACAAAAGAACATTTTAGAAAAATTAAAATTTTTTAAAAGATTACAATGCCATCAAACATTTCTAGACATGTTTTATAAAGTTATTTTTATATTATCAATAAAAGAACAATTTCAGACTCTAATTCATAAGAGTCTTACAATTAAGAACAAAGTTTCGTGATGGGCTATGCAAAATAGTACAGACCTACCCTTTTCCAAACCTGAATAAAGAGGAATTCCGTTTTTACTATTATTACATAATACATGAAAATAATAAGTATATGTTGGTTGACAAGGACAGTTGACCTCGGAGTTAAAGGTGTGCTGTTGAAAAATAGTGCCACAATACAATTTACACTTCATATTTAATGAGGATCATTTAATGAAAGTGCATAGTGAGCAGTACCTGAGGCCCAGAGAGGAGAGTGGCCACCAGGCCCATTCCCATACTGAGTGTCTGGCTTTCCACTGGATTCCCAAGACCAGGCGCTGGGTCCTTACTGAGGCCGACACAAGCTCTCTGCAGCAAAGACCCCATAAAGTCCACCACCTTAAAACACAACATGTTATACTTGTGTCACTGTAGAAGAAAGACATGAAGTGGCCTGTAATCTGTTCAATTTGTGTATTAATCTGGTAATAATGAATTATCTTGAGATTGAACATGATAATTAAATCATATATAAATAAAAAAAAGTTGTCCAGATTTCCAAAAGCAAATATAGCGGACAATGGTTGGGTTACATTTAAAACCTACATGGACAGTATGTTGTTGATATCTGGATGTTGATCATGTCAGAATATCTCAGACAGATGCTTATTTAGCGTCTCAGTGCTGCATGAAACTGATTTGTTCATTAAATGTTTCACTTTCTTGTCTTTCATTCTTTTGTTTTTCCAACACCAAGTCCTTAAAAAGACATTCAAGAACAAGAGGCCTATTATAAGAACTAATCTTATCAAAGGCTGTCAGACATTTCCTTATCTGAGAGGCGTTGTTTGGCGTTACGGTACCAGTGGACTAATGAGTCAAGTTCACACTTAATATCTGTGTGTATTGTACCTCCTTGTTTCCAGAGACATAAAAAGCTCTATTTTTATGTGACAGCATGAGTAACTGTGGCCTGCTTCCATTACAGCACCTCCTGTGGGAACGACAGCTGATTTTAAAATAGAGGAGTCAGTGTGAAGGCAAAAACAAGGGGAAGGTGACTCTACAGGGAGATACTCGGCTGGATTAAAAAGTATGTGTCTTGGAAGTCTAAGAACAAAATAGAAAAGTAGGACAGACACACTGTCACAACCAAGCCAGAACATTTGTTTAAAGTATTTAAACCTTTGGATCTACGGCTGCAATAAACTACTCCTGATCTTTCCAACTTCAAAAAGAAAAAAATTAGGGTTTTGTTGACGTTCTTAAAGACCTAAATAATAAAATGGCTTAACAGCAAAAGCGGTCTAAATTTCTATCTGATGACTCTTTCTTGAACTTAAAACAGCTGTTCATAAGAGATGCTGACCTTGACTTTATTTAAAAAAAACATCTCTCACCTGTGTGGTTTTCCTCAGCAGCAAAGTATGTTGCAGTGACTCAACCATCAGTGACAACACCTGAAGTAGAGCCAGCTGCTGGGCTTGTTGCTCACTATTGACCAGTATTCGCTGCTCCACCTCCAGCAGAGTCAGAGCTGACACATCCAGCTCCTGGTTGTCCTCTTCATCTGCCTCTGCAGCGTAGCACGTTAGCTCCTGCAGAGAAACATAGACAATTATTTGCTGAGAGTGTGCGAACGCTGGTTCAGACCTTACAAAAGTAATTTAATTGGTGTACGTTTAGAAGGTCTAGAAAGAAGTCTCCAGGCAAGTCACTGTCTTTGAGCTGAGCGAGCAGTTCCATGAGACACTCCAGTCTCCACTGCTCTCCAGACAACTTCTCATATAGAGCATCATCTTCATCACTGGCAGTCAACAGGACACATTTAATTACAACTACAGCCTAAAACACTTAGTGAGTCAGTTATACAGAGTTAAAAAAAATGTTTACAGTGTTCCAGCTAACTGATTTGGAAGTTACCCGCAATTCTCTGTAGAGCTGAGTTTCACTCCTCCATCACTGCCGGGCCGAAAGTGAAAGCCTGCTGCCACTTGGCTTCTCTGCTGTTTTAGACCAGAGAGTTGCCCTAGAACAGATAAAGCTGCACCTGGGTCAGACTGGCTCAGGTACCAGAGCAAAATCTCCTGACAGGGGGCGCTGTGGACAAGGATCCAAAAATACAGCAACAAATTAATATTGTTTTATTGCTGTGATTTTTATATTTTTGATTTTTAAAAGTCAATAAGTAAGTGCTTGGATTGGTGAGGTTTTTTTGTACTTAAGTGAATTATTCATTTTAGTTTATTGTATCTGATAAGAACGTGTGCCGAGTGATTACCGTAGATGTGAGACATTTTGCTTTGTAAAACAGAAGAGTGTGAAGATAACAGGCAGAACCTCCTCTAAAGCTGTCAAGAGGGGAGCCAAAGGACGGTTCCCAACCACAATGACCTTACACCAGCAGGACACCACAATGTACAACAAAGTGTCAGTGTCAGACAGTGAAAAACTGTTAAAGAGAATAACTAGCTACGGCTGTGTCATCACCTTGTACACATCATCTACACAGCGTGTCAGCTCCCACTCCTTTACAGCATCTTTTGTGGGGTCTAGGTCTGAGAAGTACACACACAGACAGCTCCAAATACAATCCATTGCAACTGGGCCCAAAATCTGTACACTTATATTCGTCTACAAATATAGTATTTGTTTGGCCTACTAACTAGACGCAGTGATGCAGCGATGTAGAGGTGCGAGCATCGGAGCAAGCAGGTACTGTTGAGCGAAGGCTTCCTTCTCCTGCAACAAAGAGAGCGCTGCTGAAGTGGCCACGCGCTGGAACTGCTGAGCTGACAACTTGTCTTTGAAATGCAGCAGCTCCAGGACCTGCAGAAACACATGATACATTTCTGAGTGTGGGTAAAGTAGAATAAAATACAGAACAATACAGAAATACAGCAAATCTTTATTAAATATTGGTATGATATTCCTTAATATTTGTATTTTACTTTGGGCATGATAGACGTTTATGAACAGAGTTAAAAACTTTTCTATCTGGTCTCACCCCACTGTGATTTATGTCACCTTCTAATAGAATATTATTGACATTTTTTTTTTTACTATTGTTTTTATTATTTTATGTTTATTTTGTTAATTTCTTTATTTTTTCTTTCTTCCATGTTTGTTCTTTGCTACAAATTTTGTGTAATTTCCGTAAAGCACATTGAGGAACAAAAAGTGCTTTATTAATACTTCATACATGCATTTACAATTATTACAAAACTCTAAAGTGCAAGGGCCAGCATTATGTATGATTTAAATGTTCCTTACTCTTTCACTACCAAATATAGGAGGTAACACTTATTTGCTATTTTGATCAACTCTAAATGACAAACAAAAACCTGGCTTTATTTGTGAAGTCAGCGGTTGTATTATGAAAAACACGCAGGAGGTAAAGCATCTCAGATAGTGGTGAGGGAAAAAGTCTTTAGATGGACACCAAGACAAACATCTTCAATTTTTGGTTAGACTCTACATGATTCTATTGAGACCCTGATTCTATGTGCTGTTGAGTGAACTTTGAACTGCAGGTAGTGTGGTGTTGGAATGCACCTGAAGACACACTTGTCGGTAGTAGCTATCAGCTGATGAAGATTGTTGAGGACATGTCACCAGGATTTTGGCTACACTGTCACATTTCCTCCAGTCGGACTCTGCTCCTATAGTCAACCCAAGGCAGACAGACAACACAGCCTGGCATCAATATACAACTCCTTTGTGTCAGTCTTACATAAATACCAATATTAATTTGTGATATCTTTATACTGTAATACTGTTAATATATTTACATACTTACATTATGTATGTGGTATTTTAAAACTAGAAAAACTACATGTCAGATATTATTGACGAGGACTATTCTTTTTTCACACATTACTGGCTGGTGTTCTGTCATGTGTTCTTTTTCCAGGCAATCGCCCAGGAATGGTTCATATGTAACAAAATTGCAGTGCATTTCTAAAATTAAGTTAGCTGATCAAGATTTTGTAACGATACAAAATTGGATTAGAAATCTTTACAAACTGCAGAGAAGTGAATAAACTTTAAGTACCCTCATTAAAGCCTAAAGGTTAGACTAAAATTACTTTTCAGGTACAGCAATCTTGGGGCTTGTATGGGTCTTTTTTGGTTGTAGATGAGAATATGCAGTAGTAGTTTAGCTCCCATAAATCCCTTTAATAAAATTATTTAATGTGAACAATAATATGTATGAGTCAGTTATTAAGTAGTGAGTTTTGATTAGACTGCACTTTCTCCTGACCTGTTCCCTCAAGTATGGCCCGGACCACAGCCTGCACACCATTGGGCTGTGTGAGGCGCTCCGACAGCAGCTGACCACACAGGCGTCTGAGCCAGGCTGGACTTAACCCCTGAGCTGCCCTGCACCTGGAGCTCCCCACAGGACCAGACTAAAAAGAACATCAAAAACATAAAAAAATAATTTCACCCATATTAGACCCCGTTTCATCTAGCATACATTGAATATTTAAAGTGATTTAGAAACATTCATTTGGGGTATCTATTGTTTACTGTTCTAGAAACAGTGCCCTGAGAGTAACATATAGGATGTAACTTAAGTGTTAAAGAAAAGACATACTGAAAAGCAGCTGCTAACAATAACAATTTCCAACTGTCCTATTACATACATACTTAACTTGTTCAACAAACCCACAAACCTTGGGTCCACCCTGAAGAATCAGCAACTCCTTGATCACTATTGGTTGGTAGACTTTTTCTAGAAGGTTTCCGAGAGCCTCCCGACATCTCCTCCGCTCTTCAGCACTCAGTTCCTGAAGGTGTACAAATTTAACTTTGTTTACCAATGTCTGATCCAACACTAAATTGGAAAAAAACATTTTACATGTACATTACTTTGCTGTCCTCAGCTGGTCCCCTCTCCGCTTTGTGAGGCTGGTAACCAAGCTGGCACAGAGCTGCCATTAAATCTCCCAGATGTCGCATGAACACTAATGTGGACAGAGACGACAGCTCTGCCATCTTCAACAGCACGTTGGTGGTGGTCAGAAGGCGCTGCACCTCTGTTGTCTTTGTTCCACATTGTGTGACTTTTTCCACCACTGCTCCAAAGGCTGACCTGCAACTCAAAGGCACACCCACTCCGGTGGCTAGGTATGGACACATTCCCAGAGACACCACAAACTGAAGAGCAGCAGCGAGTGTCTTCTGCTGGGTCACACTGAGAACATCAGGGGGCAGTGGTGGAGCAGATTCAGGGGTACAAGTTCTTACAGCAAGTGCAGGGGCTTGTTTAAACAGGTCCAGCTCCACAGAGAGGTGTCGTGTGAGAGCGAGCAGCAGGAGGAGACACTCCTGAACAAAGGCCCAGGTGGTATCATCTTCAGCACCGGAGAACCATGGAGACTCAGACTTCACCTCGTCTCGGAGCCTCCTGACATCCACAAAGCTTGGTTCTGCCTCCAGCTGCCGCAGGAGGAGGATTCTGTTGGTCTGCAGAGCTGACAGCAGTGCCTCCTGCTGGGATGTTTGGGCATTGCCGGCAGATTCTGCAGGAAATTAAAACAGCTAGTTCCAATATTTTAATAGTCATTCAAATCATTTTAGTGGTAGGCTACTCTTAATAGATATGGATAGGGCCGACAGGTGTGCGGTGTGGAAACATTAAAGGAAAAGTGAGTGGTTTTTATTTTGGCATAATTTTCTGTGGTGAATTAATTTGTTGTTAACTACAGCAATATTGAAAAACAGTTAATTAACTTTAGTCAAGTACAATACAATTGGTAAATGACAACAAACCTAACCAACCGAGCTAATTTCCACCTACTCCACCGTTATTTGAACCTTATACATCTCACTTTTAAATAAATGAGGCAAAGAGGGGGCCAGAACGTGTATTTCTCGCTTTAAGAGAACCACATTAGAATGGGTTTAATAACTAAAAAATCAGTTAAAGCATATTTAACCAAACCGAGTCTACACCCATCTCTCAGCTACCCTATCTGTCAAAACAAGATAAATGTAAGGGCAACATCATAGGTCAGCTAGCTTTAGCCATTGTAATGGCAAATGATTTAAGTGGTTTAATTAAATAGGCAACAGGAAGATTTAACCAAGTTGTTCACAGTCGAACACTTACCCGAAGGCTTTGTGAGGATATTTATCGCTGAAAATAAAGCCGCAGTCATCTCATCATACAGAAGAACGACTTTAAATGTCTAACCAACTGGGATACAATTAATAAAGTGATATGAACCAAGCATGGATAGGATTTGTGCATGAAATAACAAACACGTAAAAGGGCGCTCAAAACATACGTCACGGTGCGTCGCACTCTGATTGGGTAACGCTGAGTTCAATGTACTGCTGGAACATCGGAACTGAATCTTTATAATTTTTTCTGCGTGTTCAAATTAGCATAAAGCGTTTGCGAAATGACACAGGTATGGACAAGAGGGAATTTATTTCAGAAAGGTGTTAAAGCTAATTCCTTAAATAGTGTGCACATAAGTTTAAAAATTTCGGAATAAAATTACAAGTCCTAAATATGACTGAATACAAAAAAAAACGTAAAGTTAGCGCCTATTATACATGTTTGCCATATAGGATAAAAATAAGGTGTTCTTTGTGACTTCAATGACGGCATTTATTTTTAAATTAAAGTTGAACATAATCAAATTAGCCTTTAATTGAAAGATACAAAACAGTCAGGGTATCTGAAATCTCACTCCAAATTTAGATCAAAACTTGAGCCCTGCTTATGCAAAGGCACAACATTTATTCCCAGCCTGAGCTGCATTTATGTTGCCAAGATTTTGTACCAATGGGATAGTCGCAACTAACTATTTTCCCTATAGTCGATACAATTTGCTAATGGTACCCTGATGCGGTTCATGTCAAGGACTCTGGTGGCCACCCACAATTTGAGCATGATGAATCCTGGCATTGGCATCTCGTAATATGGCCATACCTGCCAAGGATATCAAATAATTATACATCACCCGCATAATTCATTGAATAACCTGGTCATTTATATTCAGCTGACCTCATTCTTTGGGTACATTACAGACCCTAGTACTGCCCCACAGGCTTTTTTTAGTAGTACTTGATCCCCAAGGGGATCCCCAAGGGGAAATCCATGTCATGGGAGCAGACATGTATACCTAAGAACCCGCAACACACCCACTCTGGAACAAGGTCAGTCTGGACTCCAACCACATGACCTTACATTGCGCCAGAGTCTTAATCTTTATGCTCCTGATTTGCCTTTTTAAGTTCAAGAGCCTAAAAATTAATCAACCCGTTGCTTAAGCAGTCAAAGTCAAAAATAAAACCTGTAGCCTACTAGGTGTTTGGACTACTCTGTACAAACCAATAAGACCAGCAGAGGTTTAATAGAATTTAAATTTATTAAATTTTGTTCATTGGGAGAACTTCAGGTCACAGAGCCGAGCTGCAATACAAACATCAGTTTAGAGAGATTCAGGCTCAATATGCAGCTCAGAAAAATGTGCACCTTACCAGTTTAGTAGCCATAGTTCTGGTCGCTGTACACAAATCCACGGGGATCAGGCGCAGCACCTCGTGCTGGCTGAGGAAACTGTTGCGGGGCTGGCCTGAATGAAGCTGGCTCTCCTGGGATGTAGCGTGTTCGAGAGAACACCACATTGCCTCTCTGGTACCTAGAGCGAGCGCTGAAAGTGGAGACAGGGTCTAGCGCAGACACATCACTAAAGAATGGCTCGGAAACAAGCTCCTGACTTGGACCCTGGCCTGCATCACTTTGAGTGCCAGAGTTATGCTTTTCATTCTGCCAAGGCTGTCCTGCGTTATAGCCCTGAGGAGATTGTGCTGCATACTGCTCTGGTCTGTAGTAAGGGGCTGAGCCTTGATAAGTACTGGGTCTGGAGTAGGCCTGGTAGAAGCCTGGGCTTTGGGCACTGCCTCCTCCAGATGTTCCACTGAACCTGGGGTTGTTTGGCTGCACAGAGCGTGTGCCAGAATGGGATCCATACTCTAAAGACCAAGAGACCAGTGTTATTCAAATTAAACCTTTCCCACTTGTACAAAAATGTTTTGTTCTCATGAGTGCTCACTTAGCCTCGGCACACAAGCAGCAAGACCAAACAGCAGGAATAAAATCCACAGCACCCTTGGAAGTTATTCAAAAAGTTATTACAAGTCATTTAAAAACTAACAGTTTATCCAAATTTAACTTTGTATGTTACCACTTTAGTCAAATCCTAGCCATTGTAAATTGTAGTTTCCCCATTTTTAGTAATTGAATATCAAGAGAAACCATCTGGAGAAGCCACATACCTCATTCTGGCAGATGACCAAGAGCTGGCTCTATTTAAAATCTAAATATGACAGAGCTTTGGTTAGGAATAGTTAAACAATGTAGTTACACAACCCAGGTTTAAACATTTGACAAACTTAAAGCTAAAACATCTGGAAAGTGTTGGTGCACATTTAACATGTTCTACTCCCATTTGTGACTTTGGGGCAATTTAGAGGGAAGTGACAAGCCACCCAAGCTTACCTAGATGTTACATTTTTAAACTGCTTCTAATTTATGGGCCTTATTAAAAGTGGTGTTGTTTAAAAGCACCACATTAGGCCAATAGTTATTTATTATTTTTTTAAGTTTAGTTTATGTTATTTATTTCTTACCTTCCAAGACAGACGCTGTAGTCCCACCAGCACAGTGCCAGTGTGAGCGCTAAGCTGCTTTTTGAACACTGATGGCTGATTGTTCATTGGTAACATCTGCTGCAGATCAGGAGGGGGTTACTGGGAAGTAAGAAGTCTAGATAAAATGGTCACTGTTGGGCCTTGTGTTCATAATATTGAACTGGAATGATGATGATGAAAAGATTAAGAAAAATGCATTGTCTTTTGTTCCAATATGCATCAAAGAAGCCAAAAAATGGCAGCAAGGGGGTTAAAATAAGTTGCGATGTATTATCATTGTTTGTCTAGTCATGGTATGTTTCCCACAGACGACCAAGAATTCTGTATCAAGTTTGAATACGATGTAGGTTGTATAATGGTTTAATCATTTTAATGTTTATTCAAATATTTGCCATGGCTAAAGCTAAAATGAAGGGGTCAAATGATACAATGGAAAAGGTGAGGATAATAAAAGTGAAATTAACAAAACAACTGTTAACTTCTATCAAATTTTAAAGTTATCTGTAGTGTATGAAAGGATGCAGAATAAATATCTAGGTGCTTCCCATTCAACAGAAGAAGGCCACTCAAAAAAAAGATCAAGGGGATCTGGAAAATAGTAAACCAAGATTTGTTGGTGACAGTAAGGGAACATTTTTACTTTTACAATAGTTGGATGAGTCAAACACAAATGCTGTACAAGTAAACATCAAAAAAGTAATGCAGCACAGCTTTTTGTGTACTTTATTCAGTAATGCTGTGTTAACACTAGTGCATTAATCCTCAGCCGCGTTCATAATAAGAGGAGTGATAAACTCTGAGTGACGCAGTCCAAACGAGAAACTGGGTGCTTTAGATTGAGTGTTCACCTGGAAACAGAAGACAGAATTATGAGCAACACTGAGCAACCTTTTAGGAAATCAAAAAATTCAAATCAAATTCAGATTTTTACCATTTCTGGGCAATAGGCCCCCGGTCCAGGCTTCTTGGTTGTTTCTCCAGGGGCGAAGTTGCGGCCTGTCATGCTGAACTGAGGAGGATTTTGCTTATAAATTCGAGGGTCCACAACTTTGTAGGCAGCAGGGCCCGGAGTCTGGAAGCAGAGCAGGTTTAAGTTCATACAGTCCTCTCTTCTCCTCTTACCAAAGGACCAGTTTACAGGGGAATGGCTTTTGATAAATCTGACCATTTGGCCAGCCCTGTCTAGAAAACTTTTGTTTTTGTGGATGACTGAGAACCTTCAGAGATATCAAGCCCTATTTATAACCTACCCATCTCTGGTTACTGTTACTCAGTTAGAAAAAACTTCAGTCATATTAAAAACAATATGGCCACGTTGACTATTTCTGGAGGCAGGATCCCACTTATGTCAAAAATTAGATTGCAGACCTTCTTGAGCAAAGGACTGTTTTAAAACAGCATGATGTACCTTACAGGTAACTCACGTTGTAGCCACCTCTTAAGCTATCAGAAATATTAGTCCTAATAAGCCATGAACATCACTGCAACATCATAAATTTGAGTTTAGATACCTTCTTAAGGTCCTCCGCAAAGCCTCCTGTTTTGCTGCGTCCACACAGTGAATACATGGGGGCTGAAGAGGTGACCACAGTTTTGAAGCCTATTACTTGGGGCAGCTGGTAAGAAGCTGGGCCTGCAAAAGTAATAACCAGATATAGTATAGTCACATGGCAAGACCTAAACAAAAACGAGAAAGTGGAAAAATACATGGACATGTTTACCTGGTACATTGTCATTGGTGCAATCTTTGGTCCTTCCAGCCAGAGAAAACGCAGGAGAAGAGCGGAAGATGGACTTGGTTGACCGCTCAGGAGAATAGTGTCCTGATGTAACAAAAGAAAACAGGTTTGCACATTAGTATAGCCACCTTGTGCTGTTGATTCAGTTTGATTGTACAGTGGGGATTGAAAGTTTTGGCACCCCAGGTAAAAATTGTTATTAATATTAATTATTAATGTGCATAAAGACGCCAAGAAAAGATTGAAAAATCTCAATCATCAAATGGCAGATTAGACATCCTTATAATAAATCAAAAAAAGTTAGATTTTATTTTCATCAATTAAACTTTCAAAATAACAGAAAACAAAAAAATTGGTGTCTGCAAAAGTTTGGGCACCCTACAGAGTTAATACCTTGTACTGCCCCCTTTGGCAAGCTAAGACCTGACAGTGTCATGGATTGTTCTCAATCATCGTCTGGATAGACCAGGTGATTCAATCTCAAAGGTTTTAAATGCCCAGACTCATCTGACCTTGCCCCAATAATCAGCACCATGGGTTCTTCTAAGCAGTTGTCTAGAAAACTGAAACTGAAAATAGTTGACGCTCACAAAGCAGGAGAAGGCTATAAAAAGATAGCAAAGCGTTTTCAGATGCCAATATCCTCTGTTTGGAATGTAATTAAGAAATGGCAGTCATCAGGAAGAGTGGAAGTTAAAGCACGATCTGGAAGACCAAGAAAAATATCAGACAGAACGGTTCGCAGGATTGTGAGAAAAGTAAGTCAAAACCCACGTTTGACTGCACGATCCCTCCAGAAAGATCTGGCAGACACTGGAGTTGTGGTACACTATTCCACTATAAAGAGATACTTGTACAAATATGGACTTCATGGAAGAGTCATCAGAAGATAACCTCTTCTACGTCACCAAAATCAGCGTTTGAAGTTTGCAAATGAACATATAGACAAGCCTGATGCATTTTGGAAACAAGTTCTGTGGAACGATGAGGTTAAAATAAAACTTTTTGGCCGGAATGAGCAAAGGTATGTTTGGAGAAGAAAGGGCACAGAGTTTAATGACAAGAACCTCTGTCCAACTGTTAAGCACGGGGGTGGATCGATCATGTTTTAGGGTTGTATTGCAGCCAGTGGCACAGGGAACATTTCACGAGTAGAAGGAAAATGGATTCAATAAAATTTCTACAAATGGAAAATGATCCTAAACACACCTCAAAATCCACAATGGATTACATCAAGAGGCATAAACTAAAGGTTTTGCCATGGCCTTCACAATCTCCTGACCTCAACATAATTCAAAATCTATGGATAGACTTTGAAAAAACAGTGCGTGACAGACAGCCCAGAAACTCAAAGAACTGGAAGACTTTTGTAAGGAAGAAAATATACCACAAACAAGAATTGAAAGACTCTTGGCTAGCTTCAAAAGGCATTTACAAGCTGTGATACTTGCTAAAGGGGGTAGTACAAGGTATTAACTCTGCAGGGTGCCCAAACTTTTGCAGACACCATTTTTTCCTGTTATTTTGAAAGTGTAAATGATGGAAATAAAATCTAACTTTTTTTTACTTATTAAAAGGATGTCTAATCTGTCAATTGATGCCATTTGGAGATTTTTCCATCTTTTCTTGGCGTCTTTATGCACATTACTAAAAACTTTTACCTGGGGTGCCCAAACCTTCGATCCCCACTGTAAAAGCATACCAATATTTTACTTTGATCAAATTTTAAAATACAAATTGTGCTAACAAAAGACAAATCTAAATCAAATGGTGCAATCATCCTTTGTCATGTCAATTCTTTTAGCCACATTTGCACACAGTTTTTGAAGGTTGTTCCACACATTAAGAAAACTAAACAAAGATCTTTCGTGGATGTAGGCTCCTCAAATCTCTTCATGACTCGATATTGTGGTTCAGGGCTCTGTGGGGGCGGGGTCATACAAGGACTCCTTGTTCTGCTTCACACTGAAGATATAGTTCTAAATGACATGTCTATACTTTATTTCCTCACACCTGCCTAACACTTTAGAGTATTGTATATTAAAGCATATTGTTTTATTGGCTTGGATTTATTTATTTACACTGACCTGGTGCAGGGGCTTGAAATATCCTGGGCTCCTTTGGACGTCCATGAAGAGAGAATGCAGGTGCCCCATCCCGGCCTTCTCGGGTGATGTTGGATGGAATCAGGTATCTAGGTCCAGGTGAGACGCTGGCTGCAGACAGCTCATGACGCATGCCAAAACTGTAGATGGGTGCTTTGTATTTGGTCAGACAATGCAACTTATTACCTTCAGGAAAACAGCAGGAGAGAAGAGCAGGTTTGCATTATGACGGTGAGATTGTTGACAATTAAGAGTCACCTATTCTGCCTTTTGTCATTGGATTGACAAAAGTTGCATGCTCTTTGTGTCCATAAAATGTCTTTAAAAGCCAAAGCTGTATGAAAGAAGACACTTATTTTCTCAGCTACTGAAATGACTTAGCATTCCACCAGTGTGTTTTATAAGGCACAAATCACTCAAAGTCAATCCTCCATGTTCAATCCTTTTTCGTCAATAAGCAGTATGGTACACTTCACTTTGCTTCTGAATACATTTCAGTTGATATGAAAGGTATGAAGGGTACTAAAGTAAACATACTATACCTTCTTTACACACCCCTACTGTTGAGCCCATGAGACAATAGAACTTCTACTAAAAGATGGTACACTGTTTTAGTTACAACCACAACATTTCATAAAACAGATGAAAAACAGATACCAATCCTGTCTTTGCAAATCATCAAATAATTATCTAGATTATTTCTAAATTAAATTATTTAACCAAATTATTTAAATTATTTTTAATCACTATTTATTACACTTAGTTCATTATTACCCTTCAGTGTATTATTTTAAGATATTTGTTTTATATCGTTTTTTTTTTAAATTGTAGCATTGTTTTTACACCACTAGTGACAGAGAAAACAAGAACAAAAAGGGAAAACACAAAATTGTGTCTTTAGTGTTTCAATATTAAATGTAAACCTGTTAGAGTAGAACCCAAAAAAATATTATCTGTTAAAGAGAAGAATAAGTGACCTTTTAATACCTATATATACAAAGTGTAAAGTTTATGTAATCAGAATTTTCACCTGTGAGTCCGGGCAGTGAGTACTTTGGTCCTGGGCTACTGTACATGGCAGCGATGGGGCCCCTGGGTTTGTGGGGCCTCCATGACCCAACCCACGGCTCAGCAGTTTGCATTGCTGGTGGATATAGAAAAATATTGTTTTGAATGAAACAGTACCTTCACATATGTTTTATGTAGCTAAAGCTAATATATTTAAATGTGAGCAGTTATGGCTTTGTAATTTAGTATAGACTTCAAGCTATGGTGTTTTAAAATTATAACAAACAGCAAGTATTTGAACATACTTTCTTTAAAACCCCCTTTTCTTGTGTACTGTAAGCAAAATGAAACCATATATATTTATTTTTAAAGATTAACACATAAATTGCGTGGCATTACCTTCAGAAACGTGGAGTCTCACAGTCAGGATTTGTCCAGGAACTCAACATGTGCATTGAACCCAAGCACAGATTGTTTAGCGCTTGTCACCTTCACTATGACAACATTGCCATGGAGACCACTCTTTGACAGGCACATTTAATATTAGTGAGAAGGAATTCTGAGGCTGTGAATAAATAAAGGCACAGGTGTCAATGATTTACAAGGCTACATTTGGGACAAAATGACTTCAGGCCCTCTTGTAACAATACTAGGCTATAGCTACAACTTTTAACCATAAAATAACCTCAGAAGAATTTAAAAGACCATAATCATTCTGTTTGTTTCCCTGACATGAAATTTATAAAAATAACCCCTCCTTCTATGACACATGTTTGAATCCAGGGACTCAATGCCATATGTCTTATTTAAACAGAAAGCTTAGCAGTTAGGGCCATCTAACTGCTTATCACGTCTTATTTCTTATTTTTACATAAAGCATTAAAAAGCTGAACCTACTGCATCAGCATCATCTTACTGCATCAACGGTGCTTGTGCAACATGGAAAGATTGGCCCTGCCTCGCATGACTCCCAAATCAGCTGCTGCATGGCACTTGTCTCACTAAACGTGACAGGGCCGGTCTACGCTGCTGACCAATCCACCAATCAAACCTCTTCTGTTTTGTAATTCCTGTTGACGGTTCCCAATTGTCCAATCAGAAACAAGATCATGATTGTCACGCTGTAACCGCGCCCACTGGCAGCCCACGTCCCGTCTGGTGTTGGTTAACCCTGACAGCCCGTAAAGTTTGTGGAGTCTCTGTTGCTTGGTCGTTCTGGACTCGCATTTACGGATATTTGGCTGTGGATTACCACTTTTCTGTTTTTTAAAGATGGATTAAGGTGTGACTATGGTGGTAAATTCGGTGCACTGGTTTCGTAAAGGGCTGCGGTTGCACGATAATCCAGCATTACAGGAGGCCCTGAATGGAGCAGACACAGTGCGCTGTGTTTATATCCTGGACCCGTGGTTCGCAGGCGCTGCTAATGTTGGGATTAACCGATGGAGGTTTGTAACGCAGTATTTTGCAAGTTTGGTTTATAAAACACATTTGTTAAGAATAACAAATTAATAGCACAGTTTAACAGTTTTTTACTGCGTTTTAAACACCCGGCGTAGTCCTGGTAGCCCAGGCCTCTACACTACGTCATTTAGACGCTAGCTTTATGCTCGGCCTAAGTAAAGACCTAACCTGTTACGGCTGCTTTGCTACTATTATTTTTGTGGTTACTGAAATAAGCTAGTGTAGTTATCTTATTTATGCTATTCCCTGAGGTCCACTTGACATCGAAAAAAACAAAACAATACTAAACGAGTCTTTTTTATTTTTACTTTTTATTTGTAGAAATCGAAATCAAACAATGGTTAGGGTCGCTAAACCTCTCAAGGCGGTTGTATGGAAAGCTAGCATTTCATCTAAAATGAAAAGCAACACTGTCTATATTCTCCTTTTTTTTGTTTTAAAAACTTCTTGAAGGGCACTTTTTATGCATTGTGATCTTTGTTATGTACTTAAAAACTGTACTATATGTTTTACGGCTACAATGTACAAACTTCACTTAGCGTTAGTTTCTGCTGCTTAAAGCCTGACATAAACAGTGCCACTGCAATTCTCCTCCCTCAAATAAATGTAAAACATAAGGTTGTGGTCTGAAAGAGCTGTTTTGTATGTTTGAGCAGTGATGATTGAATTTGACAGTCCTATTTTTTACCTTCTCCCTCGGTGTTTGGACTCCTAGAACATAAATGTATTCTGTTTGTTACAAAGCAGAGGGGCTGGATTTGTCCTTTTTATTAATTGATGTAATTTACTTGTAAATTAGTCACTGGTTATTATTTAGACTGGCTGCTTACATGCCCTGCAGTAAAAACTCAACACAGATCAGGGGTCATTACAAACAATGATATATTAAACTGAACTTTTACTGTTATAATGACCTACCTGGCTGGATGTTATCTGCTAAGCAAAATTGGGGTATAATGTGTAGTTTTATTTATGAACAAAATTGAATTTTATATATATATATATATATATATATATATATATATATATATATATATATATATTATATTATATTATATTATATTATTTTTTGGTGCAGGTTCTTGCTGGAGGCTTTGGAGGACCTGGACAATAGCCTGAAGAAGCTCAACTCTAGGCTGTTTGTTGTTCGAGGCCAGCCCACTGATGTGTTTCCAAGGCTTTTTAAGGTTTGTATTCACTGTTACCTCCTGTAATCCTCATTCATACCACAACAGCATTTGGATGTAGTTAAAACTTTCCTTGTGGCTCAAAGGATCTACAGACTACTTAATACACAAAAATAATTCAGATAAAATGAGTGACTGCAAAGTTCACTGGGACTCCACCTTGAGTCTTATCTAAAAATTCAAATGACATGACACACAATCAGCAAAGAGTAACAAATCAAACCAACACTGAAACTTGAATTGCATTTATCTTTTGAATAAACACTAAGAAAACTGTTTGTCTTTGAACACCTGCAAAACTCAAACTCAGACTTGATTTTATATCCCAGTAACTAACGATAAGTAAAAATATTAATCTTATTATCAGTGTTTAACATCTCTTAATTGTACAGTTCACCTGATGTCACCTTTGGCATAACTAATTTTTATTGTGTCAGTGCTGGCATCTTTTTATCCTACATTTAACCTGTCAATGTTTGGCATCTCTTAAGTCTACTGTTAACTTTAACTTTATAATAGTGTTTGCTTCTTATTATCTTATTCCAGTGCCCTGTATGTGATAACACTCCACCCTAGAAACTAGAAACTCCTGTTTTTTTAAATGTAGTTTATGTTCAGATTTTTGGTTTTTGGTTTATTATGTCCTTTAGTTCTTATTTAATTGTTAAAAAAGAGATATGTAGACACACAGACACAGAGCTGCGCGCACAATATTTTCTGCTGTTTGGACCATCTGAAAGTTGTTCAGAAAGTAGCCGGTTGTTGCAGCGAGCTAAAGGAAAGCTACCTTCATGAGCAACAGTTTGTTGGAGTTTTCAATGAATACTTGTTAAAGGTTCTTTTTCTGTTGTATATTTTATTATTGGTGGCACAGTGGCATGGTGGTCTCTCACACATACACTATTCTCCTCACTGTCCCCTCCAGAGGGTGGGCTTGCATTAGAGATGGCGAGTTGTTTGTGATGCAGCTGGTACTGTAAAGGCTGTGCACAGAAGCCTTGTACTCTCTGCAGCTTGACTGTACATTACTTTCCACTGTTTCTTTACTTTTACATGTTTGAGTACACTGTTGATA
This sequence comes from Neodontobutis hainanensis, assembly GCA_024349245.1. NCBI lineage: Eukaryota > Metazoa > Chordata > Actinopteri > Gobiiformes > Odontobutidae > Neodontobutis > Neodontobutis hainanensis. The sequence goes on from JALDNG010000015.1 coordinate 11,165,244, forward strand.
ATATTGCATTAACTGCCCTCACTGCAAGAAAGGGAGCTTCTTTGTCACCTGCTTTGTGCTGTAAATGGTATTATACCATGCTCCCACACACTCTGCCCGTCCTACCCTACTCTGTAAAAACTCCTGGACTCTCTCTTGACATGTTTAAATGCAAATGAATGAAAAGGGATCCTGTCTTACAGCTGCAAGGTCCGGGATTTGATTCTTGACACAGGCAGGGTCTTTTTATGTATGGTGTTTGCCTGTTCTCCCTGTGTCTGTGTGTCCACCCAATACTTGGGCAATTCCCTGTGGCCAGGAGTCTAAAACTTGGTTTATTGGAAATATTATTTCTGGAATTATGATTGTTGCGTTCTGTGCCTATCAGAGCATAAACATCAACAGGCCTTTTATTGTGATACTGGGTATGTGTTCTGCAGCAGCTGTGGACACACCTACACTAACAATCAGGCAGCATGTACTGTATGGAGTGTAATGTGCTGTCTCTGTCGTGGTAAATCGCAGACAGAAGCCAAATAAGAAATGCAGACATGTATAGCAAGATATGAACACTACATTTTGTTATATCCATACGGTAGAATTTGTGACGATTGTCAGTCAATGAGATCCCTGAATTTTACAGGATCCATGAGTCATTGTAGGTTGTTTTTTTTTTTTTTTTTTTTTTTTTTTTTACAGATAACCTTAACCATATCAGAAGAAAAAATAGTCAGCATAGTCATGACTGTAATTATTTATTATTATTTTATATATATATATTTATTTATTATTATATTTTTATATTTATATATTTTTATATTTAGGAAAGTAATTGAGAAGTTAGAGTCCTGTAACGGTAAGTACTGTATTTGGAGCCTTACAGATCAGAACAATATGTGAAGAATTGGCACAGCACTGAATTAACACTCCAAACAAAACAAGCAGACCGTCTTTTTTTGTCTGCAATCCAGTCCAATACTTTACGTCCTTTATTGGTTATGGACATTACTTTTACATATGCATTTCTCACATTAATTAAATACATGGGTGTAACATGTCTTTTCTCTCCTTTTTTGTGTGTGCAGGAGTGGAATGTGACCAGACTGACGTTTGAGTATGACTCAGAGCCTTATGGGAAGGAAAGGGATGGAGCAATTATTAAAATGGCTCAAGAGTTTGGTGTGGAGACCCTCGTCAGAAACTCCCACACACTCTATAACCTGGACAGGTGTGTAGCAAACACTACAACAACATTAGTAGTTCCCAAGTTGATCATGTTGAAATGCACTTGAGTTTTATTTCCTGAAATTTGGTATACTGCAGAACAAGGGCATCTATAGATTTCTATCCTGGAGGCTGCTAGTGTTATTTCAACGTTGAGTAGCTGTAATGCAGTGTTCAAATGGGACAAATGCAACATGGAAGGTTGCTGTATCATGTTTGATTCAGCTGGGACACTTTTGCAGTGTCGAATAAAAGGCCCTCTGGTGGACGTGTTGCATTGCTGCCAGTCACACCACTGTCAATGTGCCGGAGCCGGGTGGTTGACTATGATTACCATAAGACTTGACTTTACAAGCCTTGTTGTGTGCTGCCATCTACATTCTAGTGTTAGTGGACAAGGCCAGTATTACAGCACTGGATTACACAATGAATGGGAAAACGAGTGAGTGATGCAAAGGGGCTTAGCTTGTGTCTTTGCGTGTGTGTGTGTGTGCATTCAGTTGCGTTAATATCTGTAGTAGTGAATGGACCAATAGGAACTCGACACTGCTGCAAATCCACCAACAAGCATCCTGCGCGACCTTGGCAGGTTGTATAAGATGGAACTATAAATACAGAGCCTTTCTCTATTGGATAGACAAGCTCTACAGACTACTTTGATTTACAAACATAGCTCTTTTCTTTACCCACCATTTCAATTGTGCAACTCTGTCTGAGCTTCACCCTTTATGAAGACTGATATAATGAATAACAGCAGCACATAAGAGCACAAAGGAAGGGGTCAGATGTTGCATGATGGAGGCGAATAACTTAATTCACCAGTCTAGTTATAAAAGTATTTAGGCTGGCCCAATGAAAAGTGTGTGTATTCCATCCATAAAGTCTGAATGTTTGGAGTTGACCTCCCAAACCATGGTTAAACATTGTTATTATACAGTGTTTAAACAGTTTCTATTCAGTTATTTATTCCCCTCTCACATTTTTACATCTCCTTGAATTCTAACAGGAAAGTTTTTCATTATTATGTTGACAGTTTAGAGCCGCCTCTTAAATTTGCCTGTTGTTTGTGTATAGGGACAGTCGATGAAAAAAAGCTATTACTTTATTATTATTATTATTATTATTATATTTTTAAGCGTAGGGTGGGAAAGGAACAATACACAGCTACACATGTTTTTATTTTTTTTTACCCAGCTACATGTAAATATGCAAAATGTAAAATCATTTAATTTGTTGCTCAAAGGGTGTCTAGGTCAAAACCATTTCAAACATTGTTGTATGGCTTCACCTTATTGTACTGTCTTCTTTTTTCTTTGCAGGATCATCGAAATGAACAACAACAGTCCTCCTCTGACCTTTAAGCGCTTTCAGACCATTGTGAGCAGACTGGAGTTGCCCAGGAGACCATTACCTCCCATTACTCGGCAGCAGATGGACAATTGTCACACTAAAATCACTGACAACCATGACCAGCTCTACAATATACCTTCACTGGAAGAACTAGGTATAACAATCTTATCAACCTTTCATTTAAAACTCATACCAAGTTTTGCAATACGCAGTAAAGCTAGTCACATATTGATTATATTCGACTGTAGTTGTCAGGTGTTTTTTATTGTCTATAATTCTGAATGTCTTGTTAGGATTGAATGGTATGTAACACTTTTGAGTTAATGCTTGTTTGTGTTTCGAACAGGATTTCGGACAGAGGGGTTGCCTCCAGCTGTGTGGCAAGGAGGAGAGTCAGAGGCTCTGGAGAGACTCAGCAAACATCTGGACAAGAAGGTAGACTGTTGTTTGAGTTTAGCTGTAACAGGTCTACAATAGGTCTTTAATATAATATGTTAATCTGTAAAATTCTAAGCAATGGTTGTACACAATGGATGTGAGACCCAACAGTCCCACTGAAGTGGTTTTCTTTCTCTCTTTGCAGGTGTGGGTGGCCAGTATTGAGCACCCTCGGGTGAACACATGCTCTCTTTATGCTAGCCCTACAGGCCTAAGCCCGTACCTGCGCTTTGGATGTCTGTCCTGTCGAGTCTTGTACTACAACCTGAGAGAGCTTTACATGAAGGTATGCACTAACCAGACCACTGATACCATGTTCAATACAATTTGTTATATTTGTATTATGTGTTGGGCATTTTTGTACTATAGCAAGTATTTAAACCCTTTTAAATTACTTTCAAAATATATACTTTTTGACTCCCTGACTACAGCCTCATTTATTCAGTTCTTTGTTCTTCTTTTTGCTAGCTTCGAAAGCGCTGCAGTCCCCCCCTGTCTCTTTTTGGTCAGCTTTTATGGAGAGAGTTCTTTTACACTGCTGCCACCAACAACCCAAACTTTGACCGCATGGAGGGAAACCCCATTTGTGTCCAGGTATTACATTGCAGCTTACATTTGGTGTAACAGAAGGTACTAAAGACCAATGGCCAGTTCAATTGCAACACAAATCATATAGACTAGATTTTTTTGTTTTTGTTTTTATAATATATGTTTTCCCTACAACTGATCTTTAACTAACTGAATTACAAAAACTTGTAGTTTTCTGATGCCAGACAAAGTGAGTTTTCCTGCTGATATTCATTCAATGTCTGCAGATTCCATGGGACCAGAACCCAGAAGCTTTGGCAAAGTGGGCTGAAGGTCGGACTGGTTTCCCCTGGATTGACGCCATCATGACCCAGCTGAGACAGGAGGGCTGGATCCACCACCTGGCCCGACATGCTGTGGCCTGCTTCCTGACCAGAGGAGACCTGTGGATCAGTTGGGAGAGTGGCATGAAGGTAGTGAGAAGGACTGACCATATTCTCACATAAAACAAACGTGGACAGCTTTGATGACTGTCTGTCTCTGCAGGTTTTTGAAGAACTGCTGTTGGATGCTGACTGGAGTGTGAACGCTGGCAGCTGGATGTGGCTGTCCTGCAGTGCCTTCTTCCAACAGTTTTTCCACTGCTACTGTCCAGTTGGTTTTGGGAGGAGAACTGACCCATCTGGAGACTACATCAGGTATGCTGCTTTATAGTACTGATTTAGAAAGAAAAAAACATTAATGAAGAGCATCAATTAATGAACAAATTAATAAAAATACCCTACACATAACACCTGTATTTTTAATCATCATTAAGTGTTTAACAAAACATTTGAAGTGTATGAACATTTCTGCAGGCGTTACATCCCGATTTTGAAGGACTACCCTAACCGCTACATCTATGAGCCGTGGAATGCCCCAGAGTCAGTCCAGAAGGCAGCCAACTGCGTGGTGGGAGTGGATTATCCCAAACCGATGATTAACCACGCTGAGTGCAGCAGGCTCAACATTGAAAGGATGAAACAAGTTTATCAGCAGCTGTCCCATTACAGAGGACTCAGTAAGTCTAAAGCAGTTGCTCGGTGTCTCCTGTATGTGACCCCCTCAATCCCATTTGTGTTGCAAATAAACAGCATATCCAACAGTCAAAACGCTGCCCTTCCTCATGGACTGAGCTTTATATTGCTATTTATAAAAAAAATAAAATTAGGAACTGTGATATTTCAGAAAGTAATTGGTGCCTTACTGCAACACAATGTAATCATTTGCCATAAAAAACAAAACCTTGAAATTATTAGAATATTTACCCTCATTGTTTTGATGGCTCTTTGTCCTGAGAATGAAAAAAAGACACAGATACTTTACCATTTAGTGGAAGTCTCCCCATATCAACACACCTTTCCACATATTTCATATGTGGCAGGTGCATATTGGGACGTCTCAGCAGCAGTCGCAGAGTACCTTAGTGGGGGCAAATCCTGAATAGTAACCTAGTGTTTCATTAAATTATAGTGTTAATTAAAACGTAAGAAGTCCAAAGCCTTGAATTTCTTTATATACTTGAAATGCATTAAAAAAAATTGGATGCTAAAAGTCATGTATTATTATTGAATTGTGATTATTGTATGTTTTCCTAATATTGTGTAGTTCTATTCAAATGAACCTATAGTATAAACATTAAAGCAGCAGCAAGACAGATGAAGGTATCCTAACTGGAGTAAAAGTCAGTTGCTTATCCTCTCTGTCATCATGTCTATTGCTTTTCTTTATTTGAAACTTAGTCAAACACAACCCAAATGTGCATGCATAGATGAAATATCTCTTTGCCTGTACCTTTAAGGCTTACTAGCGTCAGTCCCAACGATCCAGGAGGAGGCAGAGCCACCGATGACGGATGAGTCTCAAACCAGCAGTGGCCCTGGTAAGACCTAACACACCAAAGTACTTCTCATTGGCCAAATGGTAGGTCACTGTTCATGCCACCAAGTTGTATTTGGACACATAAAAGGAAATTTGAATGGAACTTTTCACATGTGTGCCAGTAAAGTGTATAATTTTTCTTCTTAAGTTATGTCTGCATGTATATGACAAACTGTTTGTCCTATTGCAAAAATGTGTTTATTTCTCAGCTTTAGAAACCTTAAACTTGTAATATTACTTTTAAATTTTTTTTCAGATTCTCCACCCAAGGGACCTGACATTGACGCTGCAGGCTGCTCCACAGCTCCCGACTCATCCACAGTGGGTCCTCCCTCTCCTGCTCTCCCATACGAGACTGCAGAGGAGATGTTGAGCTGCCAGATTCCCAGCACTTCAACTTTTGCAAACACTCCGCTAACTGTTGCCATATCGTCCACATCGTCTGAACCTGCCTCCACAGCTGGGTCCAAATCCTCGTCCCCATCCTTATCATGTACAAATATGGCCCAAAGCCCAACAGCCTCCCCTGCTCGCACAACCTCTCTGGGCCCCAGAAGGAAAAGCTTGACCCGTAAAATGAGGCGTGGCCAGAGACAGCGAGGGCGACCAAACTGTCTCCCAACAGCCAAAGAAGGAGACAGGAGTGTAGAGGAGGGGCAACAAGGCGACACAGTGGCAGAGGACAAGATGGAGGAGGATTTTGAGCTGGACGATGAGCGAATGGAAGAGGAAACGACTGGAGAGACACCGGGACAGCTGCAGTAACACATGGTAATATACATTATAAATACAGTACAGTGAATCTACACCAAACCGGTTTAGGATTAGACTACATGCACTCGGATATCTTTCCATGCATCTTTTACACAACACAACTGCAAACTCACTAATAATTCCACCAGATCACCAGGTGAGGAAGATAAATGGATAATAATTAGATTATCAAAGAACAACAGTATTATTTACTGAAGTTATAGATAGATAATGTTTTCTTTGCAATACAAATGCCTATCAATTAATTGGTTATCTAACCCAGTGACAGCCACCATAATAATTTATGTTGAAAGAAACCAGCAATATCGGCATTCAACATATAAATGAGCAACGTAAACATCTCCTTCTTATATTCAGCTTTAGAATTTGCTGTAAACAATGTTCAAATTATGTTTTGCAACCACCATTCCAGATTCAAATTGAATTTATTTTTATAGTTAAGAGGCTCACTACAAAAATATATTGATATTAAAAAGTTGTAATAGATTGAGTTACTGCCTTAATGTAAAACAAAATTACTAAAGCCCTTTTCTTCCTTTTCTTCTTTCAGGAGACTCTACAATGACACTCTTTGTTCGAAGCATGGAACACAAGGCATACAGCCCAGAAGGAAGTAGTAAAAGAATTACATGTTTAAGAGTAATATGAATACATGCACCTTACAACCAAGTAAGGAAAATGGTGTTTGACAGAATATTTACATTTGTTGTTGGACAGTTTCACGGTTACAGATTATGGTTAAAAAAAGCAGTTAGTGCACTATCACTCTTAGGACTGTTGCTGACTGCAGTCTTCATGCCTCTATAAATGTTTTATTCATAGATTGTGTGACCTGCCAAAACACACCAGGAAAAAAAAAACCTTATTTAATAGGAATGACAAATGTTCTATATTATTTTATTAAATAATATTGACACATTTATATACTGTAGTGCAATACATTTTAAGTGGAATTTTAATAAAAGCTGGATTTTGGAGTAGTCTAGGGAAAACAGTGTTCTTTTACTTAATCATCATTACCTATTTGGAACAGTCAAAAACCATCCAAAACCAACACAATGAAAGGTTAGGTTTTTGCTAAATTTACTGTCCCTTCAATACAGCATCTCAACAATTTATGTGAAATATTGAGGTCAATTTGCAAATTATCCAAAATACTCACATCTTTGCCTGGTTGTTACTGGATGTCAGTAAAATGTAGGCTGATTTGTCAAGTTAAATCCTTGGATACTAGTATTAATTTTGCATGTTCATATGTTAAAGTCATAAATGTTTTGGTAACAATTCTGGCACCTCACTTTAGTCTAAAGATAATCTAATATTGCCAGCCCACTTTCAACTTCTCGTGTCTGTTTTTGTTGGTCACACTTAAATGAAAGTATAGCCAATTGCTTGATGAGTCTATGTAAATAAAAGGCCAAGGCAAGACCTGTACAAAAACCTTTGTATATTCATATAAATGTATATAACTGTATTATGATTTGGATACTGTAGATGACATAGGAGACGTTGAACACATCCAGAGGAGTTTTGAATTTGCCATATTTTTCTCTGGCGAGTACAAATGCTGTTTTTATGGACTGAATGTTTTTGGACAGATAATTTGCTCTTCACAAATATTTATCAGAGTTGGTATTATATGTAAAATATGAGACAATTGTTGTATGTTGATGATGCTGACAGAGGGGTTTCATAATCGCACCTGATGCTTGTTGATGGTGGCCAAAAGCAGCCACTAGAGGGCAGTAGACAAAAATGATAAAACACTTTACAGGCAGGTCTTACAGGTTAAAATGCAAAATACAGTGTTTTATTACTATTGTAGATTAGTGCATGCTTCTATCTGACCACTTGTAAAGTTGCGGCTCAATGTTATTAATACCAACTCTCAAATGTAACTTTCTAAACAAAAATAATGCATAGTACCCAAATATATCACAGTTACATTTCATTCTATTAAATCATTTTAACTTGCATTACTTTGTTCGGTTATTTTCACATTCTTTGCACTAAACAAAAACCTAGCCTTTGGCAACCAGTAATTTGTTGAGTTAATCTAAATTCTATATGCAAGAGCTTTGACAATCAATGTGGATTTTGAAAACTAGCACTTTTGGATAGCAAAAAAAACATAGGCCATGTTATTATAAAAAAAAATAAAATAAACCATAAAAGGGTTTGCAAGCTCCAGGATGCAAAGCAAGGTGACTTTGTGAAACCCCCGCTGGGCTACCTACCTAGATGGTTGGACTTTCTTGTACATGGGGTAGCCTTTGATAGAGGAGTGCTCATACTGTTACTTGTCTAAAAATAACTCTGGTTTCATGTTCAACTAATTCTAGAAAAATGCTTAAGGCTATGTTCTGAGTAATTCTGACTTTTCAATCTGAAACATAAGCATCCACTTTTCTGCAGACTCATCATCAGCTTTATTAAAATGTAGCATTCCTTTCACGTGGACAAAAATCATTTAATTTAAAACAGCTTTCATAGCTAAATGAAAATGTATTAATGTGGGCATAGCCTGAAACATGATTGGGATAGAATCTCATTTGCCATTTCAGTAAAAAATCATCCCATTATCAACACACATAAAATGAATATGCGTCAGCCTGATATGCTTTGTTTCTGTACATTCCAAATGATGTTCTGAGGCTGAGTTGGCAACGTGGCTATTTATTTGTTTTGTATTGTACAAAAAGAGTTTATTTTCAATAAAATTGTGAAAGGACTTTTGTTTCACTGTTATTTATTTGCTTTTGAAGCAACATCAATGGTCATTGATTTGATTTCATAAAATTGTTCAATTAGATAAATCATTGATCTTAAATATTAACAGATGTTTAAAAATAATGTCTTCCTAATACATTTTTACATGCACCAATAGGATTTAGATTTGTCTTTTTTGTAGCAGTGACGGCTCTGCTTCTCTTAGGCCTTATTACAACTGAAAAACTCTTTTTACTTAATTTAATTAAAGAACTCTCACCCATTTTTCATTGAGACACTTTGTTGTACTGATAGTGGTTGTCTTTTTTCACAGATATTAAAGTACAAAAAGTATATATATTTTTTTTTTATGTGGTTGTGCCTGGTACATTGTAAGGCATCGTTAAGACTACTTACTTTCAGTAAGATGTATTAGTTATTAATACCACATTTAACATTTTTAGTTGTATAACATAATAGTAGATGTTGTGTTCCTTGTTTCCCAGTATAGCCTGTAGATGATAAAAGATATGATGCTGAGCTGTCAGACCTGCTCGGCTGATATCTGACACTTTAGTGAAAAAAAGGCTGCATTGAACAGGAACAAACTCAAATTCAACTGTGGATGAGATTTCTACCAATTTGACAAAGGATGCTATTTTTTAGGGCTCTTTGTTTCTTTAAAAATCCGTAAAAACATATCCTAGTTTAATTATCCGTTGCAGTTTTATCCAACAGAAACAAAGGGCACTGACACAGAAGGCCTAGTTGCATGTAACAGAGATGTTTTGAAATTTTACCAAGCAGTTCATGTAAGAACACCAATGTGAAAGCAGTAAGAGGAATGCCCAGGGTACAGTGCTGTGTAGAGAGCAGAGGACGTGGCTGTTAATGGTTGTTTGATCGATCAGAGGAGCAGCTGTGCCGGCCCAGTCCTGAAAATAGAGAGGGCATTTGAGACCTTGTGCTTTATTCTGCTCAGACTTGCAGCACAGAGCAATTTTTTTAGTCTATACCTGGCCTTGACAAGAGAAGGTGCACAGCTGATTTTAGAGATTTCCTGGACATTGTTTTTTATTCTCAGTTGACTTGTGTTTCCCTTTCCAGAGGACTCAACTGGGGACCACTTCACCAGACCAAAACCAAGACAGTTTGCCAGTGGCACTGTTACTGATCAAGGAAAACTCCTAAAATGAAAATGAAAGTCAAGGTTATATTTGCTGAATCGACCTTAATCAGCTAAAGAATTCTCAAAATGCAAGACCCAGAAATGTCCCAGAGGTAATACTGGCTACAATTTCACTAGATAGCCTACAGCACCTCTGCAAACCTCTCTCTAAAGAGGCGACTGGTCCTTGCTGCTGTCCTTGAGATGGAACCTGATGATGACGAGGGAGAACTGGAGGACCAGATGGAGAACCAACTAGAAAAATGGTATTTACTGCTGTTTTGCATTTGTTTAGCAGGGAAAAATAAAGTTCCATAGAATCCAGTGGAAGGAGCCATTTTAAGCTCATTGCCATAGGTTTAGAGCTTTATTTGCCATTATTGCTGTTCACATGCTCTAGGTGGAACGCTTCAAGGGAATTGAATTCTGCACTTTTGCCTGCAGATGTCACTAAAAGACCAACAACTACACTTCTATCTTTCATTTACTCTCATCACATTGTTAGTACATCAATTATTTGGCAGTCACAAAAAACACACCACAAAAAGTATTGCTATTATAAAATTCATTATAAAGGAATTTAGGATACAGGGCATTTTAAAAAAAAGATTTAGACAAAATATTAACTTTTGTTTAGAAAACAGAAAATCTTAAATATACAAATATCTTTCAGGCTTACTGATGACTTCAGTTTGATAGAGTTTGAAGATGAAGATCTGTCTGAGCTAACAGCCATTAAAGACCACGACCAGGTAAGAGCAGCACTCTTTTTGGTTTAATGTTGTATTTGAACAGACTTTGGTTACTGAGTTTCATGCTTGTTTTTTAGGATAATTAGCTATTTACAAAACGGTTAGTTACATAAATAATTCTAGCTAAATGCAGCCTTCACTTAGCTTCACATTAGCTTAATAAGCTAATTAACCAAGTATCCGGCTAATTAGCAAGTAGCTAACCAAGCTGAGCCCATAGAACCAGATATATTATTATTAATGCTGAATTAAAAATATTACAATATTTAGTCAACAAAGACTTAATCATACGTTTTTTTATTTATGTTTAAAATAATGGCCTTTCCTAATACTTAAATGTACAAAGTATGGCTAATGTAACATACAATCTGGGCATCACCCCTGTAAAAATAGATACATGAACTCTAAGTGATTTATATTTAAGGCAAAGACAATGGTTGGAAGGATAAAGATACAATCAAGAAGTACTTTATTTTTCCCACAGAGGGAGAATACATAGACTGATTAGGGACATTAGAAATAGACCAAAAAAGGGGCAAATGTATTTTATGTATGTATCCTATAATTAACAACAACACATAATAATATTAGAAACTAGGGCTGCAAGTTAGACCTATCAAAAATATGTAACATGAAATAACTATTCTGAATATCGCTAACGTCCATAAATACTGACTAACTTCCCCTCGTCAAAGCAGATGCTAAATCTATTTTAAGGACTGAACCAGGACAAACTCAAGGTCAGAACAGGTCAGAACTTAGGAATGAACCAGGTATGTTGCTCTGTTTAGATTTTGAGGTAAAAAGTAAATGTTCATCCCATAAAAGACATTACATTATCACAATACAAGTCATTCTTTGCAATACGGATGTTACAATAATAGATAATATTAGATTAGATTAGATTAGATTCAACTTTATTGTCACTGCACATGCAAGGTACAAGGCAACGAAATGCAGTTAGCATCTAACCAGAAGTGCAATAAGCAGTAAGTACAGAATATACAAGGTCTATAATATGTACAATAACTATTCAGATAAGTATTATGGACATAATTTACAGATTTTAAATACTATAAGTATGATATACAGGTAGGTGTACTATGAACATACTATACAGATGGATTATGTAAAAGTGTATGCACAGAACTATGAACATATGAACATAATTTACACTAGTGCATGGTCAGTACAGTGCAAAGAAAAATATATTGTGATTATACTGCAATAAAATTTGCAATATAGTTTAGTTAGTATAATGTTCCTAATGCTCCTTGATGGGCTAATAGTGAATGTAATCATCCACTCAAATGCTTTCTAGTTAAATGATATATTATTTTTCATCTTATCTCTAGAACCCTGCCAGTTGTTTTTAGGACCTTACTGTTTTTAGCTGCATTAGAGCACATCTGTAGATTTGTATGTTTCTCCATTATTATCAGACACAGCCTAATTTTATTTTAGTGGGTCACACACACAGCCTGTGTTTATTAGCATAATTCACACAAAATGCCAGAGGCAGAGCAGCTGATGATCTCACCCTGCGCTTGGATTGGCTAGTCTCACTTCCTCCTCCCTGCCATCTTCTCTCTGTCAATTCTCACTACTTCCTCTTCCCCCTCCCTGTCTCTCAACTCTCTGCTCTGCTCCTGCCAGGAACACAACGACGATGATGCTGACGATGATGTGACACTGTGGTCGGCCAATCAGTGCGTAGCTAGGGAGTGGAGGGGGTGTGTCCACAGTCAGTGCTTGGAGCTGATCGATGCTGAGGAGACTGAGGAAGAAGAGGGAGCAGAGCAGAAGATAGAGGTGGTTGGGGGAGGAGGAGGCCTTGTCCGGGAAGAGGAGCAGCCCCTAAATACAAGACCTGAGCAGGGGGGGACGGGGCCACCAACCTGTTCTGTCATGGACAAATACCGACCAAAAAGACCCACCACTTTGGCTCTATTCCCACAGCAGCCACAAGCCGGTACCCAGGTAAGGAAACAGGGAGGGCCCACTGTTTTTCACATTAGCAAAGAAAATGGGTCACAGTGGCATCAGGATAGTGTCTCCATATTCAGTACACCGGGCAGCTGTGTGCTTGTATCTAGTGTTTAGAGTGTGTGCTAGGCTGGCAGTGGGTCACTTCTGTAAAAAGCTGCATCGCCGTACGTTTTTATGTACTGCACCTGTAGTATTGCTATTGATAAATTAATTTTGTCGTGTAGCTGACATGTTTTCTGTGTGCTATCGTGATGCTCAAGGACACTGGTTGTTCTCTCAGGCTTCTTTTCCAATACAAAAATAAATCTTTAGACGATAGGTCAGCTGTAGCGTTTTTTTCTAGGAGGCGAAGGGTAAGTTGTTCCATTGTCTTTAATGAAATATACAGTGGTCCTGAGGCAGTAATAAATCCTCTGTAGAGGGAGCAGCAGTAACAGTAGTAGTGGCCTGGTCTATCCCTTTAAATGAGCAGCATCCTGTTTACTGTGTCAGCTCACATCAGAGCACAGTCATCTCACCACATCCCGGCTTTCCCTTTAGCATCAATGTCTAACTCAGTACTACAAAGGGTTCAGCTGCATCTACCCTAAAACAGAAGAGAAAAGCATTTTGGTTAATCTCTATCAAATTAAAGGAGGTGTTAGAGATATAATTCGGTTAATGAGGGTTAAATGGCTCTGTGTTAAAACAACCAATTCCATTCAAATGTCAAATTAATAATGAATAGATTATGTGCAATGTTCACTGGGTTTAAACAATGGTGAAGCAGATGAAAACAATCAGCAAATAGAGATGACTTTGTTAGAGATGAAACATGTGGATGTTGCTTAGGTCACTAGGTTAAGTGAGTTGTCAGTGGCTGATTTTAGGACATTGTGATTTGAGGTAAATGAACCACTGCACTTCATTAAACTTTATTACCCCAGGATTATTCCAGTCTCTTCTTGTTTAGATCTCTGGTGTTGACAGTGAGCCATTGTCTGGACCAGTATGTTGTTTATTTTCACATGGAGAGATAAAAATGTTAAAACATTGCAACTGTTTTAACATTTTTATCTCCCCATGTGAAAATAAACCTCAAACTCATGTATGGCTCAAAATGGTCTAACAATAAAATGAGTAAATATTCATAAGATGGAAAGAGCTTTATGAAGTTAACCAGTATTTTTATAAACAGTTTAAGTTTATTTACTTGTGTGAATTTATCTGGGTTATTTGTGTCTAGAAATGTTTATTGGATGAATACTTATATCTCTAGGTCTCTTTTATGTTCTTGTTTTTTGTGGTCTTGACTACAGAAATACTTTACATGTTGATTTGAGACATGTTAAGTGACAGACAGTGCTTGCTCTTTGGATGTAATATGAGATAATTACACATGAACAGTAGAGTCCAGTTCACATTAGGGTTGAGACAGATACTCTAGCACTCGATGATCCACGAAATATAATCAGAAGGCAATATGCTGAGGCTGACAATGTCTTCAGTTTCAGGTCTGTGTGAGCTGCATGCTGAGTTTGTCTGTAGCTTAAATCCTGTACTGTAGAGATCAAGAATGCATCCATGGATTAAAGACATACATCTATTGTGTCAGACATTACTGGTTTTAGCACATGTCATGTCATATTTTACACCATAGGTTGATTGACTATGAAGTGTAATTAAGTTCATCTTTAAAGGCTGCAGACGTATTTTATTATCACCTGAAAACAATGACATCAATCATAATTACTGTAGGAAGATTACACCTTGGTTGATGCAACAAAGAAGTTTCAAAGAATTACTATAGTAACGAGAAGAATCAATAAGTAAGTATTAATAAAACCCAATTAGAGCATGATAAAAATATGAGATTAGTAATTTTGACCCTCAATCATACATGTGAGCCTAACTGTTATGAGACTTTTAATTAAAATAAAATAGTTTGTATTTATATTTATGTAACATAGAATATAAGTAAACTCAAAAAGCAATAAATGATTAATCAGTCTGTTTTACGCTGACTTGAATAAAGATATTAATGTTCTCCCCTCTTTAGTTGGCTAAAGATGAGGTAAAAGCTTTCACCTTAGTGTAATGATGGTAATAAAGTCTTGTAAAAATCAGACATACGAATTTGCCCAGCTCCAAACTGAATCAGGAATAACAAAGCATTTGACAGCATTTATCAGCTATTATCAAGTTTGTACACTGATAAGCATGATAATGAGTCGCTGTGATAAGATGAAGCTGTCAACTCAACCTGGATTAAATTGATAGCAGACCATTTGAGAGTCTCAAATTTTGCAAGCAACAAATGCCATTGTCATCACCCTGACTTCTATAAACTCTGTTAAATGGAGTTTATCCTGCTAATTACAGCTCTGTCCACTACTAGAATGTTAATTTTCATGTATTATGAAAATTGGCCTAGACAAATTAATGAAAACTACCTTTAATGTCACTTAATGTTACTGTTAACTAACATCGGTTAATGTAGTGTTTTAGTCAAGACCACATTAACCAATACCGGGCATAGCATATCCAGTCAGAATTAAAAAACTGAAGGGGGTTTCCTATGGCTTGGCAAATATTAAATAGTAGCATTAGTGTTATGGGAAAAAATATTATTATAATGATGTGGATAAATAAATCAGTTTTGACTGTTCTTGATTTAAAATCTGGACACCATGCAAGCAGTATGACAAATACCTAAAGATCGACCAACAAAGAACATAAATGTGAGTCTTTGGGTCTTTTACAAATCTGGCTACTCATGTGCTTGTTACAATTTGTCTGTTCGTCTGACAGGGGAGGGATACACTCACTCCTGTTCCCCCACACACACGCACGCAGTCTCCATGTAACCATAGTAACAGATGGTGCTGAACAGCAGATGCATGATGGGATGCGAGCGAGTGAGTCAGCTCTCTGACATCGAGGCGGGATCGTCACACTCTTCCTGCTTTCTTCCACTTCCTGGCAATGACGTCAGATGAATTTATTCCTACAGTGTGAAAGTGTATGGTCCCTGCGTCTTTTGTATTTGTCCTAGATTTTTCTTCTCTAACATTACTCTGTCATTTTTAGGACTCCATAAACAACAACTCTTTGGGCAAAAAAGACAGCTGGAAGGACTCTCACTCTTCTTCCCCACACATCACAGGTGAGGACAGCACAACAAAAGATAAGAAAAAATACTTATCAACCCCGAGTCCTCACTGGGAGTTAGGGAACCAAAATGTAGTTCTTGCATTATTGTAATGTTTTACAGTATAAAAATGACTCTCTCTTCTTGGTCAGCTGTATCAGGTTTAAGAAGTTCAAAACCTTTGCATAAACGGCTAGCCATTAATGCATTAATGTACCCTCTCAATTACAGCCTTCAATTACAGGTATATTTTCACATGTGGTTGTAAACTGATCTATAAAAAGTAACTATGTCACAGAAGAATAAACATTTTTTCATAAGAAACCCCAAATACCATTACCTGAACCAGTTTGTGAGCAGACTATTGTTATTGGTTACCATTGTTGTATTCTGTGTTTGACTAAATAACTTCTTGTTATTTAGTCAAACACAGAGCTAGAGTTTTGCAGATAAACTGCTTACTGCCACTTTGATAATCCCTCTGTCTACATCTGGTTGCCTAAGACATAATCTGATTGTGTGCTTTCTTTATTGGTGCATGTGAAGGGGATCTAGCTCCGCCGGATGCCAAGCCCAAATCAGAAGACAAAGTTCGGTCCAGCACCCGTCGCCCGGCCCCTAAACCGCCTGTAACCAATGGAGCCAATAGCAGAGCTAATGGACAAGCCGCTCCTGCTACAGATGCACGAGCACGGGTGCGAGAGAGACCAGGGTCTGCAAGTGCAAACACACAGTCTCCCAGGAGCCAGCGCAAAGGGGCAGGAGGAGCTGGGACGGGGGGTAAAGGGGTGGGACGAGGGGCGATGAGAGAGCGAAACCAGGGGGATTCCAAAGCCAAGGATGGACTGACAGCAGGCAAGGACGAGAGAAGAGGGGGAAGACTATGTGAGGAGAAGTGTCGAGATAAAGACAAGAATGGACATTTGAGAAGCAGGGAGACATATGGACTGAGAGGTCGTGCTGAGGCTAAAACAAAAGGAGCTCCTAAAATTGCCACCAAACTAGCTGGAGGCAAAGCTAACAACATGCTTAGCAACCATCAGCCTTACCTAACCTCCATGGTCGTCCCACGCACACCTGTCGCCCCCAGGAAGCAGGGCAAGAGCCAGGAAAAAGGTAAGGATTTAGGGGAGTGAACCAAAGACTTTAAACAGTAAGTCTGTTTCTATAAAAAGATTTAAAGCTCAGTTGGTTGCGCACTATAAAACTGTGGTTACTCAAAGATGATAAATCCAATCTCAAGCCAGTTATTCATTTAAACTACCAACCCAAATGCTTTCTGTGGAAGGCCTCCCAGATGGTACTGTGTCACAGTCGCAGAGCCAAGTTACTGTTAAATAGCCTTCAATAAAACCAATATGTCCATCTCTGTAACAAACCAATACAATATTAATAAACATGACTCTGTCATGGTACTTTAAAAATGTTTTTGTGATATGCTGTGCCATTTCACATTGTGGACTTTTATAATTTGTATTATGATTATCTAACCCTCAAAAGTTTGGCACTAGTGTTTCCACTGTACTGTACTAATGCTCTCATCTAACTGTATTCAGCTGTAAAGCCTTTAATCAGCTGTTTCTTTAAGCTTCATAAAAAACAGCTCTTGTATAAGCATCCCAACAAGTTCTAAAAAGCCACAAACTAACTTTGGTAACCCCTCTGAGATACAGGAAATGACATAAGACATAGTGTCATTTCACACTTTATTTCGTTAGTTCAAATATTTGATACAATTTATGCACAACATGTATTATGCCTTTAAAAATATCATTTAGATCATTCTGTTACTGTAGTTGAGAAGTAGGCATTAGGACATATTATAAAATGTGTAACATTACACATGTGTTTTTTTTTTTGACATATTTTCCATTTGTGACCAGGCCAAAATCATGACAGGACCCAAGAACAACCCCCTGTTCTATCCCGCTCCAGCAGTGAGGGTGGCTCCAACAGAATGTCCCTGAGCTCAGACACTGAGGGCCCCCCACCCGGGCCCCTGCACCCAAACCTGACCTACAGACCTAACCCTGACATCAGCGAGGAGGATGGAGAGGGAGAACCCACACCATCTAAGAACATCCCCCTGCACTGCCCTAAAGATAAGACAGAAACCAAGCCAGAACCAGGACCAGAAGAAACAGTCCAAAATAACCCTGTTGTTACACAAGACCCTGCGGTGGTCTGGACTGTTCCAAAGAGTGAGTCCACAGCGGGGTTAAGTTATGACTCTGTAAAGTACACTCTGGTTGTGGATGAGCACGCTCAGTTGGAGTTGGTCAGCCTCAAGGACTGTTTGCACAGCTACAATGAGCACAAAGACGACAGCGACACAGAGACGGTCTACCAGTCGGCCAACGAGGACGAAGACCCGGAATTTGAGGAGGAGAAGAGGAGGAAGGAAGAAGCAAGTAAGCAAGGTAAGTTTCAGTTATGTCTCTTTGTTTTGACATAATATTAAAGGGTTTCTAATTAGAAGACTAAGAAGATACTATAGCCGCCTAATTATAAAGTATGGTTGGAGGAGCCTACATTTGTCCTCAAGAACACGTGCTAGTCAGTAGCTAGTTAGAAATAGATGCATAAGAGTAAATAGGTATTTAGTGAAAAGACCTAAGAGTTTGTACCTTTGTGTCAGCATGTTTTATTCACAGCTGGCATTTTCACGTGTCCTCATAAGACCACATATATCGGATCTCACTTCCACTTGATATGCAAAACATTGTAACTATATAAGTTATTAAAGTAGCCTGATATAATAGCAGTATACAAGATTACATCAATTGATTACAGACATTTTAATTAAGAAAATTATATTATATCATTTATTTTATTATAATGCATTCTGGTTCATGAGTGCAAAGTTGATAAATGTAAGTTAAAAGTATGTTTCAGTTTTTTTACTCTCTATTTGTCTATTGCATTTTATGGGAAACATGACAGTCCTCTGTGTCTGTATTTACATTTACATTTATTTATTTAGCTGACGCTTTTATCCAAAGCAACTTAAATTGTTCTACAGAAATTACCAGTGTTACAGCCCATGGAGGCAAGGTGGGTTAAGTGTCTTGCCCAAGGACACAATGACTGTGGGGAGAGTGAGAACCGAAAATGCCAACCTTGAAGGACGACCGCTCTACCCACTGAGCTACTGCCGTCCTTGAATAAGGAGCCAGTACAAAACTGTGTGAAATGCTGCTGCTTCTTTTTTTTATTTTGACCCTTCTAACCTTGTTTTTAGAAAGAAGGAAGGAAGAAGAAAAGAAAAGGAAGGAAGAGGAGGATATAAAGAGGAGGAGAGAAGAAGAAGTAAAGAGAAGGAAAGAAGTGGTTGCTACAATATATAAACCTCTAAAACTTGCACCCACCAACACCACCACCTCAGAAGAAGACCTGTCCAATGGAGGCAGAGCCACCGCTCCACGCACCAGGAAGTTCCTCAACTTGTTTGGAGGTGACAGCCCTTACAGTGAAACAGGTGGGTTTCTTCTTTGAATAATTAGTGTTTTGAAGGTATCTGCTGTCACTAACTGACTACAGTTATTTGTTGAAATGAAAATAGACCACTAGTATACTTACGTAGTGATAGTCTGTCTATTGTTGGAATTGGCCTTTCTTATTGGCTTTTTTGTATTTCTGCTGAAACTCCACTGAGATATTTAAGGACTAGGGAATTTCATTCTTTAGGACAAATCCATGCTTTTATGACCAAAATGCCTAACCTCCTAAAGCAAATAAAAAAGCATAGCGAAACGATTACCTTGTAATTGGAGACTGTGGCCTTGACTGTGATGTATTATATGTCAGTTTAATATGGATGCTGTATTTGTTCAGGCGCTGGCTCATTTGGGATGTTCTCCTGTGTTTTGAATGGAGTGGAGAGACAACAGAGCCACAGAGCTGTCTACAGGTTATACATAAATTCAACCAAACCAAGGGCACTAACTGAACAGAGCAGACTCAAACTCTGTGTTCTGTGTTTGTAGATTTGTCCCTCGTCACGCAGACGAATTGTACCTGGAGACAGATGACCCTGTGTTAATTCTGAACCAGTCTGAGGACCTGTGGTGTCAGGGCTACAACATGAGAACAGGAGCAACTGGCATCTTCCCCGCCTTCTATGTCGTCAAGGTGGCCAAAGATGTTAACAAAGGTACTCTGACACTTTTTGATACTTTTGATCAGCAAAAATTTGATTAACAAAAATATTTATCAAGTTTTCTATTATATTCAGCCCAGAAAGAAGGCTGTCTGGAGCAGTTTATGGTGCGCTTCCTTGGATCTGTTCAGGTGCCAATCCACAAAGGCAATGATGTGCTCTGTGCTGCAATGCATAAGGTTGGTGTGTGTATTCACAAATAACATTAACATTTTCCAATTAAATAATTATGTTTATTGGATTTAGAGATAGGGTTTAGCAATACAAAATACAACAACAGTATAAGGATGGATAAGCATTCAGCAGGAGGTCAGCATGTTAACAAGTTAACAAAAACAAGTAATATTATAGCAAACCATAGAAATAATTTACTGTAAATGCAAACATATACATTGATAAAAGGGCAAAGAACTGAACCGGTTGGGACACCCGAACAAAAAGGGACACGTAAAGAAGAAATGTTACTAACTATTGCAGAAAAAACACAATCAGTTTAACAGAAATTACACTATTAAAGGGAAGTTGGGGCATTTTCAACCTAGATCTCTGTCTGGGGTGTTGCAGGTGGGATGTAACAGGCGGCAGGCGGGAAAGCCTCCTTCGGCGTGTGTGGTGGAAGTCAGTGTAAAGGGAGTCAAGATCATTGTCCAGGACCAGTGCCAGTCTGCTCATAGGGTATGTCCCATCAGCCAACCTCCTCAATGCCACTTTCACCCAGTCACAAAAGCCTTCCCCAGTAACAACCAACACTCACACATACAGGTCCTCAGATAGATTTGTGCTATATAACAAACATTTTTATTTCACTTTCTGGCTCTCCAACTACTAGGTACTACACAAGGTTTCAACAGTAGTATGTACAGAAGCAACAAAAGTGATAAATAATGGACAACAAAACAGAAATAAAAGTAATGAACACCCCACCCAGTGGCAAAAAGCACACTACCTCATCCATTAAATTAAGAATTTTTTTTTATGTTGTCTGACCAAAAATGGACAGTACATTACAAATCTTTTCAATACTTTGCCTCTTGATATCTTTAAATATATTGATATTGATATATTATGCCATATTTTTATCAACAGCTGACAACAGATTGTTTTTTCTGTTTCTCAGGGAGACCAGTGTTTTAATTTCTTCCAGCTAAAGAATATCTCATTTTGTGGATGCCATCCAAAACACAACAGGTGGGTTAAACAACCTCAGATGGAACCATTTAACATGCACAATTCTGATCCGTGTCTTGAATAAATATATGTTAACACATATTCTTGTCGAAATTGCTGCAGGTATTTTGGTTTCATCACCAAACACCCAGACCAACAGCGCTTTGCCTGTCACGTGATGATGTCAGACACAACATTGCATCCTCTGGCTGAATGTGTAGGGTAAGACCTCTCCTCATATAATCAGTATAATATATATTATACATGCTATTTCTGAATTCTTGAATATACAGTATCATATTATAAACACTAAACAGGGCCCACACAATTGACTTCCTGTTGTATGGTTACACTTTGCTAATGATACTGTATGCTTCTTGTGTGCACCATTTTTTTCCCCAGGAGAGCATTTAAACAGTATTACAAGGAACATATTGGCTACTCGTGTCCTACTGAAGACATCTTCATTGAATAAAGACGTCTCCTTCACCCCACTGTACTGCCTTCTCACCCCGTGCATGTAAGCCTGGTCTTACACCACCGACCGTACCACCATTACACTCTTGTCTGTGTTAAGACTATTTGCATGGTGGATTTTATTTTCTTATTAGATTCCGACAAACACATTTTCCCTCCCTTTGGTCCTGTCACATAAATATTCCTCTGGAAAATGGATGGGATGACATGGAAATTACCCCAAACTAAACTAATGTTTAAACAAAAATACAGTGACTATTGTCTTACGCTTGATACTGGATGTTGAACCGTCTGGTATGTTTATGGCCAATTGATTTCTTGCAACTGTGTTATTACTAATTACTAACATGATGATTGTCAGCAGTGAACAGCAGTGAAACACAAAATGGCTACTGCTACTTACACTACCTAAGGCTAGCCACACACCAAAGGTTTTTTGCGAGAATGTTTGATTACTGTCATTCTAAATTGCGTCGGCCCCCGAAGAAATTAAGTTAAACCAATAAAAACAAGCCAGAAGTGGGCTTTATAAACAGGATATTTTTAAAACACAGTCCAACGTCTCCTAGAAAAAAGGGTTATACCATTACCTCAACAGCTACAGTTAACATACACATTAAACATTCTAGCAGGATAAGTATGATTGAAAAATGCACTGACACTGATTACACACAATCTAGTCCTGTTGCGCTGAATAAATATTTGAATTGAGTGACCTTTAAAATATTGTGTTTGGCACCCACATTTTAAAATTTGTCAGGTGTTTTGATCAGCCTAAATTAGTGGAATTGTCCATGCGGTCAGCTTTAATGTGTGTTATCTCAAGAAGTCTTGATAAGCCTGGGTGAGTGAACAAACTACAAGTATTTATAATTTGCAGTCTTACTACACTTTGAACTACAGCCCAGATTGGTTATTCAATTACTTGTAGAGCTCAAAGATAGACAGTGTTATTTGTAATTGTTAAATGATAAATATGCGTAATTCCTGCACAGATGTGGGTTCCTCTCAATATACAAAAAAATGAATATGTAAGTTATAAAACCTACACTTGACAATCTACTGTTGAAAAGTTGGAAGGCGCCTTATTTTACTTTTGCTGTTGAATTTTTTTTTCTTCCAGATTGGTATGCAAAATGCTTGTTCTCCTCTTTTCCTTTAACTGTGTTAGAACAAGGCCCATATGACGCTGTGCAATTTCTGTCAGCAAAACAAGGAGCCTGGTGGAATGGACCACTGCCCAGTCATGTCTCTAGACTGTGACCGCCTCAGCTCAGGCTTCCTTTGCTTTGAGTCAAATCTGAACCAAATTAAAAATATTGAGATTTACCACGTAATAAGCAGAGCGTATTTAGAGCATTAAATATTCTGCTGTTTGACAAATGGACATAGCTTTGAGCTTGACATCCTAAAGACTTCCTGAGAAATAAACTGATGAAGGTTCTAACCAGGAAAGATGGCTGCACAATGTTAGAAAAATGCTATACCCTTGTTGAAGATACCAATCACAGTGACTTTAGATTTAGATTTCACATTGGTCCCCAAAAATCAAATTATTATATATAATTAACGTTTAATTACTCCAACTACTGCTAACTAAACAAGTCACTCACCAATGAGAAAGAGCTAACGTAATATTTCACATGTGAAAGCACAAAGCAGTGTGGGTTATGTGTAGATTATGTTTATGTTAATGAAAATCCTA
This sequence comes from Neodontobutis hainanensis, assembly GCA_024349245.1. Classification (NCBI taxonomy): domain Eukaryota; kingdom Metazoa; phylum Chordata; class Actinopteri; order Gobiiformes; family Odontobutidae; genus Neodontobutis; species Neodontobutis hainanensis. Next base: position 11,188,713 of record JALDNG010000015.1, read on the forward strand.
ATTGGAATACACAATGTAGAGGAAGCCTGAACTGTTGTGTCTTTTGAAAATAGTGCCTATATTTTTTTTTCTGGCGTTGAAATGACTGTCTTCTATATTTTCTGTTGACAAAAGTCTCCAACCCAAACCTATTAGTCTCAGCCAGTCTCACTGAGGACTCCGGTATTGAGCCATGACTTGGTGCACCTAAGATGGCTGATGTGGGATGATGATGATGATGAACAGTGTCAATGGCTGAGCAGTTACTATCCTCTATCCTGATTAAATTATAAAAATAAATTATACTAGCATGGAAATTAGCTACATTATAAAAACTTGATGTAATGAGCATGGGTATCCATCATAGGTGCATCACAGTGGCCTCAGATCCACCAGAAAGTGTCCTTTCTTTGTTTGTCCACTTGTATGACTCTGTCATCATGAAGAATAATTGTACATAAATCATCATCATACAATATATTTATCATGTATAGAAAGTGTATGTATGTTTGTATAGAGTTATTATTGTATGCTGTCAGTTTGACCAAACTTTGGGTGTAACACCGCATGATGTTAATGTTGTCAAATGGAGGCAAGACACAAGAGTTGTGCAACAAAATTATTGTCAATAAATCACGTTTACAACTAAAGATGCAGAAGGTGATTAAGAAAAAATCTCTCGGGTGAAGGCTTAATGACTGGCTTCAGACATCAACGAGGCATCAATTTCCCGTTAATTCTTTGTCGCAAGTAAGTTTATTCCACATTAATAAATGAATCTATAAAGGGTGTACTGTAAGTAGTGCACAATAGATGGACTGGATCAGAGGTACCCGTGGAGGCCAAAGCTGAAATTTAACAATGACCAATGAGCCACAAAACAACACAGCTCTAACATAGAAATGCTAAAATGGGAAATATTGTGTCGCAGAGGTAGCACTTTTAAAATGCACTTCTAAATTGTAAAACATGTCTATTTTTAAAGTGCAACCCAGTTTAATAATAACCAGTGGATGAATCAGAAACAATCAACAGAAATATTAATTTACATTTTTAAATGAACCACTAGTGCACAACTTCCTCTTAGTCAGGAACCTGTTTAGAAGCATCCTGCGTGTTTCAGGCTACAGAGTCTCAGTTCTCAGAGGAATCTGTCTCCTCTGTTGAGCCGTCACTCTCCACCTCCATCCTTCTCTTGTGGTGGATGTTCCTCCGAGGAGAGGCTTTCTTCGGGACCTCCTTCAGCGCCCCCACTGCACTGCCACTACTGTTACTACCAGGACTCACTGAGATCTGAGCGATTCTAGACAACAGGAAATAAGCATGAACAAACCCGAGGGAACACAGCATTGTACAGAGGCTTGTGTGTGTGAGTCTGTGGTGTTTACAATTTGTCTAACTCCTGGTCCATCTCTGGATCAATGAGCACTTCAGCTTTGCTTGGTAGTGCTCCTAAATACAAACAGAAAAGAGCTTATTCAACTGTAGAACTTTCTTTAATATGTAGCTAGTAAAATACTTTTGAACTAAATTAAACTAAAATGATAATAATACGCTCAGGGGCTTGATCAACTTTAAAAGGTAGGATTTGTAAAATCTAGGTCACATGAACGTGCAGCAAAGCAAGTACAGCAGGATAGATGCTGTGAAGCCTGAAGTATGAAATAATAATTATTCATATATTTTAAAGTTAAGCTATTTATTGGACCTGAAAACAAAATCCAAAGAAATAAACATTTGATGTAGATTTATTTTGTATCATATGTGATACACTGGGCTTTTACGGAACAAGAAATATCAAGAATTAAGGATAACTTTAACTATTGACTTTTTTTTTCAGGAATCCAAATTTAACTTACCAATTGTTTGGTTGACAGTTTCATGTTTAGCCAGGCTCATGAGGAAACTGTAGTAGGACACTTTGTCATTCTCTTCCAGGATGTCCCTCATACAGCACCTGGGAGGATGACTGCAAACACAGAAAGCCATGTAACTCAGACTCCAAAATACTAATCCAGTCCATTTTATTGCCACAGGGGCAACTGTATAAAATAGACATGGTGTTGTTACCTGTGTTTAAAGCGGTCACAAAGAGCCTCTATACACTGAGCGAGAGTGGACGTCTCCACTCCGTCCTGCTGCTTCTCCTCTTTATCATTCTCCTCTGCGGCCACAGGGGGGAGCTGCTCAACGGACGTGGAAGTAGGGACGATAACAGTGTTGGGACTCTTTCCTGCCAGCAAGTCCTGATAGATCTCCAGCACACTTTCCAGAAACTCTAAACAAGCACACACATACCATATCAACATCACAAAGACTGCTCAAACTGCATGGTGGACATTCACGCTTTGCATCTCAATATAAACCCAATTATTCACAGCTTAAGCAAAATGTTAGTAGAACCAGTTTGACCTAAATCAGAGGTTTATTTTTATTTTTTTATGCATAATTTAATGTGTCATTTTTAGCCCAAAAATATATATTCTCAAATAATTCTGATGGTTCTTGGTCATGAATGGTACAATCATGTCTATCTTACTGTCAGGACCCTCAGCTGGACAGAAACATCCAATGTAACTTTCCTGTTCCTTGGACAAGGACATAGTGCAAGAGAGTGAGGCGCTCTACCACAATGCGTATATAATAAAAAAAATAGGCCAATAAACTGGACCTTCGCAGTGTCATCTTTGTACAAAATACGCTACAATGACATGTTTTATCTTTCAAACTTGTAAAAATGTAAAGATTATACAGGGCCCCTTATAAATCAATGCAAAAACCTGGTAATCATCCGAGTATTGTTTAACAAACTATGTAGATGTTTTTATTTAACTATAACATAGTAATACATAGCAATTGAAAACAGGACACATACCTTGGTAGCACAGCTGAAGCTGGAAGGCGTAGAGGAAGTCAGGGAAGGACATTAGACAGTCAATGGCATCGTCCATCAGCACAATCCTTCAAGGTAGAGGGGATGATATTACAGTATGCAAACCATTGCTTATATTATAGCACCTGAATCTGATTGTCTTTTCCTGAAAATACATAACTTTTCATCTATGGCAGTGAAATAGTTATGAGCAGGACAGAAAAAGCAAAGATGGTGATTCAGTCATCATGGATTCTTCAAAGTATATTCTAATGCCTATTGTCAGTGCCCTCACCTGGCCGCACTCTGGACCACCTCAATGGGGAAGTCTGGACACAATAATTGTAGCAGGGACCTGTACTCCAGCATAGACAGTAGATCTGAAAGGAAACACTAGTATTAGCAGTGAAGTTTAGGATTAGGAAAAAAACAAAATTCATAATTCAGAGGCCTTGCATGATTCACAGTAATTATCACTTCTTTATATTTCAGGCACAGCCTTGGTTTAGAGTTAATATATCCTACTGAGTGCAGCTGGGCCAGGACTCATTTCATCATGTACTGACTTCTACCATGCATGTACAAACTAAACATCCACAAACACAACGAAGTTTAAAAAGTCACAATAAATAAATGAGCAATACCAGTATTTAGTATCGCTCACCTCCATTCTTGCCTATCTGTCTGTAGCACCTCCAAAAGACTCTGATGAAAGATGTTCTGTTATGAGGAGTAGCCTGTATGTAGTTATATTCTCTGAATAGGACATGGTTACTGTTCTTCACGCTGCTGAAACTGCAAACACATAGAATACTGTTGGAGCTATGAAAAATAAATTTCAGATTTCAGAAGGAAAAATACTAGCTGTGACTTACTATTCTGCCAAGTAGCGTATCACCCCAAACTGAGTGTATTCTTCCTTATGCTCTAAAAGCTGAGTCACTGAATCACTCAGGTAAAACATCACATTACTGTCCGCTGTAACATACATTTATAAAGATAAATACACATTTATTAAGATCCATTCAAAATAATCATATACACAAAAATTACCAGAGGAATTATTTTATTTTTATACATTGAGAAAACAACATAGCTTTTTTAGTTTAAGTTTTGCAAAAAATAAAATAAAAAGCGAAAAAAATTAAGTGAAACAGATTTTTTTTTTTTTTTACTTTTTAGAAGCGTCTTCTATACGTCCTTGAACATTAAGCCTCACTCTGTCGCGCAGAACTGGAGTAGACATACTGTATGTAATACACACGGATCGTTAGTACCGCATAGAACCTTTTTTACATAACATTGGACTGGTTACGCTATGTGAGCAAGCTAAGCAAGCATTTTTCTTGAGACCTAATGTAGCGTTACACTACATCACCAAGACACTAGGTAACATTCATAAAAGTAACATTAAAACACAAAAAACACAAAATGTAAAAAAAGAAGCATTGCTATAGAAATAACCAATTGGCTAGCTAAAATGTCTCCTACCGAGATATTCTTCCACCGGGACTGCGGAATTAAAACGACTCATGCTGGTTCTCCAGGAGACAGGAGCCGGACTGAATGTATCAGGAATGTGTGTCTTTGAATCTTTTAATAATATCTGTACATTAAAAAATACACTGTCTTCAGCTCATCTCCAAGGTTTAGCTAGGTGTCAATGACGCTCCTGACATGGTGGACAGGTTTCCATGGAAACGAGGGATGTTTTGAGTCACTGTAATGAACGTCCTACAAACAACAAAGACATTGGTTCCGTTAAATCTGTCAATGGGACACTGTTTTACTTGATTTTATTTATACACTGCATCGGTTATTGTCAGCCTATAGCCCTGTTAATATTGATTAAGTCGGATTTAAAGAGAGTGTTATGAAAGGGGACGAATACAGTTAAGCGTAAATTGACATTGTGTCATAAACAGCAAGCTGGACTGTGCAATAAATACATCCTTAATAAATTATTTAGTAAATCTTCATTTATACACATTAAGCTATTTGTAGTTATGTGTGAAGTTATTTAGGCTATTACAGTGATATTACTGAAAAGCCCTGATGTGAATGTTATATAAAAAAAAATATTGAATGTCTTAATGTGCAATACTTTTACTTCAACCAAAAATATGATAACAATTTTATATCCGCTATATGTAATGCACACTCTAACTCTTTAGTTTACGATAGAATATATGTCATCATAAAATATGAACTCCTCCAAACCTTTTCTCTTGATCTGTTAAAGATAAACCTCTTCTGGCAGTTATTTAAACTGTATTATAAAAATTATGTGTAGTGTATTATGTGTATTATAGTGTTTTTATTAATCTTAGGCTACTCCTTAATTTTTATAAGAAACAAATTGGAAACTTTATTTTTATTTTATATATTTTTAAAGTCTAACTCTCTCTACTATTTTTTTTTACTTTCAAATTAAATCATGTGAATCTTTAATTTAAATTTTAGACTAAAGGCTACTTTCTTTAAAAAAAAAATATACTTATAGTGCAAGATAGATTTCTATTGGAACAATAAAGTGACATTTGTGTATGTTTGTGTGGGTGTGGGGAAAAGAATTGACCAGCCCAGTGCTGAGACTCTGTGAGAACAAATATACTTCAAAGCCCAGATGTCTGCAATGAAAAGAACACACCACATGCCAGACAATGGAATTTTATTTGTCTTCACTTCATAGCTAAGCAAAAGAATACAGTTTCATGTCAAGAACATTAAACTGGTACATAATAAACTTCATTCATTTATTTATTGATCTTCTACACTTTATTCCTGCTTTGACAAATGACTGGGTATTTTACGGAGGGCATCGCCATCGCTCAACCACGTATAATACATCCATGCGCTTTTATTTGAGCACAAAGACAATGTCTGTTTTACTGTTCTGTTTTTATTTTTGTTTTTTAGCTTTTATGAGCATATTATGCAGTCCTGAAAAAACAATAAATAACATAATAAATTCAATATCAATTTTTAAGATGATTCATTAAGAAAGAAAAAAATAGAACACTGTTTCACCAATCAAATATATGCAGTGGAAAACGTAATACACAAGCTGGACCAATGTGCAAAGCATTTTTACAATTCAAGGGCGGGGCTCAGTTTAAATTTAACCAATCCAATTTAAGTGCAGTGTCAAATAAGGAAGCCCCAAACCAATGCAGTTTGAAGTGCAAACGTCCACAGCTGCTTTAAAAAGTATAGTTAAAACAAAATGTGTTCATTTTTATTTTGTTTTTTTGAATATGGACTCTTGCAGGGAATGTAGTAATTTTAAGAGTATAAATGAGCACAGAATCAATGTAGTCAGGGTGGTGGCTCTGTCTCCGCCTCTTAAGTCCCGCCGCCCTTGTAAGTATTTCAGAAAGCTGCTGCAGGTACCGTAAAGGAACGCCCATTTTACCGGAAAAGGCAAATTAAAATATAGGACATTGTACACAATAAAATCTGACAGGTAAATGTCAAAAATAATTTATTTGATATAATTTTTAGTATTTTCACCAAAACAGACTGTTACACCAAGTTTGGAGTTTCTAGCGCACATAAAGATTAAACTAACAACCTTTATTTTGTTGAAACGGAAATTGAGCATTGTATTTTGAATGACAGTGACAACCTTTGTATAAAGCTAGGTCGGGTTTCATCTAGAGTGATTCCATTATCAGTGCCGTCTAACTGGATAGCAAGGATCGCATTGCCTTCTAGAAAGACAAACAGGTATTGCCTACAAGAAATATAAAGTTATTTGTTTTATGATTGCCTCCAGATGTAGATTTGACTGTGTTTTAGCTCGTGGTGGTGCCTTGTTTCTATGGCTGTCGTTGCAAAGTGCGTTGTTAGGCCTGGTTGTGTTGGCGCGGGTGAAATGTTAACCTATATCTTTCTTTCCTAGCAGATAACCACAGCCACACACCAATGGCACTAGCCACTAGGATTTACTGTAATTTATTATGCAAACACACAAGCTAACAAGCTTTTGCTGCTATCCCAGGCCGCCGTAAATGCATCTTATCTACCTGGCTGGCTTAAACGGGAATAAGCGGGTGAACATGCTAGCGTCGTTGTTGTTGCTAAGTTAGCTAGAACTAGGTTGTTTTATTGTTTTTGTGTGGTTTGAATGAAACCACCAATTATTCTGTAATTCAATCCCAGTATGCTTACATCACGGTTTTTACATTGAAAATGATACGTCCGTTGATAATGGTTGCAAACCTAAAGCTGGTTCAGGGTTGAGGGCAGTTTTCTGTAGCTATATAAGCGGACGATAAATTAAAGATTGTGTATTACAGAATATGACTTATCTATGTTTTATAAGTTATTAGTAATAGTGTTGTTAATATTAACATCAACAACACCATGGAAAGAATGTATTAACCTCGCATTAACCTATAGGTAGCTGACAGTAGCCTAAACACGTCTCTTAAGTTACACATAATGTAGTGGGTTGAAAAAAATAAATAAAACAGTAGTTTAATATGGATCAATATGATGATCATCTTTCTTGGGTGCGTATTCATATTTTAACGCCAAACAGATCTAATGTTTTGTGTGTTTGCAAGTGCACATTTTCTTTTTTCTCTGCCCTACTACTGTCTTGTGGGTCAATATGAATTGAAGCTCTTGCTCGTCTCTGAATGTGCATTAGCTGATCACATGCCTATGCTTTTAAGAAGGAAAGTAAGTATACTTGAGCTCAAATTGTACTGCTGGGAGTAATGCATGAAACACAGAACCATGTCTCTGATGTATTACTGGCTTTTGTGCAAACATGTCTTTGCTTTTGCCAGTGTCTTGCATTATGGCCGTGAATTGTTTTAAACTGTATTCATGTGTATTATGTATAATTATATGTATTATTAAACTTTTGTCCAGCTTTTGATTGTGGTTCTACAGCTTACTTGACCAGCTGGACATAAGATGTGGTTTTGTATTTAATTCTATGCTGGCTATTTACTGTTTAGTATTGTTGCATTGTTATTGGCCATAAGAATAGTGCCCAAACAATAAAATAACTACATTTCTATGGCCTTGAGAGATTTGTCAGGCAGTAGTGTAGAACCACTTTTACAAACTTTTCTACAGTCAAATGTTTTTTGTAATTTATTGTTATATTTAGAACTGTTTTAATTAGGTGTTTTTAATTAATCACATGCATAAAGCGCTATGATTTAAGTGTATACATGTGTTTGGTAAAGAGTCTGACTGTTGAGGTCTAAAGAGTGTGGTTTATTTTTGTCTGTATTTCCAGTTAAGTAGATTTGGGGAAGCCCTACCCCCCGAGTGGCCACCATGGGGGATGATAGCGAGTGGATGAAGCTTCCCATCGACCAGAAATGTGAACATAAGGTAAATAACTCAGTCAGTTGTGTTGGTTCTCTTTGTTTTTTTTTATATAAAGTGATGGATGTTTGATTAGCTTGCCGACTACTAAAAGCATACTGTTTCTGCAGTCTCTCTCAATGAAAGCCACAGTAGAGTATTGATCTGATTAGAGTCTTAGCCACATAAGATAGTGGGCTGTGATTATGACAATACATCTCATTGGACGATGATGATTACACGGGTGTGAGGATTCCATATAGAAATGTAACTGAATGAATCTGGAAAAAGTCTGTTAAATTGACAAGATTTTTAGGGTCAGAATTCTGTCTTCTATACATTTAGTCTTTACACGTGCACATTTTATTATACAAATGTTTGCGTTTTCTTTACAATGTGTTTTCTTGTACACTTAAAGTTTGATGGCACAAACTCTCAACACAATTGCATGTATAGAGGTCGAGATTTGGCAAACTACACTTACATTGGCCATGCTGCATAGTGTATTTTTCCCTTTCCGATTAGTTCTTAAAATTAAGAATCTGTCTCCCTTTTGTCCAGGTGTGGAAGGCCCGTCTAAATGGTTATGAAGAAGCTCTGAAGCTCTTCCAAAGGATAGAAGATGAAAAGAGCCCAGAATGGGGGAAGTACCTGGGTCTCATAAAGAAGTTTGTCACTGAGTCCAATGCTGTGGCTCAGCTCAAGGGCTTGGAGGCTGCCCTGGCCTTTATTGAGAATGCCCATGTGGCCAGCAAGTACGTAGCAGTCATCAAATGGTGGTGTTCAGTCATCTGTTATTGTCAAGACCATCTGTATTTACCAGCAGGGTAACATAATACTGTTACAACATATGCCAATAGAGCCGGTTGCCATTATGAGTTAAATGGGTGGAAGATCATTGTGCAACTACAAGCTCAAAGAACCATCTGACTGCCACTCTTTAAAACTGTGTCTTTACTGAAGTTGATTTGTATAATTTTGCACTGTGGCTAAAGTTAGGCATGTTAATCTTTACAGAACCACTGGGGAAGTGGTGTCTGGTGTGGTGACTAAAGTGTTTAACCAACCTAAGGCCCGGGCTAAGGAGCTCGGTACCGATATCTGTCTGATGTACATTGAAATTGAGAAGGCTGAAGTGGTCCAAGATGAGCTGCTCAAAGGCCTGGATAACAAGAATCCCAAGATAGTGGTGGCCTGTCTCGAAGTACTCAGAAAGGCTCTAAGGTGGGTCCTGCAGGATGGAAAGACTACAAGTAAACGTATTCTATATATATATATATATATATATATATATATATATATATATATATATATATATATATATATATATATATATATATATATATATATATATATATATATATATATATATATATATATATATATATATATATATGTATATGTATATGTATATGTATATGTATATGTATATGTATATGTATATGTATATATATGTATATGTATATGTATATATATATATATATATATGTATATATATGTATATATATGTATATATATGTATATATGTATATATATGTATATATATGTATATATATATATATATATATGTATATATATATATGTATATATATATGTATATATATATGTATATATATATAATGTGTATATATATATAATGTGTATATATATATATATATAATGTGTGTATATATATATATATATATATATAATGTGTATATATATATATATATATATATATATGTGTATATATATATATATGTGTATATGTATATATATATGTGTGTGTGTATATATATATGTAGGAGGCAATAGATATGTGCAATATATCATTAATTTACTATTACAGTAAACGGCTTGAACTTCAGTAATGTTATCGCAGTAGTTCAGAGTCTGGACCGTAGATGTGTTTGTGTATACCCTGTCACAAAATCAATACATATTTGAAAAGGCCATGCTTAACAAAGTTTTTATTTTTATTTTGCTTAAACCTAGTTTCCATTGACCCCATCTATTTTTATTGTATAGTGAGTTTGGATCAAAGATTGTTACATTAAAGCCGGTGGTGAAGATTTTGCCTAAGCAGTTTGAATCCAGAGAGAAGGCAGTACGAGATGAAGCCAAGCTGCTGGCAGTAGAAATCTACAAATGGATCAGAGATGCACTGAGACCTCCACTGCAGAACCTCAACTCTGTACAGGTGGGACACATTTGTACCTAGCACACACAGATATCAAGAATGATTTGTAATAAGTTGACATTGCTTTGTTACATTTTCCCCCATAGCTGAAGGAGTTGGAGGAAGAATGGGTAAAGCTGCCCTCTGTAGCACCTAAACAGACTAGATTCCTTCGCTCCCAACAAGATATGAAGGCAAAGTTTGAACAACATCAAGCCCAAGGAGATCAGTCTGATGGTAAATTGAGCTTTTTGCTTGCAAAATTACATAATCATGTTTGGGATATTGGAAGTTCTCAGCTAACCTGCTGTGTATTTGCTTATCAGGAGAGGATGTTGAGGATGTAGCGGTTGCAGTGGACCCCTATGAGCTGCTGGAGGCTGTGGAGATTCTTTCAAAGATGCCCAAAGACTTCTATGACAAAATAGTATGTTTTTTATTCTTTCCGATAATGGCACTCCAAAATAGAGGGAGCTATGCTAACATTATATTTCCAGAAATGCAAGATTTGTTACAACAGTTTATATTTTACCTATCTCACTTTCTAACCTTTTTGTGAAACTGTTTCTGCAGGAAGCAAAGAAATGGCAAGAGAGAAAAGAAGCACTTGAGGCTGTAGAGGCCTTGATCAAGAATCCCAAATTAGAGAATGGAGACTATGGAGACCTAGTTAGAGCCTTGAAAAAGGTACAGTTTGCTCAGTTGCCAGATTAAGGGAACATTTCCTCACACATCTTGGAGTATTGTTATTTCACCTTTTTTTTTTTTGAAAAATTTCAGGTTGTGGGAAAAGATGCCAATGTCATGCTCGTGTCCTTGGCAGCTAAATGTTTAGCTGGGCTAGCCTCAGGCCTAAGAAGGAAGTTTGGAACCTATGCTGGACAAGTATGTTGCCCATTTCCTTTTAGCCTTGATGCTGTAGTGTTGGGTGGTTATGACATCATCCCTTTAGCATTTGGGGGAGACTGATGCAGGGAATCTTTGAACTGACTCCATATTTTGAGCCATCTGTATCTTGCTTCTGCATTACAAATATTGTGACTAAGTGAACCGTAACATTTGTTTTCAAGGTGGTTCCAACCATTCTTGAGAAATTCAAAGAGAAGAAGCCTCAGGTGGTGCAGGCCCTGCAGGAGGCCATTGATGCCATATTCCTCACAGTATGTAATTCTTTTATTTATTTTTTTTGTTGTTGTTGTTAGATGGTGTTTTAAAGTGGTGCTTTTATTTTGCTGCTAATGCATTTTTATTTTCCAGACTACTCTACAGAACCTTTCTGAAGACATCCTGGCGGTGATGGATAACAAAAATCCCTCCATTAAGCAGCAGGCCTCTTTATTTCTTGCCCGCTCTTTCAGACATGGTACCCAGGCCACTCTACCAAAGGCTGTCCTAAAACCTTTGTGTGCTGCACTCATAAAGGTGAGCGGATGCGATTGCATAGTATGTTAAACTAACTAATTCCCTGCATAAATTACTGATTGTCTTTTTTTTGTTTTTTTTATTCCTTTAGCAAGTAAATGACTCTGCTCCAGAGGTGCGTGATGCTGCCTTTGAAGCTTTAGGCACAGCCATGAAAGTTGTGGGAGAGAAAGCAGTCAACCCTTTTCTTACTGATTTGGACAAGTTAAAACTAGATAAGGTAAGTATCTCCAAACTAAATATAAATAAACATTGTTTGTTTACTTCAATAACTGTACTTGCTTTACAGATAAAGGAGTGTGCTGACAAAGTGGATCTCCCCGGAGGAAAGAAGGGTGCTGGTGGAGAGAAGAAGCCAGCAGCTAAAGCTCCTCCTGCTGCTGAAGCTCCTCAGAAATCTGCTGCACCTCCCAAGAAGGCTCCCAGCGCTTCTTCCTCTAAGGTAGTACAACTGTATTCTTCAGAATGCCAATTTATGACTTGTGGGGTATAAACTTTGAGGTGAAAGCTAATTCATTATGTACTACTTGTCACCCTACAGCCCACTGCAGGTGCATCTAAAAAAGGCAAACCAGCTTCTGTTGCCGGTGGAAAGACCAAGAAGGCAGCTGATACTAAAGAGTTTACAGAGACTGAGCTCTCGGTATGTGGAAAAACATAGCCTTTTTAGCAGCTTTAACTGGACAATGAATGTTAATGCTACAATGTCTACTTTATATCTATAGTGCATGTCTAAACTTTAAAATTTAAAATAATAATAATAATAAATAATAATAATAATAATAATAATAATAATAATTTGAACAAATTATAGTAAGAATGTGATGCATGTGTAACAAAACTAAACAAACTAAAGCAACACAGATAACTAGCCACATGCATTTAAAGTTAAAAAACATGTATCACTGTTGCTCAAAGTGGCCTAATCTTACAGCATTGTTTTTTTCTTAAGACTATTATTACATGTATTTACTTGTTTTTATATATATATTTTTTTTTTCACTTTGTTTTGTTAGCCTGATGTGTGTGAAGATCTGGCTGCAGGTGTGCTTCCAGCCCTTTGTCTTCAGCAGCTAGACTCTGCTAACTGGAAAGAGAGGCTGGCGAGTATGGAAGAGTTCCAGCGGGTAAGGGCTTGGTTAAACAGTTTTGCAAACATCTTGTGTTTTTGACCAACAGTGTGGGATACTGGAAAATATGCAGGCATTGTAATATTTTACATACTACACCATCAAACCAGTATTGTGCAGAAATTGGCTTTAATCAACATAAACAAAATGGAAACTGAAGTTAAAATGTACATTGGTGACTTCTTTTTGTGCTTTTAGGCTGTTGAGACTATGGACAAAGCACATATGCCCTGCCAGGCCTTAGTCAGGATGTTAGCCAAGAAACCAGGGTGGAAAGAGACTAACTTCCAAGTAAGATTTTTATTTGTTTTTAATTCAGAGGATTTACTTGAGCAATTGGCTGTTTAAAGCTTTTGGGCTGTCTCTGTGCAGGTGATGCAAATGAAGCTCCACATTGTTGCACTCGTAGCTCAGAGAGGGCAGTTTTCAAAGACGTCTGCCTTAGTGGTTTTAGATGGGTTGGTGGACAAAGTGGGAGATGTCAAATGCGGTGGAAATGCTAAGGAAGGACTAACTGCTATTGGAGAGGCATGCTCTCTCCCTTGGACTGCTGAACAGGTCAGTATAACAACTTGATGAGCAGATTTCATCCTAAACTAATAATGAATGATTTATTTGTTTCTATACCAAATAATTGTGTTCAAAACATTTGTTTTACTTTTTCAGGTTGTGTCAATGGTGTTTGCCCAGAAGAACCCAAAGAACCAGGCAGAGGCCCTCAACTGGCTGGCTAATGCTATGAAGGAGTTTGGCTTTGCTGGGTAATAATGGCATTGAATTAAGATGCTTGAAATTCTTGATTTGAGAAATTGATTGCTTATGGCTTTTTGCCCTCCTCCAGTATCAATGTGAAAGCTTTCATCAACAATGTGAAAACTGCGCTGGGGGCAACTAACCCTGCTGTGAGGACCGCAGCCATTACCCTGCTGGGAGTCATGTACCTCTACATGGGAGCTCCTCTCAGGATGTTCTTTGAAGATGAGAAACCTGCTCTCCTCTCACAGATAGATGCAGAGTTTGAAAAGGTATGGCTATTTTACCAGGGTTATTTCCCCCCTCCCATTTACACACAACTTGAAGGCTGTTATATAATTGTGTGGTTGTTTTTAGATGCAAGGGCAATCTCCTCCAGCTCCTATCAGGTTTACAAAGAGGACAGGAGCAGTGGAAGAAGAGGGGGAGGAGGCAGAAGAGACTGAAGAAGATGTTGGCAAACAAGACATCATGGATCTTCTACCCAGGACAGATATCAGGTACTAAAAGAAACTAAATAATTTTTGTTTAAGTTCAATATAAATACTTTTTTTTTTCTTTCATAAAATGTAGTATACAACATTTGTTTTTTATTACACTAATACGTGTATAACTGTTGTCAGTGACAAGATTACATACGACTTGGTCTCTAAAATTGGCGATAAGAACTGGAAAATTAGAAAGGAGGGTCTGGATGAGACGTCGGCCATCATCTCCGAGGCCAAATTCATCACAGCCAACATAGGAGATCTGCCACTGGCTCTAAAAGGACGCCTCAATGATTCTAACAAGATCCTGGTCAGTATTAGAGGTGAAGTATTTTTGACAGTGGGTAAGAAAAACAAATTTTTCTTTTTAATTTTAAATTTTTTTTTAAGGTCCAGCAGACCCTGTCCATCCTGCAGCAGCTCGCTACAGCCATGGGACCTGGACTGAAGCAGCATGTTAAATCTCTAGGCATCCCCGTCATTACAGTATTGGGAGACAGTAAGGTAAACGCATAGCAATTACACAAGATCATGGGGTTTTGGATTGTGGTAATCGTGTCTTGGTTTCTCTGCAGGCCAATGTCAGGGCAGCTGCCTTGGCCACCTTGCAGGCCTGGGTGGACCAGACCGGTATGAAGGAGTGGCTGGAAGGAGAAGATCTGTCGGAGGAGCTCAAGAAGGAGAACCCCTTCCTCAGACAGGAGGTATGTGCAGCTAAACGTCTACTTCTACAGTTCTGCTTGCAAACAACTTTTACTAGTACTTTATTAGTTATTCACAGTTTGGAAAGTGTTGACTCTATATTAATCTAAATCTGTCATGCAGCTTTTAGGTTGGTTGGCAGAGAAACTACAGACCCTCAGGACTGTACCCGGGGATCTGATGTTGTGTGTGAGTCAGCTATATGCATGTCTGGAGGACAGAAATGGAGATGTCCGAAAGAAGGCCCAAGATGCCCTGCCCATGTTTATGATGCACTTGGGTTATGACAAGATGAATAAAGCTACTGGCAAACTTAAAGTAAGAAAATCATTCTAAGCTATGAATGATAAAATGATTTTTTTTCTGACTATCTATTTTTTAATATTTTATTTTTATTAAGTTGATAATTTTTTTTCATAACTTTGTGTAGCCTGCTTCAAAGGATCAGGTGGTACCAATGCTGGAAAAGGCCCGAGCAGTCATGCCTGCCAAACCTGAACCTCCTGCTGCCAAAGCTGGGGGAAAGGAAACCAGCAGAGCACCCTCTGGTTTGTATCTAAAATGCATTTGAGTGCTTAGTGAACAAACTCATGGCAACCCACCTTTCCAAATGAGCACAGCTAAAGTATGTGGTAAATCTTATGGCTAACAACACCCCTGAAAATGTCAAATCAGACAAAACGGAACAGTGGATTACAGGCAGAGGACAGAGTATGCAAACATTAGAGCAGTCATGCATATTATTGCCTCCGAGCGTGATGATTTTTGTCCCCGCGCTTGTTTTAAAGGTCCGTTTAAAGTAATAGCCATTTCCTTTTGTCTTCAGCTTCAAGGTCTCAGCCAGCCAATGAGGACTTTGTTGACAGTAAACCTGAGACTAAGAAAATTAAAGGAGGTGGAGCTGCTGCCAGAAAGGTAACTCTAATGCTTACATTCTTTAACTCAGATTTCCAAATAATTGTTTTTAGCCATCTCCTTTTTAGCAGTGTCCTGCCATTTTTCCAAATAAGTTCTAGCATGTGTAACTTTGTTAAACATGTGGTTTTATTTTTTTTTTTTACTCACCTAGCCCCCCTCCCCTCCTGAAGAAGCTTCACCTCCCCCCCCTCCTTCCAAGGACAAGGACAGTAATGCTAGTAAAAAGCCCCCCGCTAAAGGGAAGGTTGGTGCTGGCAGTCAACAGGTAGATGTGTAACAGGTGTCCTCGCAAAACTCACTTTGGTGTTGCTCTGAAATCTTAACTTCGAAAAAACTTATTGGCCTCTCAAACACTGCTTTAGTACTTAGTAGAGCTGTTCTCATGTGTGGGGAATTATTAAAAAATGTAGTCGGTATGTCTTATATTGTTTTGTGATTCAGACTAGAGATTGATTCTTCTCCAAAAGATTGTGAGGGTCATTATAGGCAAGTTTCTAGTCTTAGTGTCTTGTAGCATTGGTAAAACAATAATGTTCTTCTGAATGCTTGTGTGAGTTGTTGAGTTGAAGAGCAACACAAGTGGGTAGATTCATTGGACACTTTTGAGTCTGCCCAGTTAACCCTGTCCAACCTTTCTTTGCCTTGACCTCTGTCTGGTCATGGCTTTTCTTAATCCTATGTATATCTTGTCACTAATACTGACACTAAAACAAGTTGAGTGCACCTGGTTGAGTGGCAGTATAAATTACTTTTTATTTATTAACATTTTAAATTGAACTATTTACAATGATTGTAAAGAGAATAAGGAGAATATCTGATTTTTACATCACTCTACTGCACGTGCTGCACATATTATTTCTTTCTTTTCTGTTCACTAATGTAAAACCAACACACAGCCTTGCTGTTTTCTGTGCTGTACAATGAAACACCCTCACTTATAGTGTTTTCACAATGTAGGGTCTTGCTGCTAAGAAGCCTACACCCAAAGGCGGGAAGGATGAAGAGGATAAGTCTGGGCCCATTTTCGTTTTTATTCCCAATGCTAAGGAGCAGAGAATTAAAGAGGAGAAACAGCTGAAGGTATGTGTTAAGAGGGAAAAAAGAAATTAATGCTCAACTTTGAGCTTTGTTTCCAACATGGTACGATGATGTGGTTCTGTTAATTATTTGTTGGTTGTTTTCTCATTTACATTGGGAAGAGTTCTCAAACTTCCAATGTAGCACAGGTGTTTGACAAAATATCTAGATTTTACATTAATGATTTTACAGTTTTTAGCTAAACACATATATATTTTTTTTTCAATCCTAGATCTTGAAGTGGAATTTTATCACTCCTCGGGATGAGTATGTGGAGCAGCTGAAGGTGCAGATGGCCACTTGCTTTGCTAAATGGCTCTGTGACGAGCTCTTCCACTTTGACTTCCAGAGGCACGTCAAGGCTATTGGCGTCATGATTGAGGTAAGTTTGTGCCTCGGGTCGTGTAACGATGTAGCATTATCCATTACTCCAGTATTAATTGTTGTATTTGGCAGAGGTTGGAGAGTGAAAGCGAGGCCACCATCAGCTGTCTGGACCTGATCCTGAAGTGGTTCACTCTGCGCTTCTTTGACACAAACACCACTGTACTGATGAAAGTGCTGGAGTATCTGAAACTCGTGTTTACCATGCTCAACAGTGAGAACTATCACCTCACAGAATACGAGGCAAACTCTTTTGTGCCCTATCTCATACTCAAGGTGAGCAACCTGCTTCCAAACTATGGAACTAAGTGGGTGGTGTGATTCTTTTATCCAAAGTACTTGTAATAATAGAGTAAACTATCATTTTAATTTCTAACAGGTTGGGGAGTCAAAAGATGTGGTGCGTAAGGATGTGCGGACCATACTGACCATGTTGTGTAAGGTCTATCCAGCCTCCAAGATGTTCCCTTTCCTTATGGAAGGAACAAAGTCCAAGAACTCAAAACAGAGAGCAGGTACAGTAGGTCCCAATAAATATCCCTGAACTACTTACAAAATATGGCATGGGATTATACCGACTTCCCATCTGTTTGCAGAATGCCTGGAAGAGCTGGGTTGTTTGATAGAGGGCTACGGGATGAATGTATGCCAACCCACGCCTGCAAAGTCCTTGAAGGAGATTGCGGTTCACATCAGTGACAGGGACACTTCAGTCCGCAATGCTGCTTTGAACACTGTTGTGGCTGTGTACAATGTCTGTGGGGAGCAGGTCTACAAACTTGTAGGACATGTAAGATTAGAAGAAATCAGCCCAGCAATGTTTTACAATTTGTAGGATTATTGCAAGGACTGTGTCAACAATGTCCTTTTTTTTAATTTTTTTTTATTAGTTGTCAGAGAAAGAAATGAGTATGCTGGAGGAAAGGATCAAGCGCTCAGCCAAGAAGACCTCTGCAGCGCCGGCAAAGCAGAGTGCTCCCGAGAAGACTCAGAGAGAGCACCCAGCAAACCCCAACGCCACCTTCCTCCGCAAGCCTGCCCAAGAAGATCCCAACAAACTCAAGTCAGTCCTTTTTAAACATTAACCTTGGTCCTTGATTAGTCACACCTTAGCATTAAAAACAGTTATTATGCATTTGCAGTTATTCTGGTGGGTCCTTTTCAGATAGTACAGTGAATTACCTTTTTTATATTTATACTGTAGGCCCAGTTCATTCTCTTTTCTTTTGTAACTCTTCAAAGGAACTTTAAATTAGTTTTGGGCCCTTGTATACTCTCTCTTGACATTGGTATGTGTGAGGAAGGAACTGATCATAATCCCTTACACTGAATATAAAAACATTCAGAGACATTCTTTTAGCTCTGAGCAAGAATGTTTTTAATGTCTGTCTATGGATGGTAGAAAGGCAAAGCAATTGCATGTCTTCATTCTGAGCCTTTCAAATGGTAACTGTCCAATCTAGTAGTAACTTGAGCATGCTGTGAATTACCTTCTGTGACTAACCTGTCCTTTTCTACCTGCTCTGAGTCATTGCATGCTGGGGTTGTTCTTTTTCGCTGACATTTGAACTTTCAAATACTCCCAGATGTCTGTGAAAGCAGCCTGTGTGTGTTGTGTGTTTTAATCCTCCATCTTTCTACCTGTGTGGTTTCCTTCTTTCTGCTCTACCTGCCTTCCTTTCTGGAGCAGAATAATGTATCGCACGTATAGGATGTGAGTACTATCTCTACTTCTCCTGCTTCTTTCTCCTGTGTTTCTCATTAAATGAACTGTGCCGAATGCTGTCAAATCATTGTTCACAAACGCATTGGACACAGCCTAAGTGGTTAAAATGCCCTTATTTTTTATTTATTCTTTTTTTTTCTCCCTAATACATTACCTTCTTTAGTATCTGCAGACTTGGCTTTGAATTGGCTTTTTGTGTGTGTGGTGTTGTATGTGTCAATATTGTTTTATGCACCTTAATTTCCACCATGTTCTTTTTAATGTAATAGCTTCACTTTATAAGGTTAAAGCTTTGTAAAGGTGAAAAGAAATGTGACTAACTTGTTCACACTGTTATTTTAGGCTCTGGTAGATGCATTTATATTTTGTCATTCAAAGTGTGGTCCATAAAAGTTCATTACATTGTTTCAATCTTCAAAGCGTCGCTGTCTAAACCGTCCTACTGAATTGAAATGTCACCATAAGCGTTGTTTGAAGTGCTAACAAGCTCCAGTTTTGAAAGGCCAACATTTTGCACTTCTGAATTTAGTGTGATAAATAACAGTGGGTTTACTGTTACCCACATCCCATACCATCTCAAGACTGGGGCCAAGGAGCACATTATTCAATAATACACTAAATTCAGTTAATCAACAAGCCTTCCTTTTGCTGTCAAAACAGCCAAGCCCGTCAAAACGCGCACCACAGTGAGCCATCCCACCCCTCCATCCCCAAAGAGTTCCAACTGGACCTGGACATGATTGAGGGGGACCATAACAATATATGTGAGCTGCCAGACCTGGTCCAACACAATATGGACGAACTGCTGGACCCTGTTACACTCCCTGAAACTAAGTAAGTACGCACACATTGCACCGATCCCACGTCTGCTGCAACAGGAGTCTTGACAGCTGCTCTTTTTTTAGGATGAGACCTGTCTCGCCACATTTTGATGACCTCCACAACAGCACAGCCTCCACTATAAACTTTGTCATCTCTCAAGTGGCCAGTGGTGACATCAACACCAGCATACAGGCATTGGCACAGGTAATGGGGATTAATGGGCCTTTTGTTACAATAACCAATCTTTGAGTAAAGTATTAAGTGTGTCTCAATTCACTTTGATTGTGTAAAACCATTTATTGCTCTGAAATGAAGACAGTGCAGTGAGCTCTTTAAAACAAATCTAAATATGTTTGATGCAATGGCCTGAATTACAGAAGAATTAAACAATTGTGGAGAGTAACTTTTAAATGGGGTGTATGTTTTAAATAATCAATGATTCTTTTACAATGTAATTTGCCAAAACAATGTCAACTATGACTATTGATTTGCAATTCCAGTGGAATAAATATTAGTTATTAGGTATTGTTATTGACATTGCTTTGTTCAGATGTCTTATGCAAGGTCAAGAATTTAAACTCCCAAAACTAAATGTGTCTCAACAATTGCAAGTTAATGCTCGAAATCCATCCATGTATTAAATTATGTTGTACCATCATCTACCACAAGAGGTCATGGTGCATGCACTCGACACATCCCTAAAGACCTCTGTTTCTTCTTTAGCTTTATTTGGGGTTGAGCATAACTAAAATCTCTGTCCCTGCAGATTGATGAGGTGTTGCGTCAGGAGGACAAAGCTGAGGTGATGTCTGGACACATTGACCAGTTCCTAATCGCCACCTTTATGCAGCTGAGACTCATCTACAACACACACATGGCTGACGACCGGCTGGACAAAAGGGACATATTCAAACTTTACAGCTGCATCATAGGAAACATGCTGTCGGTGAGTTGTTGCCCAGAGCTTTAGCTGAAACTAAATTTCATCATAATTATTTTATTAGGTTGCTCAGTGTGATCTTGTGTCCTCAGCTCTTTTCTAATGAGCCTCTGGCCAAAGAGGCCTCAATGGGAGTGCTCAAGGACCTCATGCACGGGCTGATAACACTGATGCTGGACGGTAGAGTGGAGGACATCGAAGAAGGGCAGCAGCTGATCCGCTCAGTTAACCTGTTGGTGGTCAAAGTACTGGAGAGGTCTGACCAGACCAACATTCTCAGGTATCACAAGATTTAAGTTGTATGACATCTGAATTATTGTATATCGCTTGTCTATGTGCTGTCTAGCAGTTTTGGAAGCTGATTATCTCTGTGTTGGGCAGTGCTCTGCTGGTGTTGCTTCAGGACAGTTTAGTCTCATCAGCAGGATCCCCAATGTTTTCTGAACTGGTCATGAAGGTAAGCTCTGTCCCAACTGAGCCTGTGCTGCTCTGGCCCATTGACTCATTCATAAGGCATCTAACGTGTGTGTCTAGTGCCTGTGGAGGATGATCCGCTTCCTACCAGAGACCATCAACGGCATCAACCTGGACCGTATCTTGCTAGATGCCCACAACTTTATGAAGGTTTTTCCCAAAGAGAAACTGAAGCAGCTCAAGAGTGATGTGCCACACAGAACGCTCAAGACTCTGTTACACACACTGTGCAAGCTCATGGGGGCCAAGGTAACGCACAAACAGACTGCTGCTGTGTGTTATTGTGATCAAGCAGGCTTTTCATGTCTTGAATGCTTTTTACCTTAGATCCTGGACCACCTATCAATGATTGAAAACCGTAATGAGTCGGAGTTGGAGGCTCATTTGAGGCGGGTGGTCAAACACAGTGGAAACCAGTTGGGACCCAAGAGTGACCGAGGCAATGAGAAGTCTGGCCTCCGCTCAGTGCGTACCCACATCTGTTATTGTTCTGAATTAATATTATTTATTTCATTTTAATTTTAATTTTTTTTTTTCTAGGATGATCGAATGTCCAAGGCAAAGGTCAGTGATATCCTCTCTGAAATCTTCAAGAAGATTGGCTCCAAGGAGAACACTAAAGAGGTCAGCCTATTCTTTTTCTTTTCTTTTTTTTTTTTTTTTTTTTTTTTTTTTTTAAAGATTCTTGGAATAAGTTTTTATTCACCTTATCTGTACGTGTCCTCTGTTCCTCCAGGGATTGACGGAGTTGTACGAGTACAAACAAAAGTACTCTGATGCTGACGTGGAGCCCTTCCTAAAGAACACCTCACAGTTCTTTCAGAGCTACGTGGAGCGAGGGCTTCGCATGATCGAGTCTGAGAGAGAGGGCAAGACACGCATCCAGACCACGTCGGGTACTCATTTTCAAAACTTCTTCATTGACTATTTGATTTTTATTCATTTGATGTAACCTATTATATTTAATCAGAAAATGCATAAAGTGTGACACAGTACCACAAATAACTATGTGCTTTTCCTCCTCCTGCGTTAACCATTGGTGTAATGTAAATGGTCATTTTTGGCAAGGTCTCACTGCACAGGCACTAGTAACAAGCACAGTTCAAAAGTTTGTATATTATTAATGATGGAATCACATGTGTGTGTGCAGTGATCCCTCAGCACAACATGGACTCTATTTCGAGTAGTTACAATGAAGAGATAAAACCTGCTGCTTACTACGAGCGACTCAAGATCCTGCGCCAGAGACAAGGCCTGGAGAACACCAGAGTGAGTTCATCTGCTGTCACTGCTTTTTGAAAAGTATTGATTTCGTTATGGGTTATTGTGCCATGTTTAGTTCAAGCAACCCTGCGTAACCTTTGGCCAGCAAAGGCCCAGATCTCGCTATCTCTGCAACTGCACCGGCAGCAAAAGCATCTTTTATTTACCAGTAGAGGCGTTTAAGATGGAGAGTTTGGGACAAAAATAAACAAAACATTTGTCCTGAAACTTGGACAAGATTCAGTTCAATATCATGTTTAAGAACTGTCTAAATTAATTGGAAAATGTATATTTTATTAAAAGTTCTTTATTAAAAGTTACACAGGGCTGCTTTTAAATCAAAAGAAGCATAAAATATTATATTAAATACTACCAATATTGATTGTTAACAAATGAGTTTTTTCCAACACAAGTAGTTGAATTTATTATTTTAAAATTTTTATAGTATGATGTGAATCCTTTTTGGACTGAATGTCGTTTGTATCTTTTGCAGAGTTTTTCTGGAAGTGAGGATGAGCCTCAGCTACGGCCCACCCTAACCAAACCTCCAGTGGCCTCGTCCACAGACATGCTCCAGAGCAAATTATCACAGCTCAAAGAGTCCAGAGAGCTGTATCAGCAGGAGCCCAACACACACTCCCCAACACACGCCCGCTCCTCCTCACCCGCCACCAACCTGGACGACCTGAAGAAACGCCTGGAGAGGATCAAGAATAACCGGCAGTAGGACATGGACCCACTCATCCTCTTCTACCACTGTTATTTTTCCTGTTCTAAATAAAATCATTCCTACATGCATGTCATCAAATTGGGTAGAAACCCAACGAGTTTGAGCCTGACTGACACTACCCATCGTGCCTGTTCAGTAGTATGCATCTCCATGACCAGATGTTGAATGATAGAAGCTATCCAATCATCTGTGGATCCTAACTCCCAAAGCCATTTCATACTAGAGTCTTTCATTCCATCATCAGGGCTACAGAGTGGATATAGTAGTATCTAAACCTTAACATGCCTTCATGTCGTGTCATGTCTTCTTTCTGAATGTTCTCGACACTCTTCCTACTACTCTTTCTACTCTCTCTAAATGTTTCCCTTTCACTGCTTTATAACGGACCTTCTCTTTTATTAATTTTTTTTGTCTTCATGTTATAAAACCCTGTCTATTCTAATCCACTCATCTGATACAAAGCACTTGTCATTTACACCATAAACCTTTGGTGTTGACAGGGAGTTGTTAGGTCTGAAAACCTTTTATGGTGAGAGAGTCCTTCATTTTAAATGAGTTTTCTGTCACTACCGGGATTTTAACTGGCAAAGGGACTTATTTTAGCTATAACCACTTTGTTTTTCAGTACTTTTATTTGACTTGACATAGTTGTTCTTCAGCCAACCAAACAGTGGTCTAATTTCAGCTCTGTTAGAGTTTGGTTATTGTTGATCTTGGAAGATCAATGGCACACTTAAATTTTCCAGAACAATGAGCTGTCAAGTTGTGATGGTGGTAATCTGAGATGTTTTATTTCAGAAGTGTTGCTTGACTGTAAATTATGTATGTAGTATTGGGCTCTATTAACACTCGTCAGCCGTGGTGCAGGACTGTTAGCTGCCCAAAACCGTAACATCCGTCTCTTTTTGTGGCTGAGGAATCCACTGTGTTCGTATGTAGGTTAAAGAGCATGCTATAATGTTGGTGAATTAATTTTATTTTTTCTTGTAAATAAAGTTTGCTTACTAAATGCTGCTTTAAAAAAAAATCCCTTCTTTTTTTCTCCTACCAGGATGACAACAGTAGCCCTGTTAGTCATCTGTTCTGTAGCCGAATGTTGACAAAGGAAAAACGGATTAAATTAACATGTTTTGTATTTAATTCTAATGTCAGTCATGTCTTACATTTGTTGTTCCAGGTTTCCTTGTATAATCCATAGTGTATAATGGCAATAAAGTCCGTTTTTTTTTGACTATTCCGTTCAAGAGTCTCATTTAAACACGGTCATACTTTTTATGTTCACATCTTTCTAAACACGAATTATACTTTGTATTTAATCTGTATCCAAGAAAAATGGTGTCCTGTTAATACTAATAATTGTATTTATTTTTCTATTAAAAGGCACAATTGAAGTCTCTACATTAGCACTGTTTTTGGAGATAAAAATATTTGAAAAGAATATTTGGACACATACAATTAGACAGAACCATGGTATAGGACATTTTATTAGAAAAAATATAAAGAATACAAATATCTTTACATTTGAAGCTACAAATATTAGATCTAAAACAGGCCAGTTTTCATTATACACTGAATAATATACAGACCTACATATATACATGGCTGTACAGAAATATGGCACTGCTGATAAAACACAGCAATAACTTTATGAGACGGTGATGTCTTCAGCGTCGGACAGCTCTGACTGTTTGTTCCTTTGTGATGGAGGCTGGGGACTGTGATGGTGTCGTACATATGACTCCGGGCTCTCTGCTGCAGACTGGTCCAGAGGGTGGCAGTAAGTGGAGCTTACATCTGTGAGGTCGGGGTGGGGGTTTGTTTTGGTGGGGAGCGTCTGCTGTCGACAGCCCCCTGTGGACAGCAGCTCTCTCTCCTTTGAGTTCCTCCATTTCATTCTGCGATTCTGAAA
Organism: Neodontobutis hainanensis; assembly: GCA_024349245.1. Lineage (NCBI taxonomy): Eukaryota > Metazoa > Chordata > Actinopteri > Gobiiformes > Odontobutidae > Neodontobutis > Neodontobutis hainanensis. Next base: position 11,213,791 of record JALDNG010000015.1, read on the forward strand.
CCAGATCTTCACCTGCAAAGCACACAGAAGGAACTATGAGTAATCATATTAGTCTCCAGAATGTGTGCAGAATCCATAAAACAAGAGCTTAAAAGAAACCATGGACTACTCCAACTGCCTACCTGTGAGTCTTTGAGGCCCAGCTTACTGGCCAATTTCTTCCTGTCTGGTTTGCTGATGTACTTCTGTTTCTGAAAGGTTTTCTCCAAGGCTTTCCGCTGCAGGTCTGAGAACACGGCACGACGCAGCATCCCTCTCCTTGGCTTCCCTCTGGGGGTAACGGGCCACGAGAATGTTCCCGGGACAGGTACTACAGGGGACGAGCCTGAACGAACAAAAGGAATATTCAGATTTTTGTGAACTGCACATGACACTCAGGACTCACAAGAAGAATGTAGCATAAACCGTTGGATTGAGCTTTTAATAATATCAATAAGATTGATATAATATAATCTACAATCAACCACAATAATTTTACAACTCAGTACCCAATAGGCACACTCTGTTGACTGACCGCCCATTTTCTGATCTATAATCAATAAGTCAATAATGTTAATGTTTCAAGTTACTGCTTCATTATTTTAAGAAAACTTTTTTTTTTTACTTGTGATTGTTAATTGTTTAAATTTAATACTACAATATAAAGTTTAAATCCTTTTAAGAAACTTTGTATTTTGAAAGAGTTTTTATTATTTGAATGACCAGACCCTGAGCTTTTTAAATAGATTTAAACTCAATCCTACACAGAAGGTAGGCCTTTCTGCACTTTGAGTAGAGAATAGAAAAGCCTGCCATTGACTCTCTTACCCCTTTTCCCTGACACGGCATCAGATAAACTTGTTCAGCTCAAATTCGCGCTGTTAAAAGTCCAATTTGTCAGCCGGTGGAGACAGGGCCTATGCTAATGAGAGTGGCGCTCCAAAGGCCGGCTCACATTGCCCTTTAATCGAGCATGAAGGGGGATTGTATGGGCTGCAAATGCACAGAGAAAACCAATTGTGTTGTAATGAATTGAGTGGAAAAGGCCGCCGACAGGCTAGTATATTACAGGCCAATTAAAGGCACGTTAGGATAATGCGGCGCTGTGACACAGAGTCTACAAACAGTGGACTCAAGGCAGGGTTTTAGAAATACCAGGTCTGAGTGTGTGACCCATGAGAAAAAAGAAAACAATGCCTGTCCAAATATGAAAGCAGCTTTCTGATCATGTTATCCACTGGAGTGATATGTGTTTGAAAAAGACACTATTTTTTATATTTTAAGTTTAGTTTTAGTTAAAAAAAATATATACAATTAGTTCAAAGTTTTCAAAGTTCAAAGCAAGTTTCAAAGCACCCCCACATTTGTTTTTTTTATCTATTTCTAAAAAAAGAATGATACACTACTGTTGCTTATTTTCTCAACTTTATCAGTGAACTGTGCACCAAACTTTAAGTCAAACCTGTGACAGTGGGAGTGTGTGTGTGTGTGTGTGTGGTTTTGCTCCTATTGGTCACGGTGCGGGGGCTTTGTGGGCAGGCAGAGGGGGTTTGGTGGGAAAACGACAGCCCGTGAAGTGGAGCTGAGTTCCTGAGCTGGGAAGATACCCGCCTCGCATTTAGAGCATGACAAACGGCACTAATATATTTAGAGCATGACAAACTGGACTAATTTGTAGATTAGGACAACTGGTGCTAATGTCAGCAGTCAGTGTGCCTCCTAAATAGAGCCTCAAATTGGCGGAGCTGTCCGGGGGGGATTCCCATGCTAAAAGGCTAACAATTTCTGCCAACAAACCACAAAGTCACGTCTTCTATCTTTAAAATTTCAACAGAGAGCCATTCTCTGTCTACTGAAGGGATTATAGTAGGGCATTCTCCAACATGTACACTGAAATGAAAAAGTGTAAATAAATACTATTGAAATAACTTTAGTCAGGCAGGATTTTCATTTAAGTGTCTCAAAATAAAATCTTCATGTAAAATGTATTTGAAACAAACAAACAAAAGCTAATTTACAGAACATGTAAAAGTCAACATTTTTGTTTCTAATTGAATTACTCCAGACTCTTATATGTACCTATGTTGAGAAAATAAGTATTTTGTCACATTTTCATAAATACATATAAATAATGCCATCAGAATGCCATTGGCTATGGTCGAACACAGCTAACATGACAGCTACACTCAATGAGATGGTTTATGACTTTTGTCCGCTTACTTGAAAAATAGGACGCTCTGATGAAAGGGTGAAGAGTCCCATCAAAGAATGGAAGAGGGAAGGATTTGGCCTGCAGACTGGGGAACGAGGGAGAGGAGCAGCCTGGAAATAAACACCACCTTCATTAAATCTGGTCACACCTGAATTGCACAAATAGACTGTGGTCTATTTCATTCATTCAACATTTAATGATGACTAATATACTGTCTGGAAAAAAAACATTTAGGGCCATAGATGTGTCAGATATTAGAATATGTATTTAGGCTATTGTTTATCCATCAATATGTCTTGACACAAAATACATTTTAGTTCCTGAATAAAAGCTATGGAGGCTTTGGGGAAAACCGTGCAAAGCCATAGATCTAACGAAAGCAGATGAAATGACCGTGAATACAACATACAACTTCGTACAGTTTCCTAAATGTAGCTAACTTAAGGCTCTACGTGTTTATTTTAGGATTGCATACTCACTGCTGCGGGTGGACGGGGCCAGGATGGCGCTCACTCCGAACTTGAGGTATGTGGAGTCCGGACAGCCGGTGTGCGGAGAGCCGGGGCTGTTGGAGCTGGGGCTGGAGCGGCGGGGCGGGATAGCACTGTTGGGCAAACACCGCTCTGCTCTGGGCTCTAACAGCCGCGGAGAGGCGCCCACCCAGCCCGGGTTCACAGAGAAGATGTCGCAGGGAGTCCTGTTGGAGAGTGTGCGGTGTAGGTAGCTGACGGGCTGGCTTATTCGGAGGAGGTCCTCGACAAGGAAACCTGAAGGCAACGCGCGGGTCAGAGAGGCAGAGAGAGCCGTGGACGGGCGTAGCAGGTTGGGGTAGAGAGGCGGCGGGAGGGCGCTGCAGGGGAACATCCTGACTGCTCCACTGCTCCTGCTAAATGTCCGTAAACTTTACCGCAAGATCAGACAACAGTCTCTGCTCGGTCTGGCTGCACAGCATGTTTTATAGGCTACTACACTCACAAGTTTACCCCTCACGCACACGCCGACGTGCACGCGCAGGCCGGTTGTCCGCGTGAGGCTGTTTGAAGACAGAGTTCAGGACTAGGATTGGTGGATGCTGCTCCGCTTCTGCTCTGATTGGACTTCACTTTGGCTTTTACTTTATCCTTTTGGACAAGGACAACGTTTGAGCCACGCCACTTTCACTGCCTGGGTTTTTCTTGTCTATAGTAAATAAAATAAAAATAAAAGTCACATTTAATCAAATGGGTGATTGGCTTTAGGCTCTTTAGAAGAGCGTAGTGTATGAGAAATGCTACTATTTCTTTGTTGTTTTATTATAGGCCTAAAAGGAATAGGCATATATTTAGAAATATTTTACGAATAATATGCTAGCTTCTCCAACTTATCCTATCACTTTAGTAAAACCCAATACCCCTCTGCAGGATCTAACGGGAGGCCTAGGCCTATAGGTAGATTTATTATGGTTTTATCAATTAGGCTCAGGGCCGGCGTGGCTAATCGGGGTTTGTTTAATAAAAACAACACGTCAGGGAATAAAACAAATGTTCTGTGCAACCTCGTTGCTTTATTTGTGGAGATTTGTTAGGCCTATGCTATGTTTGTAATGCCAAAACAACAACAATTAAAGTCAGTCAATGAGTTCTTTCCTCTCTCCTCAAATTCCGACACCACACACGTGTCTGTGGCTTGTGCGCTGTAAACATTTACTGCAGACGTCCCGTTATCCCCACGCCGAGTCCCATCGGCGAACAGCGGGGTGGAACGACACTCGAGTGTAGCCTATTTTGGGAGTAGCCTAGAACACCCAGTGTCCAGAAACGTCGCACGTCGTTTGAGAACGTGGCTCGTGCCTCTCCTTGAAAATCCTTCAGCGGCTTGTTTTCAGTCCAGGTAGACTTAAAAAAAAAAACAGATGTTTAATTTCTCGGTATTTTTTTTAAATCTGTATTGCACTGATATACTTGGGGCGCATTGGTTCAATGGTAGAGTGGTCGTCCTTCAACTGGAAGGTAGGCGGTTCGATTCCCACTCTTGTGTCCTTGGGCAAGACACATAACCCACCTTGCCTCCAGTGGCTGTAACACTGGTAGAAGCTCAAAGTAAGTCGTTTGGATAAAAGCGCCAGCTAAATGAATAAATGTAAATGTAATCCAAACAGTTCTCAGGTGAGTTTTCAAGGCGACCTGGACAATCATGTTACTTTAGCACCTGGCTACCTTTCCTCGGCGTGACAGAGACCGTGCAGTTTATATCAGCCCAGAATCATTTAAATATATGAAACAAAAAAGAGAAAAACGATAAAATACTAGTATAAATTAGTAAGAAAGTGTAGTCTATTCTGTATTCTTAAGTTGTTTGTGTTTCATCACAGGATTTTAGGTGAAATGGCAAAGTCAGTCAAGTCAAAGCCATTGAATGCGCTTTAAAAGTCAAAGGTAAGTGTGGAACCAAGAAGTTTTAAACAATGGGCTTGTCTTGGACTTGAAGGGCGTGTGAGGTGATTCCCTGAGCCTCATAAAAACCTGTGACCAATAGCTTTTAAACACGTGCTGCCTCATTTATCTGCTGCTGATTCATAGATTAAACCACACACAATTTTTCATCCTCTCATGCATTCTACTGCATTTGTTTACTCCATAAAAGCTTTGAGTTTTAACATTCAAACATTTTGTGACATAGTTATTGAGGAAAGTTTTAGCTTTTTGGACACAAGTAAGGTTTCACCAGCAGCAGCAAATATCCAAAAAATACTTTTACAACAAGCCTTTTTTTAATTACTCAAAGTGATAAATTAAAATGTCTGGACATGCCTATTTACAAACCATAATCACTTTCCGAAGCTATTGTTTAAGAAATTACACTTACAAGAGGCGTCCTGCTCTGAACCCTCTCATATTTATGTGCATTAAGATAAAGCATATATTCTAGTCATTGTGACACTGATAATGAAATGGACCTTCTCTAATGAAAAGACCCGATCATTAAATGTGCCGCAGACTTGCTGAGTGGCAGCTTTGCCTGGAAATACAACACCTTAACCAAAAACCCATCTCAAAGGGAGCGAGACAGAGAAATTGTTGCATTCAAAGCATTTTATTTCCTCGGAAAATCCCTCTATTGTATTGAAGTGAAGCAGATGGTTCTCTGGGAGGGAATATGGGCATCAGCAGAACTAATTTCACTCCTGGTCTAACAGACAGACAGACCAGCCTGCTGCTTGTTTCTTAACCAATACAACAGCTGTCAGTGAATTAAACACCAGTTAAGACTCATTTGAAAGCTATTAGCCTTTAGAGGTCTTACAACATGAACCCTCCCGCGGAACATGTAAAGAGCCACTGTGTCTTTGCACCAGCAATAACTAGTTAAGACTCTTAGGAAGCAGACTTAACAAAGATGCAGCTAAATCTGGTAGATTACTGTTTATGGAATTCAAGCCAGAGAAAAAAACTAAATCACTTTAAGTTAAAACAGTAGTGTCAAGCTCATTTTCACTTACAAAATAATCATCAAAGTCTGCTCAGAATAGTCTTTTAGTTATTCAAGGTCCAAAATATATCAACCTCAATTTCATTTTAGGCTGTATAACTTACCTATAACTGTATAACTAATATTTTGAATCAACTAGGATACACAAGAATTATTTCTTATGTGACTACAAGCTACAGCTTTTGTAAAACATGCTCAAGGATCTTTCACTGTTTGATCAGGTGAAGTCTGACTGAAACACTCTCCTCTTTCAGAAGTCTAGACAAGACTCAATCCTGTTTTATCAGACAGCTGTACTCAATAATGTTTAAATTGTTTTATGTAATATTTAAAAGTGTAAGCTTTTTCAGTTGTGGTATCTATCCTTGTCGAGTAAATCATATTATATAAAATAAATAAAACCGTTTGAAAAAGATCAGCCACCAATCTGGGCTGTTACCCTTCAGCTACCCTCACCTGGTTTCCAAGATTAAATTTGTTTGTGGATTGGACAAGCACTAACCAGTATCAACAAGTCATCAATAAATAAATTAGTTCACACAGCCAATATCTTCTGTGAACCCCGTTACAGTAGTGTGAGATCTCTTCCCAGTGAGATAAAGCTGACCAGCGTCTAGAGTAGGCCTACAGCTAATGTGGAGTCCCAGTTAAAAGTACTTAATCTCTTAGCTGTTGGAATCTGAATTTCTAAAGGATAAATATCTCTTCTCTTACTCCTTACAAAATTCAATTAAAGGTAGTACAGTTTATCGAATATGACAGGCTTCATAAGAACATGACAGTAGTCTGCTGTGAACATTTTTTTCCCTCTTGTCTCACTTGTCTTATTCGTTCTCTCAGTGTCTGTGCGCCAGAGCATGTGTTTCCAGGCCGTGTGGAACAGAGTGGATTAGTGGGGCCCTGGGTGTTGAAGTGCGGCGACAAGCATTAAAACCATATTAACTTTCCATTAAACATCACCTCGCTCTGTGGAGGGAGAGAAAGATACAAGGCTGGGATAAAGCTCCTGAAAGAGAGCACAGTCTGTGCCCTTAGTGCACCTGTTCCTCCGAGCCCCACTGTACAACAAAAGGCTGTGTGAGAGTCCACACACTCCATACAAAATGACATTTTCATAAACGGAATTAAAACACATTTTGAAGTATTGCAGAAACTCTCAAAGTATCAAAGAAATTATTTATGGAAACAGTAAGAAGTGCTAACAAGGTTTTTTTTTCAAATTATTGCATGCACCCTGACAAAGCAAAGGAGAGTTCAGTTTTTATGGTGAAAGTACACTTTTTGACAAAAGTCTGGTCAGCACAACAACTTTATAACTTTAAAGTCCAAGGCGTCTCTCTGCTTAAAAATAAATATGATTAGTATTAGTATTAATAGTTAATTGTTAGTTAAAAAACATTTGTAGAAGTTTGCAGTTTTATACTTATTCTTTATCCTTTATTCTCGTTGGAGCTGAGTGTTTTGTTTTGAAAATTTTCTGGACTTATCCTAAAAAAACTTTGGACAATCCAAGCAGCAAAATAACACAAAGATTAAGTAAGAAAAGGTCAAGTTAAAGCAACATTTTGTACCTTTTCAGGATGTATAGCCACTAAATAACTAATATTTTCTTGTTTTATATTTTAATAATCACAAAAGTTTTCAAATACACTGTACTTTTGAAAATGTTCACAGTAAAATTCTTCTAGTATCTCTTTAAGGCTCTGCCCCCCAATCAGTGCACTTTGATTGGTCAGCAGAACCTCACTGTATATCCACTGCAAAGCCTCTTCTGCCTAAGCTCTTTTCTCATTGGCTGAGTGTTTTCAAAAACATGGACTGATGATGTTTTCCTCTAAAGTTATATGTGACTAAAAAAGTCTAAAACATCCTGTTGCAATTGAAAGGAAAGGAATGACAATGATTTTGAGAAAAATACTACATCAGGACATTTGTAGACCTTTTATTTGAACAAATGGGACTCCTATTTCCTAAACTTAAAGTAGAAAAGCAAAGCAAAAATGTGAACGTTAAAAAAATACGTGAATAGTCCTATCAGTTTAAATCACTCAGCAGAATGTGAGAATGTCCTCAGTAACGGTCAATAAATGTTAAAAATGCGATTAGCCCGTGCTGCTGACAAATATGAGAAATGGCCCGTTTGTCGGTCCCCAGCAGAGCCTTGGGCCACTAGTGACATACAGCACACTCATTGAATGCTCATTAGTTGTAGATTGGTCATGGGAGCTCAGAGAAACACATTGCTGTGCTAACAATCTTCCCCATTTCACCAACTTGCATTCTTCCATTCACGGCCATTCAGAGCTAATCTCATTGGAGTCTCATAACGTTGTGCTGGCCTTCTGCGGGAGGCTTAAAGCACCTGGCAGGTTGTTTAGAGAAGAGCTTGTAAATGCCTGTGGTTAAAAATGGGCATCGGAGACCAAACACAAGCCAAGCACTGCTGGGGGAGAGGGAGGGGGCTGATGTGGTTGTCAAGTGCGGTTACATTTTGGGTTGTCACGAGTGGGAGCAAACAGTGAGTCGAACAAACCTGTTGCTTTGCTCCTTTCACTTTGGATTTTGTCCTTATTCTTAACATTCAGTAATATACACAGCACTTTATTGGTAATTATTTCTAAATAATGAAATGGCTAAAACTAGGGATTGTAACCAAGTTTTAGAGTATTGTTGATTTTGAAGCCACATTAACAGTATGTAAGATTATACCTTACAAACTGGAAGCCAATTTAGTGAATAGTCTTAGAGGCAGAAAGACAAAAGTATTTAATTGGAAGGTCCTCAGCCAGGGCAGGGCCTTTCTGAGTTTCCACATTGTTCCCATATTTGCATAGGTTTCCTCTAAATTCCCCAGTTTCCCCTGGCACCAATAAAACCTGTACATTTATGGGGCCATGAAACACTAACAACAGAAAATTAACAATATTTCTATTTAGAACACAATATTTTAAGAAAGTAGAGAAATAGATATTAATATATTATTTTATTTGGTTTTGGATCAAACAGTAATATCACTATAGCAACATCAAGTGGCATGTCTGAATTTTTTCTGCCCTGTTATTATTTCTGTTTTGCACGAAAACATCCTCAGTTGTCTTCCATCAGAGGAAATGTGAATGTATTAATGTATCTTGTGTTCTTCTCATAGCCTCTACATCAGGACTCTGTTCTAAAGCGTTAAAGTTGCATCTGTATCCTCACAAACACATCCTGGCTTTAGCACTATGTGTACATTATTTTATCAATAGCCATTCTTTCTCAGCCCAGGCTCAGCCTGTGGGCAGTTCAGAGGAGACTTTGTTATATTGCAGGGTGTCAGAGAGCCTGGGGAAGCACCTTGTCCAAAGGCCTTCCTTAAGCCGGACTGATGGGTAGAGCGTAGGGTTGAGGGCAGAGACTCAGAGCTCGCTGAGGTGAAGAGACCAAGGTTAACGCTAGGCTTGGAGCTCAATACAACCGGTCTTATTTCTGAGGCTGGCTGAATGCAGGGACGCTAGTGCAGCGCTGCATGGTTAGCAGGTATTGAGGCGGGCCACGCCACATAATTGGATTGAGCTCTGGCCACGGTATTTATGTCACTTCTCGTCTTGTCAATTCCATAACAGGCATGGCAACGGCGTGGGGATCTCCCATAGAGACGGGGCTTTGCCTCATTCAGACCTGATACAGAGAAAGGAGCCAAGCCTCATTTAATTCACGTTTAATTCTCACTCAAACCGTTTTAGGAGCTGATGTTATTTGCATAACAGGGAAGAGGGACTCTGCCTTTTCAGTGCCACAGTGTGTGTATGTGAGTGTGTGTGAGAGAGAAAGAACAAGCCAGTGTAGTGATTGAAAGTGCATAGTAGGCTTATATATGCATACGCTGAGGGACAAGCGTTCTCACACGGATCAGCACACAGACAGTTTCTGTGGCAGTACACTCATGCGTACCACTATTTATCTTGAGAAACTAATGGCATTTCCATGCTTCAGAAGAAAATATACATTTCTGTGACTAAATGTACAGAACTAGGACTTTTTCAACGTTGCTGTGCCAATCATCTATATTTTATTTCTATTATGTTGTCAGACAAATATAAAGTGACTATTATATACAATATATGTTGTGATATATAACATATAACTCCCAATAGCGCATGTCCAGAACACCTCCTCCTGAACATGCTCCCATTCTCTCAGTGTTGAGGAGCAGAGGCTCTACCTCAAGCTCCTCCTGGTGGACTGAGCTCCTCACTCTCTCTGTGAAATAAATCTGTTTTAACTACTTTATCATGTTGTTTAGGTTGTTGAACCATTGCATTGACTCCATTGATGTGGACTTTTTACCAATCCATCTGTTAATCTCCTCTTACAATCTTCTTTCACTGTTAACTTAGACAACTCCTCAACCTGGAGTGGGCAAGCCTCTTTTCAACTAAGAATATGGCCTCAGACTGATTTTCCACCCAGCTGCTTCAAACCTGGCTGAAAACCACCCCAGTGCAAGTTTAAGTTCCTGGACCAGTGAAGCCAAAACTGGAAAAAGATATCATTACCTTGGTATTTTAAAAATACATGTTTGTACCATCACCAAAATATAGAACAGTACTTGATAGAGATAAATAAGGTAATTAGATTTTTATTGTCAGGTGGGGATCATTATAGGCAGGCTGCCAGACAATCTAATCTGGTCAGCATTGAAAGTCATTCCCTTTGGCCTCTGTTGCTCCCTTTAAACCTGAACCCCACCCCACTGCATCCAGCACTAATCCCTGGTTCAGCCTTTGATTTTAACCTCAACTTTCTCCCCTCCATGCTGTCCCGCTGTCTGCCCCACCAGAGCAAGATGAGGGTCCCGTCTGCCCCACCGGAGAGGCCTGAGGAGAGCAAGGATAAAGTGACTAGTCAACTTCCTGCTGACTGCCTTGCCTTGTTCTTTGTTGCCTTTCGGCCCTTTCGCTGCCTCTTTGCTCCTGGCATTCACACACACGTTATGATGTGCACAGTTTGTACTTGTGTGTGTGAGGTTTGATCTGGTTTCCTGGTGGACTCCATTGTGGCAGCGCAGGAAACCGCTAATCCAACTCCATCCAGCTGCAGTAATGCCGGGAGCAGCTTTAGCAAACAGAAAAAAAAAAAAAAAAAGATTCATATTTACCACAGACGTTCAGTTTGTAAAAATATGATGTTTGACTTTACACTTAAAAATAATAAAAAATATATATCCCTGGTTAGAAAGTTTTTTTACTCTTGAAAAAAGTATTTTAAATCTAATAAAAAAATGTTTTTGGAGTTTTAAGACAGTAAATACAGTCGTATTATATGTATTAAATATAGTTTTGTGTGCACAGAAAAACAGTACCTAAAACGGTCCTCATCTTTGATCAAATCTTGAGTGCATTTTCTATAATAAATATAAATGTGCACTTCTCTATTTATTTTTATTTAATTCCGTGATAATTGTTTTAATTTGTATTAATACCGTATTCAAAATATATTGGTTTTATAATTTTGGGCTAAAAACATGATACGGCATGTTTTGAAATAATCCATTTTAACAAACTCTTGAGGTTTGGTCAACATTTGATTGAACAACAACCACCCTTCTACCATTATTCCATGATGGATGGATCGATGGGTGCATGCTTCTCTGGGACCAGGTCACGGGGGAACAATGCAAACAGAGATTCCTCCACTTCTTGTGGGAAAAGCCCCTAAAACTGCCCAAAATACGGTTCAGAATGCTCTGGAGCAGATGCCTGAGTGTCAGCTAGTTTTCTTGATGTGGAGGAGCAGGGCATCAAATTTTGTAATAACTCTATCATGTTTAATTCTGCCGTGGCGCTGTAAACCATCTCAGTGGTCCCTGCTCATAAGTAGCCCTAGATAATTCCAGTTTAAGAACAACAGAAATAAAGGATATGCCTAAGAAATCTGTGTCCTCTGCTACTGGAGCACTTATAGTTTAACTTAGATAGTTTAGGGTCCTACTGGGAAGTTGAAATGTCTCAGTAAAAGCAAAGATTTATCATTTATAACAATTTATCTGCATTGCAATCTTTTGCGTACCTGTAGAATTATGCGTTGATGACTGAAAGGGAATTTTGCAGGCTGTATTTTGAGCTGGAATGAGTCTAATTGGGTGTAAGAAAAAGATAGACTGGAATTTGGCAGAAGTTCATTTACCATCAATACGGGGCATTGAACAGTTTTGTATTGTGTATTGACCATTTAAATATTTCTATGCTTCCACAGAACAAGATAATAAAGGCTTGTACTGAGTCACTAAATAAGGCTAGGCGTTCAATAAGAGGTGAGTTAAAAATAAAGTGCATTTGGTGCTTTAGCTACAGCCTTGGTATGAGAATGGTACTTTAGACAGTGTCTGAACAGGGGAAAACCAACAGGCCTGTCTCTTCCCTGTGTTCACAGGATTCATATTCAGCTTTGCCGCTAGCATTGCTTAGTTTACTTATGGCTGCAAATCAAGAAGTGAAGGTTTATCACGTCCACTGAAATAGCACAGGAGTTTCTATCCCAAAACCTTCCCATTTATTTGACTGTACAGGCTCACAGAGGTAGCCTGGTTCTACCAGACTCTCGTACATTTCATTTGTACAGAGAGTCTGGCCTCGCTCCATTGACAAGCGTTTACTTCCTTGTATGCGGGAACTCTGTTGAAGTTTAAAACTATTGGATCTGCCCAGAGTCACAGGATCTGCCATAGCCAATCGCTAACGTGTGGTCGTGACGTATGTCATGCGCCGAAACCGACCGGAAACAACAAGTCACTCCCTCTGTTCGCTGATTGGTCCTACAAAAAATTGATTTCTGGAAACCTAAGAATATACAGCGATCCCAGACTAAGTACTAAAGCGAAATGAAATTGAGCGGAAGTACGTAGGAGGGCGGAGCCAGGCTATCACAGAGGCAACCTTGGCTCGTTCTGCACATCATGCAGTTGCTGATGTGTGTATGGGTTAGTATTTTTTTTATTTGAACAAGCAAAACATCCGTAATGCACCTTTAATATCTAGGCCATATATTAGGGTAATAACTTATTAAGGACACCAAAAACTATAACAATGACAGATAGGATCTAATCTAAAAAAACTAACTATTTTTAACACTTTTTAAGCAGACAGACAGATGGACGTGAGTTAATTAAACCATCTTGGAGCCAAATAAGTGACTTTTAAGATGATGGCTTTTCAAATGGCCATAAAGCCTCCAACAGCTACATATGCCACATTATAGACCTGGTGCACTGTGGGAGTGCTATTCACACCACTTCCTATTTCAGCTTTGTGTTATTCACATGGGTTAAAATCACCAGCCTACCACTATGCACGTGCACACACACACACATGTACGTGCACACATACACTGCACAGCGTTTGAAACACCAGAAGAAAGGAACAGGAGGATATCCCCATTTCTTCCATATCGAGTCTCTTTTGAGAGCTTTGACTGGCCTGAATGAGAGGTTGCACAGGGGCTATTCACCTCACTCATTGGCTCTGATCTACTCACAGTCAACCATATCTGTTATACATGGCTAGGCCTGGGGCCCGTGGCTGTGGGGCAAAGCAAAAAAATTAAAGGATGTCCGGTTATCAATTTTCTATCACTATCTTATAGTATATATATATATATATATATATATATATATATCTTTGGTCATATTTGGTCAGTCAGTTATTAGTTAAAATATATTTTGTCTAGATTCAATAGCTGATTGTAAGCCTTATGCTTATAATGGTTCTTGGACTACCTTGATGTTGGCTGAGGTCCCATCTACCTTACACACACACACACACACACACACACACACACACACACACACACACACACACACACACACACACACACACACACACAGTGGACACTGGACGCTGTCAACATAACTGTTTTGTGAATATGTTTTTGTATTTATATGTATTTTTTCAACTGTCCTGGACACATTCTTGCATGGCCTGTCCGTCCTGGGAGTGGATCCCTCCTTCTGTGGTTCTCCCTGAGGTTTCTCTTTTTTCCCGGCTGGGTTTTTTTGGAGTTTTTCCTCACCCTGATGGAGGGTCTAAGGACAGGGGATGTTGTCTAGTGCAGTCTGTTAAGCCCTTTGAGGCGGCTGTTGTTGTGATATTGGGCTATACAAAAATAAATGTCTTGTCTTGTCTTGTCTTGACTGTTCACAACTCTGACATAATTACAAAAGAAATCTTTCTGGTGAAATGGATGGGTTGGTGATGCTGACATTAAAAGCACAAACAAGAACATTAGTAATTTGCAGTTAAGAGATAGCTAAGATCTGCTAACTAGTTACCACAGATGCTAAAGTCTTAAGTCTGTGATCTTATTATATCTTATCGTTGGTGTATCGAAGGCTATGTCCAGTTGGAGAATGAACCCTCACTGTGACACTGTAGACCCCTGAAACTAATTTTATTTAATTTAAATTATTTAAAAGACAGATCCTTACAATTGTTGATAGCGCAGCACACCCCCATTTTTAATCCAAATGGTAATAATTTAGTGGCGCTGCAGTTACTGAACAACTTTAAACACAAGAGGTTGGATGTATGTATGAGAAAGTAATGGCTGTGTGTGGTCGCCCTCTACAATCCTAATCCTCGTAATGGAGGAGAGCTCATGAACAGTCCGTGTTGGCAAAGCCTGCTCCCCTTCACCATATGTGCTAAAGTGCTGCACTTTATACACACACATTATTATTCCTGTTGTTTGGCACAGAATCCCCTCTGCCCACATCAATCCACAGTGTTTTTGTGTTGCTATAATTGTCGCTTTTCAACTCCAAGAGAAAGCAAGAAATGAGGGGCAATCCTACGTGACCAATTGCATTCTGAGTGTATTGACAGTGAGTGAGTTTTACTAAAAACTTGGATAATCCAGGGCACATTTAAACACATTAAGTAGTCTCATTCATTCAGCCCACTCAACAGAGGTTTGTATGACATTTTTTCTTGGATAAAAAAAAAAGTAAAACAACATCAGAAACAAAATGCAATGGGTCCAAATGTCTGACTCAGGTTAGTCTTTAAATAAAATTGTAATAAAGATTTTACAATGCATCACATATTTTATTATCAAAATAACAGAATTAACTTGTATCTATAGAGCACACAAGACCTTTTATTGTACAACTTTTAGGATGAAATATAACTATTACAATTTAACTCTCTGTTTTTATCTCTACCAACGGCTACTATATAGTTGTTGCATTCATTTGACTAAAATATAAACACTAAACTCCCTTTAGAAAAGCAGTGGTTTATTAAAATGAACATTATACAAACGTTATACAAATTCCATGATCATGCACTACTATATTGTCTCAATCTAAACAATCAATGAAGTCTGGAGGTGCTGGTGTTAACCATGAGGCTGGTATAGCCTGCTATGGGCCTCTCAGCTGTGAGTAGATGAGTTTTTTGGAGGGCATCAAAGACACACAGCGCTCTACAAGGCTGTTGAGGATAATTCTCCTTGAGTGCTGCCATTGCTGCACAACTTTGAAGTCCCACATTCATCTCGGTCTTTCTCCTGCACCACTGTTTGTGTCCTGCCCACCACTAATACCCAAATGATGTAAAGAGGAGAGGGCAGTCTCACGTTGGATTTATTGTGAGAGGTCTTGAGGGCTTTCTGGGGGAGCTCAGGACCATTCCCGCTGCCACTTAGAGAGGATGAAGGTAGATGTGGAGCAGGAGAAGCAGTTTGAGCTGCTTAAGTGGTCTTCCGTCTAAGCAGAGAGGCAAGAGACTTATAAAGAAAAAGTGAATAGGCAATTCTCAGGTTTTAATTAAATAGAATTGGAATTCTAAAGATGCCTGAGATCACAGCTTAAAGAAAACTCGTCTGAGTTTTAAAAGAGAGAGGGCTATGAAGAGGCTGTTTACAGAAAAAGCCATTACCATTCCTCGTTAATCAATTATCTCATTCACTGAAAATGAAAAGACTAATTAACTCCTGGTTAGAGGTTTGTAAAGGCCTGAGGCTTCACAACAGCACTGAGCACGAGAAGAAAGAGAAACAATGGTGAATGAACAAATTAACCTTTGATAACTACTAGACAATACTGATTATAGCATGTGTTACTGAGAGTTTTTTGGGACAAATGATGACAGGGACAGAAAGCAGTGAGATGAGAAGAGATTCGGTTTGATGTAAATGGTTTGTTTTCTGAAAATACAATATAGTATCCATCCATTAAAAATCAACAAAAGGCCACCTAACCAAAGCAAATTATAATTGAATAGTGTTTGATACTTGTTGTGTTTGATACGTGTTAATACTGGAGAAATACAAACAACTCTGAAATTATGACAATCACACAAATTGTCTTCAGTCATGTTTGTCCTCGTCTCTGTTTCCCAGGTCCTGCTCCGACTCTGGCTGTGCTGCTCACTTCCCTGGAAAATGTGGTGAGAAGAGAAGTTTGTGGGAGTGGGCCGAAGTTGGACTTAAGTACCCTAGGCCCTTTGAGTCCAAGAGAGGATCTGTATAAAAGAGGCAGTGAGGCATGCTGAGGGGTATCTTCTACCTGAG
>JALDNG010000015.1:11235000-11287500 GCA_024349245.1 Neodontobutis hainanensis
AGCCCTATGGAAATGGACAAGCACAAGATTGTTATGAAGACTTTTGAACAGTGCCAGAGAAGGGTAATGCTGATGTTTGTGGATGAAAATCACAATCCTTTATTTGAATCACAGCCTTAATTACTGAAGGGCAATTATAATTATATTCAAACTATAATTGTGTGTTTATTAATGAACTATAAGCTATAATTGACTTAGAAAACCGCTGTCCTCTATTACATCAGAAATGTGTATATTGTGTGTATTGTGTATAAAATTAATACATTTTTTATTTCAAGTTAACATAATTTTACTAAAATGTTATTCTGAGAGCAAACCTTCTGTGTAGAGCTGCAACTGGCAGAAAGCTGAGCCTCTGCGCACATAAGCTCTGGCTCTGGCCGCTGCGTTGGCAGGAACTGCTGGAGTCAATAGCTCTAAAGCCTGAAGACAAATGAAAGACCAAGGAGTGCATATGGGGTTACAGTCAAAAGTGATGTTAACTTGCTTTAAAAAAGAAATAAGAAATATCTGATCAAATAAGGATCACAGCCCTCCATCTTGTGTGTTGAATGTTGAGTCATTAACATGGCTGTTTGTGTCCTTCTCCTTTACAACAAAGAATGCATTTCCCCTTTTATTTAAAAGAGAACTCATTCAATAGAAAGTGTTTGCTGTGCTAAAAGGGTTCAAATAATGTTGGAGCAGGTGAAAACTAGCCACAAGTGAGCTGTATTTGACTCTGTATTAGCCATTTGGATGTTTGTTTGCGCAGGACTACTCCTTTATTTTTCTTTATATTTCTAGTCACCTGATTGTATTGTGTATATCTGCTTCCCCTGTTACATCTTGACCACTGCTGAGAGCAGCTACCATGCTGTGATCAGACTGTAATCATGGATACCCTCTTTGTTGGCCAAGCAGTAAAGTCATATCCTTTACAAGCCATTTACAAACACTGACATCTGGTCTTTGAGCAGAAACCAGAAAATACACCTCACACCTCACATACAATGGAAGATATTATTGCTGTGCTCAATTTTAATGTAAATGATGTGTAGTTAATGTGGTAATTAGCCACTTGTATTTATAGTTTTTGCTTCCAAAAAACTTCAGGTTCTAGATCCCAACATATGGGATCCCATTAAAGTTGTCTAAAATTTTTTTTCAAAATTCTTTTTTCAGAGCCGCAGAATCTGACCTGAGATGAATCGTCTATAGCCTTGTGGAGGTTCTTCAGTTTGAGGTGACATGCAGCGCGGTTTGAATACAAAGCTGGCAGTTTCTTGTTGAGCCTAATGGCAAGGCTGTAGGCATTCACTGCACCAATGTAGTCCCCCGTGGCAAAACACTTGCTGCAAATGTGGACTTTAATTAGGTTACCAAATAAACAAAAGTGTGTTCACGGAGGGTCAAAGATTTTACATACTCGCCCTTGTCCTTAAGCCAGTCCGGATTCCTCTCCTCCTCATTCAAGTCTTTCAGATCCTCAAGTACAGCACTACAAGCACGCCTGGCCTCGGCCTGTTTCCTTAGCCACTATGTGAACAAAAAAACAGTGACTTCTCTAATGTATGTTACCTGTTGTTACGAGTTACATATAATAAAAAAGTAAAAAAAATGTTCTTAACTAGTCTTGATCAGCAATAAGAGATGATGTGTGCAATATCAAAATAGCATTGCACTTAATTGTTTATCACGTGACTTCCAGCACAGTCTGCATTATTGGTGTATATGCTTTCACACTGATGTCAAAGTTAACATCTTATGTCTGTTTTAGTCTGTGCTGTATTGTTTCAGGTCTTACCTCCTCCTCTTCTGCCACTCTGGACTCTCTGAGGGCCGTAGGGAAAACTCGGGGGGTGAACATCACCTGAATGTTCCCTGAGACTCTGGGGGCAGGCAGCTCCACTGACCGTGCCTTGCTCTTTGCTGCACAGATGCCTTTGAGCTCTAGACACAATAATATGATTCGGAAGAGGCAAAGTAGAACGGTAAGTGAGAACCATGGGAATATACAGTATTAGAGAATATGCACTTACCAGGTCGGGCCTTTGCCTCCCTCCCACCACCTTGTGTCAACTTCTTGTTATTGGTCTTCTGGGTTATTTTATTCAAACTGTGACTTTGAAGTTGTTCTTTTACATTGTGTTTTTGCTGCCAAGCCTCGAGTTCTGCAGTGGTTTTCTCTCGCTCAAAGTCCTTAACTTTCTGAATGTTTTCTCTTTCTTCCTGTTCAAGCTGAGAGAGAAACATCATGTTTACAAAAGCAAAGTCCCATGGGTGTTTCCATACAAGGAAGTGAAGTTTTATGTGATGTGAACTGCCATCATTGACATAAACGGGGTGCAGTGGCTCAGTGGTAGAGCGGTCATCTTTCAACCGGAAGGTAGGCAGTTCGATTCTCGTTCACCCCACAGTTCATACTGTCGTTGTGTCCTTGGGCAAGACACTGAACCCTCCTTGCCTCCAGTGTCTGTTGCAGTGGTGACTGAATGTGTATGACTGTTTAGTGAATGTATATGGTGATGGTCGGAGTCTGTAGGTGCAAAATGGCTGCCACATCTCTGTCAGTCTGCCCCAGGGCAGCTGTGGCTACAGATGTAGCTTACCACCACCAGCGTGTAACTGTGTAGTGAATGAATAATTGATAAATAAAGTGTCTTTGCATCCCCGGAAAAGCGCTATATAAAATTAATTTAATAATAGTAATAATAATAATAATAATAATAATAATAATAATAATAATAATAATAATAATAATAATAATAATTATTATTATTATTATTATTATTATTATGATAATAGACAAGAAATCAACAATGACAAACTTTCTGACAGGATATTAGAGCAATAATACCTCCATCATTGTCTTTAGTGCATACTTCTTCTCGGCCTGCTGCTTCTCGGCTTTTGCTCTGGACTCAGCACCAAGTTTTTCTTGGTATTTGATCAGGGCCCTCTCTCTCAGCTCCTTCTTGGTTTCTTTATCAGCTGCCACACATTAAGAAATTATCACAATGTATTGCATGTTTATATAACAATAAATATATTTTTTTAGAAAAGGTGGTGAATATTTTTAGAAAATGCTTATGGTAAAAATAATATATTGAAATGTGAAACAAGTAAAAAAAAAATATATATATTATTATTATGGGAAAAGGAGCAGGATATTGGATCTTTAACAAGTCAGGCTAGATACAAGTGCCACAGTAGGCTTTCGGGGCTTTAGTGCTCTATCCTTACCTGTAGCTGTCATTAGATGCTCCCACAGTTGTTCTGTCTTCTTTGGCAGAGTGATGATGGCACATCCATTACCAACTTTTGCTGTGCTTCTGTCTTCATCTACAGGCTGACACAGAAAGGCCTCAAACAGGTATGGAGGGAAATGCACCTGGACACCAACATAAGTCAATGTGATGTGGGCTAATTATGTGCTTGTAAAATAAATTAACTGGCTTCTATTCTATTCTTTTATGTAGAAGGGTGGGCATATGATTTCAATAAAGACTCATATAGTCTTATTTCAGTTGCAATTTAGCAGCAACATATAATCAAAGCTAGTATAGCATCCTAAGCATCCACACGATAGCATAGTGTTAGCTAATATTAGTTACTGTACCTACCTTGATGTATTGGTCTGTGGCCACAATGTCCACTTGGAAAGCTTTAGCTCCTTTCACAGGCACGCTGATGTAAACAGTGGACTCTGTCTGGGTCCATGAGTAGTCAGTAACCAACAAAGGCATTTTAGGGACTTAACTCACGCGTTAGCTGGTGCTTTTTTATATCTAGTTAACTTTTTACGTTTCTTTAGCGTTGGAATGCGCAGAAATGTATCTCGCTCAAGCAGATAGGAAGCGTTTTTAAGAATTCGCGTGTTGTTGCCATGGTGACCTTCCCGAGAGCTGCATGGTGCGTTCAGGCCTAACAACAAAAAGTGTTGCTTGAGGGATCATTGTCGGTAAAGAGGAAGCCAAACAAAATTATGTCATTATCATGAGATAACGGGAGCAAAAAAAGCTATGAACGGATAATCGCTTAGGCCTTCCGTACTCGCTGATTTGAGTACTTTTTCATGCTACTGTATATTGCTTGTTGCATTATACAGTGGCATGAAAAAGTATCTGAACCCTTTGGAATTTCTCACATTTCAGCATATGTTATGATGTTAAATATTATGATGTTTGTCATAATGACACAAATGACAAAACAGTGTCTGCTTTAACTAAAACCACCCAAGACTGATCCTGATCGATGTGCCAGGCTGATCTGCAACTACAGGGAACGTCTGGTTGAAGTTATTGCTGCCTACTGTAAATATGCACTCAAAAGTAGAACTACTTTGTGTTTGATAACAAAAAATAAACAAAACGACAAAACTATGCTAAAAATGTTATGAATGATGCTTACCAAAAAAACATGTCTGGTTCATGATTATTGCAGTTATGTTCAAAGTTAAATGATAATCATTTATTAGTATTTGTATATAAAAGATAGGATGCACCTGTAGTGCAGTGCAGACTCATTGAGACCCATGAAATTGAGAAGCTTGTATAACAAAGGGTCAGATATCAGTAACTACGGTTTCCATTAACAGTGCTGCACTGTCATGGTGATTTATTAAGTGCTTATACTATTACTATTACTATAAAAATATTAAAAATATTTAATTGCTAAACAATCTTTGTAAATTTGGTATCTATTATTATAACCTGTACTGGGGCTTTTCATCACTGCCATATTCATGAATTGCCTTGAATTCAGCTTATTCTTGGAAATGTTTTTCTGCCTTTCATCTGATCAATAGCAATCATAAATAACAGTTTATCGATAGTTCCTGTATTATCCTTCATCCTACTCATGATTAGAGTTTACCAGAAGGAGACAAATAAAAAGACTATGACGATAGTTTGAATTTATTATTCTAATAACTCATTCATATGTTTTGTGATGTGTGTCTGGGTTATGGAGGTGGTCATTAAGTGTAGATTAGAGTGATTTGAATGTCTGATTGTTCACACACTTTATTGAGTGTACAGGGTTTATACTGATAAGACCTACCAACATCTTTGATCTACCACCTGGATTATCTGATGAAGACCATTGGGCACATGGGCTTATGGGTAATAGGAACTTATCTTATCTGGTCATAACTAGACAATCCTGGAAGGAAAGATGATAATACATATCGTCTAAAAATCTAAAATAAGCTTATCTGAACAGAGAATTTGTGAAAAAGACATTGTACAACATCCAAATTAATATTTAGTTTCTGCTATCTACATTTTTCATATATAGTTATATATTAATCAAACAAAACACATATTTCCAAAGCCTTTAATTACCGTAAAAACATTTTATGAGGGGTAATACAGAGATAAAAACAAGGCCAAAGATAGTATGACAACACACAGTATCCAAGAAAGCATTTTTTAAACCTTGTGATGTTCAATCACTGACAGAAACGTTCATGAACTTTCTGAAGTTTCTTCACTTTCTGAAGGGATGAATGTGTTGCTTGTTATCAGATGATCTGTGATGCACACGAGAAAAACTGTGTGTACTTATAAGCCTCTTTTATTGGAGTAGAGGACATTGAACTTGCCCTACAGTTTATAGTGCTTTGAGTATGCTACTGTATCTGTGTCCAAGCAATGCTCTTTGGCTTTTGATCACTACCTAGTCATATATATTTTTGGGATTTATTTTATTTTATTTTATTTCAGTCAAAAGGATCAAAAAGAAAAAAAAAATAAAGAATACATCAACATAAAATAAAAATATATAAAAAAATAAAAACACACCCACAAACCCACAAACTTATTTCCTTGCCTACCCCTCGAAACATTCAGTCAAAATAAAACAGGAAAGAATATATATATATATATATATATATATATATATATATATATATATATATATATATATATATATATATATATATATATATATATATATATTCCTTGTACATACAGGCTACTGCACTGGCTTCTCATAAAGACTTTTTTGGGGGCCAAGGGGTATGTTACCCTCACCAAGAAAACTTCTAGGACCACTGTGGAAATCAAACCCCTTTGTCTATTACGGCATGGTTAGGGGGTTTGTGTGTGCAGTTCATGCTCTCCTTGTGTGTGTGTTAGTTTTATCCAGGTGCTCCAGTGGCAGGAGGATTTCCTAGAAAAAGACATACAAAGTAAAATAAAAGAAAATTATTTCCATGTCAAACCAATTTCTATTGCTCTCAGAAAAGAGTCCAGATCTTGGTCCAGAGTGAGCATCAGGTTCAGAAAACAAAAAGTAATACTATAGACTGGAAGAGAAGTGAAAACAGAAGTAAAAATTGGAGCATACTAAAACGAAACTTAAGGTGAACGAAACTTAAGGAGGTAAGTATCTTTTGTACTGTACAGTTTTGGATGTCATTATGTAAAAGATACCGAGCCAAAAGGATAATAAACAACGTCACATTATCTTTCGTAACTTATCTCGCTCATAAGATTTGTATTTGTGACTGCCAAACAATAAAGATCACACCATAAGAAGAAAGGGTTATAAAAATCTGTTAATATTCAACCACAAAAAAATGACCTCCAACGAGGGAAAGGTTATGTTTTCTTGTGCTTTTGTTTCCAGGTTTGACTTTCTCATACTCTCCAAAAGACGGTCCTTTAAAGGTTTTTAAAATACTGTTAGCATTAGTATAACCAACTTCCACTTTTACTCCTTCCTCTTGTTTCAGTTCCTCATCTCAAGTTCATCCTCTTGATAATGTTCTCATGGCCCAAGAGGGTATCTCCAGAGACACTCACCCTGCAATCATTTGGTAGTTTGCTTGAGAAGATGATCCTTTTAGATTCCATACAATACCAATGCTTCTGATATGTCTCATATAAAACTCTACAGTAGATGTACAGTAGTGAAGTATCTACATTTAAACCTAAATGAAAGTTACCAAAGCATCCTACAAAGCCCGTTTTGTTCTGTCCATCTGACGGGCTGTTAATGTATTACCTGAAGACAAGGAGGAGCGTATCAGGCCATGGCTACATATACAAGTCCATGGTCCATTGTTGCTCTGCACTTGTGGGGTGTGAGCTGCCAGGACAGACATGGGCAAAGGTTTCTTCATCAGTAAAACAGTTGGGGTGCTCCTCATTGTCGTGGGAGCTGCAGCTGTGGCTACAATCATCGCACTCTCTGTTGTCTACTCACAGGAAAAGGCCAAGAAAAATGAAGTATCACCAACTGATGGAGGAACCACTACGGTACCCCCTACCCCCACACCTACCCCGTCCAACAAGCCCTGGGACCAATATCGGCTGCCCAAAAGCCTGGTGCCGGACCATTACAACCTGACACTGTGGCCCCGGCTCACTCCGGACCCCATCTCGAAGCTCTACATCTTCACAGGTGAGCTGCACGGAGAATATTGAAGTGACCACTTCTTAAACAACTAATGCTTTAAAAGTCTATACATGTACTAAAATAAAGGACAACTGTATAGTATTGTGCTGATGAAAATATTATACGGCACTCTCATTTTTATTGAATTTTTTAAATGTATGAAAGTTGTTTATTTTAACAAAGCTTTGCTATATTGAGGAGACACACACAAATCACCATCACTGAGATACATGAACAAAAAGGATTAACATTTTTCCAAAGCAAAGTGACAAATATAACCATATAGGATAATAATTTGTCAGTAGGTATCAATACAAAGGAATACAAAATTTTAAATGTTTTTTATTTTGACCAACAAGAATTTGGAGAAACACTTCAGTTTACTCTACAATTTCTATGTATATGGAATAACCCAATACTATAATTAATCTATAGTGCACTTTTATAAATTTAGCTCAGATGAAGCTCAAGGACTTCAGTGTGAATGACACCAAATGAAAACAGTGTAAATTTGACTTGGATTTGTTTCTTGCTACTGATCTTGACTGTTGTCTCTGCTTGTTTCAGGTGAATCCAGTGTAGACTTTAAGTGTGTCGAGGAGACAGACCTGATCCTAATTCACTCTAATAAGTTAAACTACACCAAAATACCCACCCTGGTCTCCATCAGCTCCAGTGTCAAAGCCCCAGACATCAGTAAATACTGGCTCCAGAATGTCACCCAGTACTTGGTCATAGAGCTCAACGGGAAACTGATGAAGGACCACATGTATCGCCTCAGCACTGACTTTATTGGAGAGCTGTCCAATGACCTGGGAGGCTTCTACAGGAGCGAATACGAAGAGAATGGAGAGAAAAAGTAAGTGCCATTAGTTTAAACAAATCTATATTGTAGCAATAATACCTTATAGGCGAATAGGTCAGGACCAACACACTGCTAAAAAGGAATAAAATAATCTTCAACAATGCTCTGTTAATGTTGGTCATATTTTCAAACAGGGTTGTTGCTACAACCCAGATGCAGCCGACAGATGCCCGAAAAGCCTTCCCTTGTTTTGATGAGCCAGCCATGAAGGCCATTTTCCACATCACATTGATGCACGAGATTGGAACAATGGCCTTGTCTAACAGCGAAGAGAAAGGTTAGGTCACAACAACAATTCATAGTAAATTGGAAAAAAGAGTAGGTGAACTGGGACCATGAGCAATTGCAAAAGAAAAATGGTACTTCTTGATCTGAACATGGTGACCAAAAATGACAATGAGTGACATACTACTGTGTTCATTACACATCTAATTAACACATTAGCAGAAATGAGTAAGAAAAACATTTTGACTTTTTCTACAGAGTCAGTCAGCACTGAGATAGATGGCCAGAAGGTGAATGTGACTTCATTCATGCCAACTAAGAAAATGTCCACCTACCTGCTGGCATTTATTGTCAGTGACTATGACTTTGTCAGTAATACCACTGATGGACTTTTGGTAAGTGTCCTACGACTTACTTTAACTACTAACACAATAGTATGAATACATAAATAGTATGTATAAAAGTATAAAAATAATCATGTAAAAGTAATGTCTAATCTACTGTAATGTAAACATATATTTTGAAAAGACACAACCATTTTTATATTTAAATTTTACTGTTATCCTAGTTTACTCAACTCAGTACATCAACACTAAAACCGGTGTGTGTGTGTGTGTGTGTGTGTGTGTGTAGATCCGCATCTTTGCCAGGAAGTCTGCTATTGCTGCTGGACAAGGAGACTATGCCCTTAACAAAACTGGACCCATTCTCAAGTTCTTTGAAAAGTATTACAACTCCAAATACCCTTTGCCCAAGTCTGGTAAGAACCATTTACTCAGCATTGCAATCAAAGACAACCCCATACACATATGTAAACCATGTATTTCACATCAGATGAAGTTTAATTAACCTAAGTTTACTAGAACTTATGTAATTTTTATGTTGACTTTTATGGTCAAAGATGTTACCTTTGATAGCTTTTAGGTCAAAATCCCTCAACATGGTTAAAGCCTTATCATTTCTTATCACACAATGCTTGAGCTATAAGGAACATGACATCTGCCCTTTTCACTTTTTTATGACGGATTGTTAGCGGATTGTTCCCTCAGCTTTTACAGCACAATACAAATAAAACCTGATAACGCTGGCCAATACGCCCTTTCTTTGTTCATACTTTGTTGTACAGATTAAAGTAGTTGTTCAGAAATTTAAATTTGAAACAATAATTTTGATTTGTTTATCTAATAATGCTCATTTTGATGATGCTGCCCTGTTGCAGATCAGATTGCTTTGCCTGACTTTAACGCTGGAGCTATGGAGAACTGGGGTCTAATCACGTACAGAGAGACGGCACTGCTCTATGACCCAGAATTCTCTTCCAACAGCAACAGGGAGCGCATCGCCACAATCATTTCCCACGAATTAGCCCACATGGTTTGTCTATTTTATTGTATTAATAAAATTCATATTGACCATTGTTACCAATTCAGCCTCATTCCCAGATACTAATTTTATTGTCAAATAAACTAATACAAGTTTGAAGAGAAGTAAGACAGTGAATGTGGCCAACTCATTTTGCAGTGGTCTGTTGCAAGCATTATTGTAATGGCAAATAAAATCCCCCACTGACAATAAAACATGAATATAACACACTTTTATGATGCATTCAGTGGTTCGGTAACCTGGTCACTCTGAGGTGGTGGAATGACTTGTGGTTGAATGAGGGCTTTGCGTCCTATGTGGAATACCTGGGAGCAGACGAGGCCGAGCCTGAGTGGAACGTGGTAAGGTTTTTCCCCTCACTGTACCAATCATGACTTTGAGTGACTGTACCACTTTAACAATATTAATCCTAGGTACTCTCTTCTTACAGAAAGATCTGATAGTGCTTAATGACGTGCACCGAGTGTTTGCAGTGGACGCCTTGACCTCGTCTCACCCTCTGTCCTCTAAAGAAGAGGACATCCAGAAACCCGCGCAGATCAGTGAGCTGTTCGATGCCATCTCCTACAGCAAGGTAACACAAGGCTGTGAAGTTATATCTGTACATAAAGAAATGTGGCTTTAACTGTAAACAAAGGAAGGTAGAGTCACTGAAATCTGTTATCAGCTAAAAGACATCTAACTTTACATTAATCTAAGCGTTCATTATTGAATTTAGAGTTGAAGAGACAAAAACGTACTTCAAGTAAAAGTTTTTTTAACATATTTCAGTTCATTTTGATGTTAATAAATCACCTTATCACTAAATGTAAAAAATATAAAGACCTTGAACAAAGGTGTCTTTTAAACATATCCTGTGCTCACATTGAAAAAGAATGTTTCTTCAACTTCTTCAACTTTTCTCTAGCATGTATACTTATTTTAAAACCTTGTTTGAGTAAATTAAATACAATTAAGTACTCTAATATTAAGATTCTCTTTCTAATCTGTGTGTTTGACTTTAGGGAGCGTCTGTGCTGAGAATGCTGTCAGATTTTATAACTGAGAATGTATTCCAACTGGGACTCCAGGTATGGTGCAAACATGGCTAGAGATACTGATAATTAAAACATAAGCATTACAGAAACACAATATGTGGGTTTGTTTTTCAGACTTATCTGAAGGAATTTGCTTTTGGAAACACAGTGTACACAGACCTATGGACACATCTGCAAACGGCAAGTCTGATCATTTATTACTTATGGCCTCAGAGATACAGTTCTCTAACCTGACATACTGTCGGCTACCTGTCTATGTAATCATTAATAGATAATCAATGAGGAGTCTAAAGATAGCTGGGAACAGGCAGTGGTACTCAAACTATAGAGATATAAGCCTTTACTTCTCACACATGTGATCTCATGTCTTCTTTACAGGCTGTTAACGCCCAAAAAGTAGAGCTACCAGATACGGTTGCCAACATCATGAACACATGGGTGCTACAGATGGGTTTTCCTGTAGTTACTATAGATACTACCACAGGAACAGTATCCCAAAAGCACTTCCTGCTGGATCCAGACTCAAATGTTACAGTTCCGTCACCATACAAGTATGTATCAGACAAGTCGGAAGTTAATTTGTGATGTTAAAGCACTGTATAATATAAGTATAGCTCCTGTCCTAATACCAGAAGTATACCATGCATTTTTCATTAACCACAACAGTAATGGAGAGCTGTAGCTCAAATAAGTAGGTCCAATAAAATCAACATAGCAATATATATATACTGAGCAAACACACAGTATACGGCTGTATAACAAGAGAAAGAGTTTAACAGCTCACCTGCGGCTACTTTCCATCTGCTCCCATTTTGTCCGAACCTTGTGAACACAGGACAAATAGACTATAAAAACATATACTGTCCAGCTGGAATAACAGTGAACAGGATAATCAAAAAACAAAGGCGTGTACATCTGATCCTAACAGTAATTCTGTTAACCAAGATACAGGTAAATAAACATTTCAACATTGTTTGCCTAAAAAAAGCCTTTGTTTTTTACATAAATACTAAATGGACACATGTGGACGGGCCAAAACTTTTACTAAACAATAGAAACCTGTACAGATGTTAAAATATATATTATATTGTGCTTTTATTCTCAAGCCTACCACTGTCATGGCCACTGTTGTGACCAGTGGCCCTGTGTGCAGGTATTGGGTCAGGGCTATACTTTACCATACACATGACATCTGTTACATCTGTTATATTTGTAACAAGTGGTTTACATTTGTAACATAACAAAAAAACAAAAAAAAAATAAACAACATAACATATAACTATCTTGTTTCTTGTTGTTAGTTACCAATGGACTGTTCCCATTAAGTGGATGAAGACTGGAACTGTAGAGAAACCAGAGTGGCTAGTCTCTGATTCAAGTAAGACACTTACAATACTCATCCTACATATATTAGTCAAAGAAATAAGTGTGAATGTGCGTCAGTATTGATTCTGGCTTTGTTTTTGTTTTTTCTGCAGGTATAGTTGAACGTATGAAAGCTGAAGGAAATGACTGGGTGCTAGTCAATCATAATGTAGTGGGTTACTACAGAGTGAATTATGATCAGGGCAACTGGGATAAACTCTTAAAAACTCTGAGCACAAGTCATACAGTAAGACTGAATTATCTAACATTTCAACAATACAGCTCAAAACCATTGAGCTATGTAGTTAGTTGTGACCTGTGTGTATTGTTTATAGCTCATTCCAGTGATCAACAGGGCTCAGCTGGTGGACGATGCCTTCAACTTGGCCAGGTAAGAAGTTCTTACTTGACTTACTTTTAGATGGTCTTGTTTATAAATCACTTTGGCCAATGATGAGTAGCTTATGTTTTGTAGCATATCATATATTCCCAATGTCTGACCACTAAGCTTTTATTACATAACTGCTTCAGAGTTTAAGTTGGAGGGTAGAGGTTTTGGTGTAATGAGGGAAAAATGAAGGACACAAAAGAGTCTTCCTAATCCCAGTGTTTTTGATACAGTTGCTTATGCTGCAGCCCTAATCTTTTTGTTTCTTAAAGAGCCAAGATCATCTCTACAGTGCTGGCTCTCAATACAACCAAATACCTGAACAAGGAGAGAGACTTTATGCCCTGGAAATCAGCTCTGGACAACATGAACTTCTTCTATCTCATGTTTGACCGAAGTGAGCTGTATGGCCACATGCAGGTGAGGTATCATAATAAAATAATACATGACATATGTCTATTCTACAACTTCACAGGATATTTCTTGGTTATGTTGTCCTGCTTTGTAGGCTTATATGCAGAAACAGGTCATAGAGTTGTTCAACTATTACAAGGAGATGACTGGCAACTGGACAAATGTTCCCAATGGACACATGGACCAGTGAGTAAAGAAGAACTTTATTTTACTTGATCTGGTGTCCACTGTGGGGGGTGAAGTCAAGAGCACTAGCAGCAAGTATTGACTGCCCCATTGTCACACGTGTTTTCGATGTGATCTTGATATGGAGCAAACATTTAAGATATGGATGTATTGTCATCAGTCAAATAACAGAAGTGAATGTAGTGATGCAAAGGCTGGAGGTGTACATTGTGTGTGCTGCTGCATTTAACTGTAGAGGGAGAAAAATAAAAGTTAGAGCTGCTCCGCAAGTTCTTTTAAAAGGCATACTGATTTGACCAGTTCAGTGGAAAACCTTTTGACTACAGGTGCTATACAATGCCTTGTGATTCTCTGCTCCCGTATAAACAAAAACATTGTAATTTATTTTTCTTAATCCAGGTACAATCAAGTGAATGCCATCAACCTAGCATGTAAAACAGGCTTTGAAGAATGCACAACTCTGGTCAAAAACTGGTTCCAACAATGGATGGATGACCCAAACAAAAACATGTGAGAGTACTTACTGAAGCTATATTTCAACTCATCTTCACTTTGTCCTACAATGTCCTGAATATGTTACTCTGTCCCACAGGATTAACCCCAACCTGCGCTCCACTGTTTACTGTTATGCTATTGCAGCAGGTGGCGCTAAAGAATGGGATTTTGCTTGGAAGGAGTTCAAAAAGGCCAATGCTATTGAGGCCGACAAACTGCGTTCTGCTTTGGCCTGCACTAAGGAACCATGGCTGCTCAACAGGTTGGCTAATACAAAACCACATCATACCCGTTCAGATTTGACTGAGACTGTCATTTTTAGCTCTCTAACTCTTATTGAAATCCTAAATCAATACAGCAAACACATTTATCTTGGGGCTCACAAGGTTTACCAATAGAAAGAACATCAACAATGAACTGTAACTTTGTGTTCAGTACTGATTGTCCCAAACCTCAAACATTTAAGGACATGCTGAAAAGAAGCTTTTTTTTTTTTTTGAAAATGCTGACAGTATGTTCAGTTATCACAAAGGACAAAAATAACTAAATGGTGATAAGATTGTAGTGTGACTCCTAGTAGCATCAGTGTGTCATTAGGATATAGAGCAGGATTTGACGGCCCTGGTAATAAAAGATTTGTCCCTGTTACAAATGTTTTGATTGATTTGAGGTCCATGGTATCTCATCTGCAAAAACACTGTCAGTCTGCAGTGATTGACCCTGTTCTGTCACCGTAGATACCTTAACTACACCCTCAATCCAAATGAGATTCGTAAACAGGACGCCACCTCCACCATCGTCTACATCGCCAACAATGTGGTGGGCCAGGCTTTGGCGTGGGACTTTGTAAGGGCTCATTGGACATATATTTTTACTGAGTGAGTATTGAACTTCTTTGTTGCTATTTTTTATCCAGAGTTTTGATATAGACTTTTGGAGAAGCTAGGCAACAGTAAAGGCTAAGGATCGAAATAGTGGCTTAATAAAAGTGTCACACTATCAGATTGTGGAACGTTCTGACTTCCCTGGCTCTAAATGTCTACATTATGTCAACTGCTACATGTTTCTCTGACGCAGAGTAACACCATAAAACAGCACAAACACTATTACAAGGCAGCTTTACAGGCTTTGTGTTTCTTTATGAGGATGATGATAACAGGTCTCTGATAACTCAGCACTTTCCCCCAACAATAATGAGCTTCTTTATACGCCCACGTTTATTGCACTGCAGTTTTATTCAAAATTCATTTGGAAGTTTCACCAATAACTAAAATCCTATTTTATTTGCAAAATTTAGAAAGGCTAGTTAACAATTGTGAGGAATTGTGCATCAGTGAGTCCTACTACCAATGTAATGGAGGAAATTTATTAGTAAGAAAAGAAAATCTAAAAAACCTCACAAACCAATTCCTCATTCAAAGGCTACATAACCGGCAGATCGGCTGAATAGGTTTAAGAGCACCTCATGTTCAATTACAATCAAAAAAATATGTATTTAAAACCGTGTTGTGGTCTGTGCTTCTCTGCAGATACGGCGGTGGCTCCTTCTCCTTCTCCAACCTCATTAATGGAGTCACTAAACGCTTTTCCACTCAGTTCGAGCTTCAACAGGTTTGCCTTTTTTTCAGTTTGTTGACATAGTGAGAGTAGCTTATCACCAAGTACAAGGCCAACATCTGTAGTTAACACAGGGAGAGAGTAGTATTAGTGTTTCTATTGTGTTATTAATATATTAAAATTATTATTATTCATATGCCATTGTTTTAACTCCATTCTCTCAATAAGTTATTATCACACAATGGTTCTATTACCATACTTTCATGATACTTACAGAAAATGCTAGATCTTCAGTCTGTGGATGTCAAAACTCTTTTTTAATATGTCTTTGATAAAGATGCAGTGATTTAGAGAAAGTGCACACATAATACCTCGCCTCAAGTATTTCTGTTAAAATGTGTATCTTATGTATATGAGTGGTTTATGAGCAAGTTTAAGTTACATAGAGTTGTCTGATCTGTTGTGTGCTCTGTATGTTGTGACAGCTGAGGCAGTTCAAAGAGGAACATGCTGAAACGGGCTTCGGCTCCGGCACGCTGGCAGTGGACCAGTCCATTGAGAGGACCATCAGTAACATCGGGTGGATCAATGAGAACAAAGACATCGTCCTCACGTGGTTTAAAGCAGAGGCTGCATAGTCAAAGTGTCTAAATGTAAAAACAGGCCAATGCTATCACACCTGTCCAATGTCTGGGGAATTGTTTTTAACATACAGGACTGATCTTTTGTGTTGTATTATTTGATTTCCACTTGGAAGTCCTGTAATTGTAAAATAAAAAGTGTTCAAATTCCCTGTCATCAACAACAACTAATCAGGAGAAAGTTGTTGTTTTTTTTACTTTATTTATTGTACTAATGTTTTATAACCTTCAACCCACTGTTTTTACAAGAACTCTAGCAACTAGCAACAATACATATAACTTAGTACATTACATTCAATAACACAAAAAAATGATGTGGCAACTTTCAAGACCAGGTTGACACAACACTTATTAAAAGTAGCATAAATGCATCCTTTAACCCCACTGCGGACACTGTGAATATACACTATGTAGATATTCTCTAACGATTGTATTCTGTGCTGAGAAATAAACACCTTTGTATTAAGCTTGTTTTGTGCTCCTTTTGTTTGACATGTTTACAGAAGTTTACATTTTACATTTATTCATTTAGCTGACGCTTTTATCCAAAGCGACTTACATTGTTCTACAGTAATTACCAGTGTTACAGTCACTGGAGGCAAGGTGGGTTAAGTGTCTTGCCCAAGGACACAACGACAGTATGAACTGTGGGGAGAGTGGGAATCGAACCGCCTACCTTCTGGTCGAAGGACGACTGCTCTACCCACTGAGCTACTGGCGCCCAGTAGCTCAGTGTAGTTGTAACTAGACTGGTAACTCTTATTGTAAAGAAGGAGTAAGCTATTTTTCCTCTAGTCACATCTGACTGTCACATATAAATAAGTAACCTCTGTTACTTATATTTCTTATATATTCTATCTATATATTTCAAATTTTGGAGATGACCACAGAATAAGATTAAAAAGGGGGCAACATTAATTGAAAAGAAAAAAAAAACTCTTCCATCATCACAATCAGTGTTGGACCACTGAGAGGCCTTCTGATGGAGGAAGATCCAAAGATGGCTGAAAGTGAGGCCTAGCTCTGTACAATATCAGAGACTTTTCCAGCAGACAGGCAGGTTTTATATAAGCAGCATGTGAAGGCCCACTAAATCAACAATAATTTATCACTCTTATCGCTCTTTAAAGCAGATAGGTATCAACGTAGCCCTGCTCTGACACTAATATATCAGCCATTGGTTCCAAACTGTGAGAAAGCTCCTGTTCAGAAAACGCCAGTGAGGCTCTGCAGTAGCCTGTGTTGGAGCGGAGCAGCACGGTCCACTTGGTAGCGCCTCAGCAGACAGTACTTTACAGACGACATGAAACACTGCCGAGTCAGCAAGCTGTGTGTTCTCTGTGTGGTCTTAGCCGTGGCCTCGGTGGCAACCATTGTCACGTTGTGGACTCTTGCCCTGACAGGAGATGGAGGGGGTGATGTGACCTCTCCATGGGACAGGTAGGACTTAAGTTTAATAGGAGGTATACTGTGTACAATCACAGAGAGTCAGAGATCCAATGTGTCTGCTGTGAAACTAGGTAGTATTAACTTGTGGCACATTTAAATAACCGTGGCAAGTTTTGTCATGTAGACTAACTAGACCAAGATAATGACTGAAATTCTATTAAAAAAAATCAAATAAGAGCAAACAAATGTTATGTTATAATATAATAAAAAGCTAGGATAAGAAAGCCTTGGTATCTCGCTTACAATTACTAGAGGTACAATGACTAGACTACGTAAACATC
This sequence comes from Neodontobutis hainanensis, assembly GCA_024349245.1. Lineage (NCBI taxonomy): Eukaryota > Metazoa > Chordata > Actinopteri > Gobiiformes > Odontobutidae > Neodontobutis > Neodontobutis hainanensis. Next base: position 11,252,673 of record JALDNG010000015.1, read on the forward strand.
AAAGAGAAAAAGTTAAGTAGGCTAATGGCTCCAAGAAATGAGCTGCTCTGACATGAAATTATGAACGGCTCCACATTGAAGGGGCCGTCATCGAAAAAGCATCTCTGGTCTTAAGTTCGGACCGTAGGAAGGCTGTACAATCACTGTAAAGTTAACATCTTTAGGATAATTAAAGAACTAGACATAAAGAAGCGTTGAGGATGATGTGAGCCCTCTGGAGGATTTAGAGTGTTACTGCACCGCAGCAAACTCCGGATTGGATAAGAGTTCACACTGTTAGTTCATTTTGTTTAAAATAAAACCTGCCTACTGGAGAAATTAAGTTCATCCATGAACTACATTTATGTGCAGGACTTAGCTATAATTTTACTTTTGTAATGAGAATATTTCTGCTGATATAAATGAGCAATAGCCTACAGTTGAAAAACTGAGAATATTTGTTTGTTAAGATCTGTGAATCATTGATATCAGAAGGCCTTTTACCTCTGCCACAAACCTCAGAGGCAATATTTATCTGCCCTTAGAGCATTTACAGGCGTTTTACTTTGCTTTTCGGGGCTGTGAAATTGCATTAACGTCTTTAGCAGTAGGCTAAGCTTCTTAGATTTGAGCTGGACACTAACGATTGGAGAACTGAAAGACACTTTAAAATGCAAGGTTTAAACTATTACAAAGTCATGTATTTATTCTTGATTATGGCTGTATATTTTGTATTTGGTTCAGGACTGACCAATCATTTCAGGTCTGTATCAATAGCACGAGTCAGGACAGTTTCCCATTTATCTATGTTTATTTTCCACTGATCAATAGATTGAAAAGACATATGTTGATCATAAAATGCTAAATGAACAAAGTCTAATGTTTGTTGGTCCTCCTCAGATACCGTCTGCCTTCAGCTTTGGTGCCTCACTCCTACAACATCACTTTGTGGCCTCATCTCAGCCCAGACCCTAATAACCTCTACATCTTCACAGGTGAGACTTACTCTCTTTGATATGTGAAAAAAATAGCACAGAAACAATTCAAGGTGATCCTACTAAAGGTTACTTTCAGCTTTAGCACTGGTTCAAATTTATCCTGTAATATCCCAAAAGTGACTTATATATCGCACCTTCAAAAAGGTTTGTATGTTCTGGGAGATGGGACTCTTGTGGAGGGCCAGGCCAACACAGGGAACTCACTTATGCTCAATAAAAACATGTTTATTTTGAGTATAGGAAAGGTATTTACCGTTTGGAGCTTGTCGTATAATTTAATCAACTGATTACTGCAAAATATTGAAGGAAAAGGTAAAATATATGCAGTGTTTAATCATCAATAAAATATTAGTAAATGCTTGGTGGGCCACATTGAACAGCCCAACAGGCCGCATGTGGCCCCCGGGCCTTAGTTTGCCCATCCCTGGTCTAGGGTTTAACTTTGTTAAATAACACAATGATGTTGAAAAAGCCTGTCTTCCTTTCAAATCAAATTGTTTATTCTAATTCTGTGCATACTCATTTTACCAGAACAGTGTATAACATTGACATCTGTTCATTGAAATGTAAGTCAGTGTTTAAGTCAAACTGTGGCAGAAAAGTTTCTTTGTTTTTTTGTACTGAAATGTGCAAAGTTGAATGAATATGTTAAAAATGTTTAAATGATTGTATATGTGTAGAAATGTCTAATTTTATAAAGACACGTTTAATCAGCTTTTTTATTTTTTATTTTTATAAATTATGTTTTTAGTATGGACCCCAGGAAGTCGTGCTGATATTCAGCTTCCAGCTAATTGGGATCCATGTCAATAAACAAAAATAAAGCGATGAAGCGATGAAGCTTTAGGGATAAAATGTGTTGTTTATGCTCCAACAGCAGCAGCTTCATACACAAACTGACTCAAACCTGTTCAAATCCAGCTAAAACCTGTTCAAATCCAACTAAAACCTGTTCAAATCTATCCAAAACCTGTTCAAATCCAACTAAAACCTGTTCAAATCCATCTAAAACCTGTTCAAAAACAACTACAATACTACAAAACTTGATTAAATCCTACTGTAACCTCTACTTGTGAAATAAGAATCAAATCAGGAGAGACAGTTGGCCCTTGTAATTTTTACTTTCTTCAAATGGGACACTCGTTGTAAAGAGTTTGGGCACTCCTGTATGTATATATATATACATATATATATATATATATATATATATATATATATATATATATATATATATATATATATATATATATATATATATATATATATATATATATATATATATATATATATAATATAGGCAATATATCATCTGCAGATGTTATAAACGCCATCGCCTACAGAGCAGCATGTATTCTGTTGCAGTATTTGTGTCCTCTGTTAAGAAGTAGACTATATGGTGCTGGTCAGTTAACTGTGGTGTAGCTCACTTGTCACATGAGCAAAAATAAGCAAGTTTAACCAGGTGTATTTTGACGGTCTCATGTTGTGATTTTAGGGGAATCCACTGTGGAGTTTGAGTGTGCCACAGACACTGATCTCATCTTGATTCACTCCAACAAGCTCAACTATGTGATGCAGGACGGTCATATGGTCCAACTCACAGCAACAGGTACCTCCAAATAAACAAAACTATATTTACAGAATATGCACATATTTAAGAATTAAATATAAACTTTATATTTTGTCTAGGCGGCGGGTCTGCCCCCAGTATAAAGTCCACCTGGTTGCAGCCGAAGACCCAGTACCTAGTTATCCACCTGAAGGGAAAGTTGAGTGCTGGCCACAGGTATCGGCTGTTCGCCACATTTAGTGGAGAACTGGCAGATGACCTTGCTGGCTTTTACAGAAGTGAATATGAAGAGGACGGAGTAAGAAAGTAATGTCAAACCCATCAAAGTTGGTTTGTGTCAACTGCTCACGTCTGTGTCTGTGCATTTACCTATGTTTTCTGGGGCTCAGGGTTGTTGCCACTTCTCAGATGCATCCAACTCATGCCAGGAAGACCTTCCCTTGTTTTGATGAGCCAGCCCTGAAGGCAGTTTTTCACATTACTTTGATCCACCCTCCTGGAACTGTTGCCCTGTCTAACGGCAAGGAGACCGGTCAGTCCTGTCCTGTGTACAATGTTCAGAAAATAATTTGTCTTTGTGATATACTACTAAAAAAAAATACAGACAGTGCTTGTGTAGCAGTTTGGACACTATACCAAACAAAACGGACCTTCCTCTGCATGGTGTAATAGAACAACAAAGACTTACAATACCTCTTTTAATGATTTTTGAATGTTTTGGAAATAAATTTAAATTAAATAACACCTAAAAATGTAAGTGAAGTGCTGTGTCTTTCAGATGTGCTTAACAGGACGATCAATGGCGTGGCTGTAAGACAGACCAGGTTTGAGCCCACTAAGAATATGTCTACCTACTTACTGGCTGTGGTTGTCTGTGACTTCACATTCATCAGTGTGAAACAGCAGGACACTCTGGTAACTCTCACTGGCTTTATGAAGAACAGCACAGACTGATGATAAAGGTTTTCTCATTTGCTTCAGGTCAATATTGAATAATGTTGAAACAAACTGGAACACATCAGCCAAAACGATGTTTTCTGTAGTGTATAATGACATCAAAAAAGCTTTGCATTTGCCAATCTTAAGATAAATAAATAGATAGATTTATATATTTTCATAGAACCCAGTGATAGAGTCATTAGTTGTATACTTCCTGGTCCTGTAAAAGAGCATAGCATACAAACTGAGAAGTTCATGTTTGTTTTTAAACAATACTCAAGTCTTAAAGTTGAATTTTAACTGGGTTTGTTCACAGACAACATTAAGTCTCAGCAAATTGCTCACTGGCTCCAAAAGCAGCTCTTCATTGAGTTGAATTGGTTAAAGGGAGGTTTTAAATTATATTTTTGTAAAAGTGAATTTACAATATTGAAAACTTTTTTGGTCAGTAGGTACATTTTATTCAGCTTTATGCAACACATTTATACACAAAAGCCTTTTAAGGGAAGTTAAAAGTTGTATGTGTTAAAAATGAACCCAAAAACAATAAAAAAAGTAAAGTCCTGCTGTGGTTTATTCAGATCCGGATCTGGGCCCGCAGGAAGGCCATTGAGGCTGGGCAGGGAAACTACGCTCTCAATGTTACTGGACCCATTCTGAACTTTTTCCAGGGGTACTACAATATTTCCTACCCTTTGAACAAGTCAGGTGAGGCTGGTGGTTAGACTCAACATTCTGCTCTTACTGTGAGAAATTTTACCCCTCCTCTGTGTCTCTCAGACCAGATCGCTCTGCCAGACTTCTACTTTGGTGCCATGGAGAACTGGGGTTTGGTGACCTACAGAGAGACCAACCTGCTCTATGATCCATTGGGCTCCTCGAACAGAAACAAAGAGACCACAGTCACCATTATTGCTCATGAGTTGGCGCACATGGTTAGTGTTACACTTTGTCTGCAACATAACCGAGCTAAGTACAGTAACAGTTTACTACAAACCAAAGATATAGCATATTCTAACATTCATTCATTCATTCATTTTCTTCCGCATAGTCCTGTTAGGGGGTGCGGGTGACTGGAGCCAGTCCCAGCAGCTTTGGGCCTGAGTCTCTTTCCAAATTACTCACTACTAAATTAAAACAACCAAGATAATGCCCTCAAGAACAGAAACTCCTCAAAATGTGCTTAGTAGAGAAGGATGAAGGAATATCTGAGGCATCTTTGACTTGGACCAATGATGTGAAAGCTAGAATAGTGTGAATTGTTCAATCACAACAGGAATTGAGCACATTAACCACAAAAATCAATACACCAACTAAGATATATATGATAATAATTGGAATAAATATATAAATATTTCAGAGACTCTTTCCTGGCCCAGTAACACCTCAGTACTGATAAAGAAGACTCAGCTGGCCCTTCACTTTTTGAACAAAGGTTGTTGGTGTGTTTTAATAAGTCCACTATTTTGCTCACTTACCTAATCAAGGTGTGGTATGCTCGAAGTTTGGCTAGAGAAAAGAAATCATTACAGAGGGTCATAAAGTCAGATCAAAGGATCATTGGTTGCACTCTGCCCTTTCTGGAGGGCCGGGTCCATCATGTCAAACTCCTACCACCAAGCCCATCACATATTGGATCTGTCCTCAGACAGGTGCCTCAGATTAATTAAGACTCAAACCTATAGATTCAGGGACAGTTTCTTTCCATGAGCCATAAGAACTAGAGCTGGGCGATTTGTTCCCCTAAAAAAATCTGCGATTTTTTTTATAAAAAACTAGATTTACGATTTACGATTCTTAAAAACAAAATAACTGTGAACTGTAAATATATTTTAAATGTATATATTTATTGTATTTAATTAAGTGCATCAACCTAAAGTGCATCAACCTAAACAAAATTACAGTTACATTGTAATTTCATTGTTTTTAATGCAAGGACAATAAACTAAACTAAACTGTTGCAGTGGTTCGGTAACCTGGTCACTCTAAGATGGTGGAATGAGGTGTGGCTCAACGAGGGCTTTGCCTCCTATGTGTCCTACCTGGGAGCAGACAAGGCCGAGCCTGAATGGAACGTGGTGAGGGCACGTTTTATTAATCATTACAGATGTCCATAAATTTCATATTACACCTTTACAACTGTAGCTGTACTCTTTTTCAGAAAGACTTGATTGTACTTGATGACGTGCACCGAGTTTTTGCCGTGGACGCCTTGACCTCGTCTCACCCTCTGTCCTCTAAAGAAGAGGACATCCAGACACCCGAGCAGATCATTGAGCAATTTGATGCCATCTCATACAGCAAGGTGACATAATCTTTTTTTACACTGCCCCGCAAAGTCTTAGAGCCCATTAATTGACAAACAAGTTATAGTATTGTATATTTGCCACTTGTGTGTAGTTACATTGGCCTGTGCTTTCAGGGAGCTGCGGTGCTGAGGATGTTGTCAGACTTTCTATCAGAACCGGTCTTTGTCCAGGGGCTAAGTGTACGTTTATTAGTTCTTTATTATTTATTTAACACCATATATTTTTAAAGCAGATTATTCAGTTGCATTAGTGAGTAATTTTGGATTGTGCTGTTGTTTCTGAATGTAGACGTACCTCAGAGCCTTCTCATACAGCAATACAGTAGGGATTGATCTGTGGCATCATCTCAATACGGTAAACAGCTTTCTCCTCAGCATTATGACAGCCTTTCACAGACACTTTTCATTCAACGTGGCCCCAATCCTCCATTGTACAGTAAAAGACTGATTTTGGGTTATCGGCAGGCGGTGAAAAACAATAACGTGTCACTTCCTCATCATGTTGCTGACATCATGAACACATGGGTGCTACAAATGGGCTTTCCTGTGGTCAACATAGATACAACCACAGGAAATGTATCCCAGAAGCACTTCCTGCTCAATCCAGAGTCAAACGTCACAATGGAGTCACCATACAAGTACAAAGATTTATATCCGAAGATTTCCAAAATTCAAACACGATGAAGATGTCACTAATGACAGATGACTGTTTAATCTTCAGATATGAGTGGTTGATTCCTGTGCGATGGATGAAGGCGGGTGTTCTCCAGAGCCATGTGTGGTGGCTCAGCAAAAAGACTGGTATTGAAAAGTGTACCCGTTAATAATGTTAACAGATGCTGTATATAGTAGTGTAAATGTTTTGTGCTAACTATTATATCATGTATAAACAGAGGTGAACGTGGAGATGAGGAGTGGTGGGGCATGGGTTCTGGCTAACATCAATGTCACAGGTTATTACCGTGTGAACTATGACCTGGGAAACTGGGAACGCCTCCTAATTCAGCTCAAAGCAGAGCACGAGGTACAGTTAATCAAACTTTTACAGTGGACTCTAGTGTCACAGTTTAGACTGCCAACCAATTACATGTGGCAGTTTCTAAATCCAGCCTTTATGTGCCTTGTAAACTCTAGAGCAGCCAGTTGCACAGAGCTGCATAATACATAGAGCATAAAACCAGGTGGAACACTTTTTTATTGACATTAAACAGTGGTTAGCCAGTATTGGTTTTATCAGAGATTTTGTTTTATATTTTTAAACATGTTTTATATTCTGTATAGCTCTTTGATGAAACTAAAATGACCTGTCTTTTGCATCTTTATCTAATATATGTTTCAAGGTCATACCAGTAATAAATAGAGCCCAAATTGTGGATGATGCTTTTAACCTGGCCAGGTATGTTTTACAATGACACGTATATAAACTGCCACAAATACATGCAATGTAATCCCAAATCACTGATGGTGTGTGTGTAGGGCTGGACTGGTGTCCACCACGCTCGCTCTCAGAACCACACTGTTCCTGTCTGCAGAGACTGAGTACATGCCCTGGCAGTCTGCTCTGGACAACATGCACTATTACTACCTAATGCTGGACCGCACTGAGGTCTACCAGCCCCTGCAGGTACAGCTGTTTCTGAACTCACTTGATCTTTATGAACTGACACTGCGGGCTAGATCTTTATGACATGTAACGGAAAGCGCATGGCGGATGGTGCACTCACTTTCAGGGCGTGTCCAGAGCCAATGCATTGTTTAATGAAAAGCTGGACAGTGCAAAGTCAGGCAAGTTTTTTTTTTTAGATTGAAGTTTTTGATCATTGGTCATTGCTCTCATGCATCTCATCTGCTCATAAACACGCTCCAGCCCGTTGTCCAGCTCACTTTCTCCGTTAACATTTGAAAAGTCTGCGCTGCTTTTTGTGGCAGTCGCAGTGTTTAGTGTCCAGCTGTGATCAGGTGGATGTGCGCGCACGGGCCTGCGTGAGAAAGACTGTCTGGACTTATAGAAGTCTTCAGCTCCTAGAAAGAGATGCTACTAGAAGCGCTATTTTTGTAAAATGTCCTTATTTTATATAACTTATTTTATTATATAAGTAAATTTTTTATTTATCTTTTTTATCAACAAATAGCCTAATACAATATACTTTTTAATGTAAAATTGAATTATTCTATTATAATATATATTATTTAATATGGTCTATTTAAAAAAAATAATATCAATATATTTTTGATACATTATTAATGTATCTATATTATAATTGATTGAATTTATAAATCTCAAAAAGCGTGTTGCTTTGATGCCTTCAAATATATGAATATTATCTGGCCTCAGTGTCTTGCCTCAGAACGCCCAAAGCATGACGGCTTGTCCACACCTGAACCAGGTGGAAGATGGCAAATCAGCCATGCGTGACTGACTCTGAGGCTTTCACCAGCCGTAAGATTGGGCCTTTTAGCTCTAAAACAAGCCCAAAGTTCTGGTGGAGATAGCAGCGTCAGTAGTGCAAAAAATAACGTTAAACCATAATCACACTAATTGTAATTCTACAATTCTACAAGCAAGTTTAAAGCATAAGCATAAAATATTGTTCTTGTATAGAAACCCATCACTGTAATTTTATCTGATCATTTTGCAAGCCTTATTTTACAAAATGTGGCTCTGTAACACAACAGAGGGGTGTCAAATATGACCTTATAAAACCAGGGGGTATTTGAATACTAGCTATTTGTGGAAATATACCTTAATTATTACTCTCCACATCCCGGGTGTTCATAATTTTAGAGCTACATGAAGACGCTGGTGACACCCCTCTTCCTACATTTCAAGAACATGACGTCAGACTGGACCCAGGACCTATTTAGACACACAGACCAGTGAGTACAGCACATCCCACAAGACGTGTGTTCAAGTGTATGTGTTTTTTAAATAATGAACATTTAAACCTGTTTTAGTAGCCTTAAAAACCATACAAAAGTCCTCAGTCAGAATGGGGACTTTTAAACTATTTTTAAATCTACATTTACTTCCTACTTATCCTATCTTTCTGCAGGTACAACCAGGTGAATGCCATTCTTATGGCCTGTAGGACAGGGGTCACAGAGTGCCACAACCTGACCTCTTCATGGTTCAAGCAGTGGATGGACAGCCCTCAACACAACATGTTTGTGTATTTTTACACATTTTTTGTGTATTAAATTTGCAGCTTGTTGCACGTCACATTGCTGAGTTTTGTTTGTTTGTGCAGGATCAATCCCAACCTGCGCTCAGTGGTGTACTGCAGTGCCATAGCAACCGGCGGAGAGCGAGAGTGGGACTTCTGCTGGTCCCAGTTCAAGAATGCCACTGTAGCCAGTGAGGCCAGTAAACTCATGTCTGCACTGGCCTGCACCAGAAAACCTGAGCTGCTGCAAAGGTGTGTTACTCTGTGTCTCCAGCAGGGGGCACTCTGGTTCTTATGTTGTTTTTAACATATTTTATGTGTTTCAGGTACCTGTCCTTCACTTTAAACTCAGCTATGATTCGCAAGCAGGACGCCTCCTCTGTCATCACTGCTGTGGCTGCTAATCTAGAGGGACAGAGTCTGGCCTGGGACTTTGTCAGAGAGCAATGGGAATACATGTTCACAGAGTGAGTTCATCCACAAACATGGATGTTTAATGATTAATATATAAAGGCCAACTTAAAGAGAGACATTGTAAAGCATTTATGTGTAGTGTGTCCATTTAAGATGGGGTAAACATTATTTGGTGAAAGCATTGTTATGCATATAGCTGACCATTATGCTCTACCCAAAATGTAAAAAAAATGCATTAGGGCAACAGAGCAGCAATGTGTAGCAGACAATGACCCAAAATTATTATATATATATATATTATATTATAAAAGCAGCTGCAGAAATCTGTGAAATATAAACTGCTGGAGGCAGAAGGCATTGTCATTTGTCACATTAACACAACTCTCCACGCTTCTATTTATAGGATGTACATTGAGACATAACATTTCAATGACAGTTTGAATTTGCAATCAAAGTCCATTAGGCATTTTACAAACACATATCCTGAAAGGTTACAGAGTGTTACAATAGAGAAAGGTGTGTTTTCTATCTTCTATAGCAGGCTGTAAACACAACCCTCATAGCGTTAAGGCAAAATTGTACCATTGTTATGTGCCTTTTGTTCTACACAGATACGGAGTGGGATCCTTCTCCTTTGCTTCTATCATCGGTGGTGTGACAGCAAGGTTCTCTACATATTCTGAACTGCAGCAGGTATGTCCTCATTAGAGCAGAAATATCCCCCCCTTTTTTGGTTAATACGAGCTGTTCTAACATGCATTCATATGTTGGCTCTGCAGCTGAAGGACTTTGTGAAGAAGTATGAACACTTAGGTTTTGGCTCAGCAACTCTGGCAGTGGAGCAGGCTCTGGAGAGGACTGAGGCCAACATCAAGTGGCTACAACAGAACCAACAGGAGATCCTGGATTGGTTCACTGGCCAGACTGGACCCCATGTGGTGGACAAGTGATCTGTTTAAATAAGCTGAATGAAGCTTGTAACAGTAAAACAATTATCGGATTTTCCTGCAAAAACCAAACATTTGAAATAGTTCACTCTGCAACCGGAATTAACAGAATACAGAGCAGTCATAAATACAAACAGCTCCAGAAAAAAGTATCTGTCTGAGATATGGTTAATAGTTACCTTAGTTCAACTAAATGACATATGACATGTCATTTAGTTGAACTACAGTAAATGTATAAACAAATTCACAAATTTATTAAAGTAAAACTTTAACTAATTCTATAATAATGTGGTGAACTTTCGATCAATTCTTTCATTTCTCAGTGGCCCACACTCTTTTGAAGTCAGGTGTCTAGTCTTGTATTTAAATGGCACCTGATCACTGAGTTGCAATTCTGTTCTTTGTGCACCTGGAGATTCTGTTTGTTGTTTTCATCCATCTACGTTTTCAGTTTTGAGTGGGCACATGTTAAGATGTGACTGCTGTGCTGTTACTTCTAATTTTAGCCTCTTGTGGTGATCAATATACGCAAGTAAATCATTTCTCAGATTATGGGGTGAGAATGAGTTTACTAAGCAATTGAATGGGTTTTGCACAGTGTTAATGGATAATATGGGATTGTTTTAATAAATAAATTGGTTTACTGGATTTATGAATGGTATTTAGTCTTTTTGCAATTTAATTTAATACAAAGTCTTACCAAGAGCAGTACATTGTTCAACCCCTTTATTAGTCTGATTTAAACAGCAAGTATTACACAGTCAACAAATTGAGGCGTGAAATGATTTACATTTTCCTCATCCATCAACAACAATATGGACATTGGCTCAAAAATACAATAGCCTACATGATTTTAACAAATTATGGCTTTTTATTTCACAGCAAGGCCTACACAGAAAACAGATAAAAAATGAAGACATAAACAGAAAACAAAGTGTAGTGAGCTCCACGGCACTTTTTGCTAGCGATGGGCAGACAGGATTGTATCAAACTGGAACAACATAGATATATTCAGGCTTGTTGAGCCCTTCCAGACACAATTATTATTTATTATACACAATGCACTACAGTATGTGAGTTACATACCACCAGGCTTGGTAATATGGAGATGGTATTGCACCATCTCTTCTGTGGGAGATGGTATTGCACCATCAACCAATGCCCAGTGCCCTCAGTTGAATGGCCTGCCTTAGTTCAGTCCTTTACTGGCTGTTATTGCCTGACCAAGTGAAGGAAAGCTCAGTATCATGAACTGCCAACAAGACACAAGAACACATAAGCTAGCATATTCTAATTGTTTTGCTTCCAAATTATTCATTCATTCTCTACCGCTCAGTCCCGTCAGGAGCATAGATTGTAAATAAACATGGATGTAATCCACCCATTGGTCCCCTATTTACCGATATTGTCGTTATGAAAGGGCGATAAAATGGTGGTTACATCCGGGCTTTTCCGCTTTTACTCCATAGTAAAAGTAATAGTAGAAAAAAACTTAGCTCAAGGGACCGGAGCCATCTTTTGTACCAGGCTGTAAACATGATTTTTACACTTGTAAAGTCGCCATTGGAGTTCTCCGTATATTTCCTCTGGTGGACGGCTGTATATCGCTGTATTTCGCCGTATGGCGGCACCCTTACTCAAGGACCGTTTAAGAGGTTCCATGTTAGAGGCTTGGTCAGGAGTCACGAGTGACTGGAGCCTATCCCAGCAGCTTTGGGCCTCAGGCGGGGTACACCCTGGACAGTGGCCAGTTAGTTGCAGGGCTGACATATAGAGACAGACTGACAGACATCCATTCTCTCTCACAGGGACACTAGAGTTGCCAATAAACCTATACATGCATGTCTTTGGTGGGAGGAAGCCGGAGTACCCGGCGAGAACTCGCAGTAACACGTGGAGGACATGCAGACTCAAGAGTCGGCCGGGGTTTGAACTCACAACCTTCTTGCTGTGAGGCAGAGTGCTAGCCATTCAGTCATGTGCACCCCCACATCAAAAGTGAACACAAGCTTTTAATATAAGAGAAACATATAGACCTATAGAAAAAAATAAATAAAAAAAGGGAAACTGGTACAAAACTCTTCAAAACGTTTCAATTAAATCCCTGTCTTTAGTCCTGTCAGTGTTTTTGTGCATTTATGCTAATGCTAAAGCTAGCATCAGCACACACGCTAGTCATAAATTCTTCTCCTTTTTTATGGTGGGCTTTATTCGTCGAAAGCAGATGAAGTTAGTTTCTGTTGTTGGTTGTTTGTCTTGTTGGCAGTCCACTTTTATTTATATAAGTTTGGTTGCTTTTTTAATTTTTTAAAATAATTTTTTTACCAAAATGAACAAACGGAAAACATTTTCCCATTCAGAGTCAATGGAGAGTTGAGGCTGCTAGTTTAGCTAGCCTCAACACTAAAATGACATATTTGTACATGATGTATCAGACGTTATTGCAATTTTCACATTAATTCTATACATAAACATGTTACACAGATCCTGTTAGGCTGTCATTAAACTTTGGACTGGTAAACAAACCATGTGAGTGTCTATTCATTGACCTCACCAGACATAGCCTACTGAAACAAATAAAAAAGGTAATAAAGGCTACAGGGCTGACAGTGCCAAGCAAAGCAAACAGGAGCAGAGGCTGACTGGAGGAAGATATCTTTTCTCCAATCAAATCTGTGGAAGACCTCTGAATATGCAGGCTCAAGGATCCAACCTTTTTATTGAGCCTTTACAAATAACACGCAGACTGAGGACACAATAGGAACAAAAGTAAGAGACAAACATGCAGTCACTCGCAGCACAAGACTCTTGAATTCACAGGAATATTTTAAACATCAAACTATACAAGACCCAAGCTGTCCAATCACATGGAGCTATGGTACTTGTGTCTGTGGGTGGGTGAAGGTGTTCAAAGCTGTGAGCATAAATGGACACAAGTAAGGATCAAGTGAATTTATTTTGTATTAGTGCAGAGTTTGCATTAAGCTGTTTTTATTTTATTTTAATCCATAAACAAGCCCCGTTTCAACCAAGCAGTAGGATACAGTACGTGTCAGCTTGATGTAGTTTGTTTCCATTGTCAAAAGGGGTCACGTTTTTAAAAGCTGAGCAGCCTATTGTACTGAATTTAACCATACTGTGTTAATTGATGGAAACAGGCAAATTAATATCTGATATTGTTATAGGACCCATCTGCAGCAGGCTAAGAACACTCACAGCAAATGGTCCCTAATCCAAGATAGCACGGACCCCTCTATGAGTGCAGACTAAAGAGCAGGTAAATACATACTGATGGGATCATCACACCAGAACCGCTGAGGAGAGATGAGTTAGAACACGCATACACCAATGCATACTATAGTTTTTCAACCCCAGGAGACTATAACCTGTATGAACTTTTCTGTCCCAAATGCATGAAGACTAAACATAAAACAAAGGGTGCTATAAACTATCCAAACAAACCAGAGCCACATCTAAAGTTGCCCTAAGCATTCAGAACTAAGACCACAATTCCTTGATTCAACCAGCTCCAATGAGAGTCACCCAGAGGAGCTGAATGTGTGCTCACTGAATTTGTGCTTGCTTAATGTGAGCTACCTGCAAAATACGAAAAGCACTAAAAGGAACAAGGATTTCACAACACAAGATGCAGCAAAAAACAAGGATAAGACACACAGTCTATAGACTATATAGAATTGTGTGCTACAATTTAGAGAGATAAGAGAAGTTCTAGATCAGTGGTTCCCAGAAAGTGTTGGAACACAATAATAAGTTACTATATATTTTATTAGGCATTTTAGGCCTATCAGTTTAAAAAAGGAATATACATACATAATGAGATTACCATGCTAAAATAACACCAAAATATACCAAAAGGACTCAAAAACGTTTGAGAAACACTGATCTAGATCATGTGACTTGACAGAAAGGGAACTCCACACATACAAGAACAATGTTGCGTACTAACCTCCCACTCTTGATGTTAATGTCAAAGATTGAGTATAACCAAGTGACAAAAGCGGTTGGCATTGTACATGTATCACAGGTGGATAGTTTTTTCCTATCCACCAGCTTCATCAGTGGCCATCTACATACACTTTCTCACAAGAGGATTTTTTCTCGAGTGTCTGGTAGTCTTAAAGCCACCAGACCGCCTCCCACCAGTGCCGCAAATGAAAGCAGGATGGGAATGGCTTTAGTGATGCCCACAAAGCTAGCAAAGATGGAGCTGCCGAGCACCGCAGCCAGTTTACAAAGACCATTGAGAACGCCGAATGCCGTGGCCCTGAAACACAAAATAGTCACTTTCACCATCTTCAACAGTGTGAAGAAGAACAGCACTTAAGCTAAATTTGATTTGAAAAAAATATGGAGGTAACCAAATGTTACTTTGACTTATTCTGCTGCAATCTTTACTTTCATCTGATAAAAGTAAAACACATATTGATTTGAGATGCAGCCCTGTTGTACCTTTTTGAGGCAGGGTACAGCTCCACAGTGACTACCTCTATGCCATTCCACGCTGCTGCACTCACTCCACAGAACAAACACTGCAGAGCGATGATTGCTGATTGGCTGAAACTCAGAAAAAGCAAGAATGTACAGCCTGCGGATATGAGCATGGAGCCACCTGGGAGACAGAGGAGAGGCTGTGATTAGCTCAGAGTACCTATAAGACTGAGGTAATGGTCATAAATGAGAGGTCACCTATGATCTTGACTCTGCCGATCTTCTCCATGAAGAGCGCAGAGATGATGTTTCCAGGCAACACAGCCAGACTGCCCAGGAAGCTGACCAGGTAAATGAGTACGTCGTTCTCCTCCATGACATCCAGGTGGCAGCCATGTTTGTTGTGCTCAAAGGTGGTGTTCTCCATCTTACAGTCTATGAACTTCTCCTCCCACAGGTCTGCAATAAGACTACTTGCAATAAGACTACTTTAAGACTACTTTCATCAATTTCAAAATGGTTTAGAAGAAAGTCTAGGCAAGAACATTATATGGACCAGTGACAATAGCGAGGTCCCAGTGACCTGTAAACTTGTAACAGAACTAAATAGTTGAATCTAGAAAAGAGCAGAATAGAGGGCCTGTACATTTAGATAATATCTCAGGAAAGATAACTGAAGTCTGAAGTCAGAGACTGAGTGAAGCTTCATGTGCTGCTTTCATTTGAAGATCATATTTCATCTCATTACATTACAGTTGCCCTGTCTGTGTTGAGACTATAATTGAAAGATAAATGAGAGAGAACATGTTTAACAAAGCCCACAGTAATGTACAGAGTCATCCGTTTTATATGATTCATTTAAGTATTTATGGCTGTAGAAGATAAAGTCATTGCTTTGACAATATAATGATTTTATATGGACTCCAGTCCATATAAAATCATTACTAGCATCATTACTAGTTACTAATGCAAACACACATTTTTTAACTAATGTTATTTGTTCAGGAGGGTCTTATTAATGATGATTTTTGTCCCAATTAGAACAATGCATACTCCAAACCCTCTGAAATGACTGTAACTGTTTTGTTTTTTAAATGGTTAGAATAAATAGGAAAAGTGCCATCTATACCTGCGTACACTGTAGCCCGGACCCACCTGTGTTGTAGAAGATTGTGGAGCGGATGGTGCAGTTCTCAAATACTGTGTCTGTTGATCTGATGTCCTCAAAGCGACAGTCTTCGAACAGTGAGTCCTCAAACTTCACTGACCTCATCTCGATGTTGATGAACCTATGTGCATGGGATGGACACATACAAACAAACTGACAGGCAAAACAATATGGACTTCTATCGCCATGGCAACTGCAGAACCAGAGTCGACAGAATGTCAAACTTAGATGTTAGTACCAAGTTGATCCATTCTGTCAGTTTCAATTCTGCAAAATGCATAGAAGTTCAGAGATATACAGTGTTATTGTCACTGTATATCTGCCCTGGTATTTTCTGTTCGAGAGGTGAAGCTTATTAAAGATAAATGCTGGTTTTGTGTTTTTCTGCAGCAGCCTGCTCCCACTTAAGACCCTATAACTGATTTGATGTTATTCTGTCATAGATAGGTAAGAAATAGCTAAAAAATAAATATGGCCATTGCTCTTTTGTAACATTCCTTGTTAGCACATATGCTATAAAAATAATATAATATAAAAATATTTCTTAGTAGTTTATTCCTTCCCATGTGGCAAGTAGATGTGTCAAGCAGTTGTGTTTTGTATTATGTAATTTGCTCTGATACATTAATAAAGTTCATAGAAGAATATCCTCTATTTTGTTAGCTGAGTGAACTTGTTTGATAAACAGAACACAATCTTTCTTGATTTAAAAACATGGCTAAAAGTATTGCCTAACAATATGTCAGCTATGTGTGAATTTATTTTTTTGGTGGAAACAATAGCCTACCCACTGCTTCCTCAGATAAGCACTCTTATCTAACATTTGTTAACTTCTGTCTGCTTTTGGCACATCAACAAAACCAGGAGACTATCTTTGCCAGCTTCACATTGATGAGTAGTCAAGACCTAGTTTACTGTACTGGACTGACCTCGCCACCTCTCGTGTAGGACAGTGTGAAGGTCACAGAAACTCACCGGTTTACTGCGTTCACAATGCATTTATGAATCTCACCGACCATTAGCATATGCAGGAAAGTATCAACTGTAAACATATAGCTAATGTACTGAACACAAGATCATGCTGCTGTGACAACAGAGAATGAAATGATTGATAGAGTACAATATTAAAGTTTACACTGTGGGGAATGGTTTCCACCAACTACCTGCTTACTATTGACTGCCCTATCTAGTACACCACTGGTTTTAATAACACTGGCCATTGTTGAGTAGGAAATCAGATAGAGCCGGGTCTCACTCACTTGTCATGGATGTACTCTCCCTCCTTGTGGATCTGGTTCTCCAAAGAAAAGTTAAAATGAAAGTTCTCCACACGCTCTTTATGAAACACCTTGAGAAACAAAAGAACACTTATCAGTGTTGGAAGTTGGAGGAAAAACACAATGACACAATGAGCCTCACATCAGATATCTTGGGACATATTCAGGATCCATGCTGCCCATTCATTCCATTTCTTTAAGACTGGCCAGTTCAATTATTCCATAATGTTAGATTAATCAACAAAAGTTAAGCAATACCTTAATTTTGGCCTCATACTCTTCATACTGCAGGTGTTTGATCATGTCAGGGAACCACACTGAAAGCCCATAGTAACTGTGCACAACAAGACAACAAGGTTACTTACCATCTCAGACTGTCATTTATTATCACTCTTAGGTTTTCTTATTACTTCTATATACTGTACATCCATGAGGATTTTCTGTTGCTTAGTCAACAGCTCCACCTTTTAGTGAATGTTTAACTGGAACAGTACAATACACTTTTGATATAATTTTTTTTGCCTATAAAAACATCTCATCTGCTTGTACTGGACTGAACCATAGTATATTGCTTGGTGTAAATTGGTCTTTAGTGTGGACTCACCTAAAGGCCATGCAGAACCAGATGATGGCCATGAAGAGAGTGGCAAACCTCAGCTCTGCAGACAGAAGAGACGCCACGTTCTTCAGCACCTACACAAGAGCCAACAGAAATGTCAGGTTAAACATCAGATTTACTTCAAGACCAAACCTAGTAGTCCCCTCAAGACCGCTCTGCTTTTGGCACTTACCAGTTTACAGAGTGTCAGTGAACGCACCGCCCAGCGCTGGACTGGAGTTCCTGTGGCAGTCTGGATCTCAATAAATTCATCTTCTGCTGTCTTTGGAGCCTTGATGTGGGTTACCTGAATAAGACACAGAAGGTTATGATCAAGCACAACATCAAAAATCATAACATAATTAAAAAATAATTATATAAATGGCACACATTTCTGGACCATGGCTTACTGTGGAGCTAGGATCAGCTCTCAGCTTTTTTAACATTGCTAATCCCAGAATTGTGCAGTTGTGTAATTGTTTGTGTAGATTCGGGAAGGTATGGCAAAATACTTACTGTGAAGACCTTTTCTGGCTGCCCCTTGGCTCTCCAGTTGGTGTCATGAACCTGTTTGAGAATCATCCAGGCCTCGTCGTGTTTGGCATTCTGTCACATCACAAACAAAAAAGTAAGTCTAAATCTCTAAAGCAGATATTAGCAGCAATGGAGGTTTTCACTGGAGCCTACAGCCTACAGACCTACAATTTTTTTTGATGTGTCTACTCCACTGTTGCATATCATGATCATATCAGTTTACCTTTTATGCAACAGTTTTTTTGGAGTGTTCAGGCAAAATGGAACAGAGATTATTTTTTTTAAATTGATACAAAGGGCCAGCTCAACATTAGGTAAATATGTTTCAAATATGGGTGGGTGCTCCTCATCCTCATACTACATGCTGTTTTAGATCCATGCGATAAAGAAAGAGGCCCCACTGCCATAAGGCTGTAAGACACTCCAGTGTAGCAGATAAGGAATTTAGAGTAAGGTAACCCATCTTTCATCTTTATTGGAGCAACATTAGCAGTTTACCAGTCCACAAAGTGCAGTGCAAGATAATTATGGACATAGCCTGGTAGAGACAGGGCAGTGAACTGACCTCCAGCAGGAAGCGGGGACTCTCAGGCATAAAGGTGAGTCCCACCAGAGAGGCAATGGCAGGGAGGGCCGCCACCAACACAAAGACCCTCCAACTGTGGAACTGAAACTCTGTGCCCATGCTGAAGCCCCAGCCTGCACACATATAAACATGGTTGTTATTATTAGTGTTAGAGCTCTGTATTTCTGTGTATCAAACATTACATTAATAGTTTGTATTGTCTTTATTAATTAATCATAAGGAGCATTTTTTTCCAACAGAAGGCTTGCAATTTAATGTTATTTTATTTTCAAAGCATAAAGGGTCACCTTTTGGGTACATTTCTAGTCAATAAACACATTACGTAGTCAAAATTAGATTAACATTCTTATAGTCAAGAAATCCAAATTACCAGGGGTGAAAAACCATCTCCTGTTTAAAATCATCAGTCTCCATCTTGTGATTGTGTCTTTTACTTTATTCCTCCACTACCATAATGCGTTTCTTCAGGCGCAACTGTAAAAGGATGTTTTATAGATGTGTGGGAAGTGTGGGTGTACGTACCATATCTGGGTATGATTCCCCAGGCTGTGAAGGAGGCGTAGATGCCACCGAACATCCAAAACATGCAGAGCCACGACAGATGCTCTCCTCTTTTGTCCATCTGAAGAAACTCTGCAAAGTACGTGTAGACGATGGGTACTGTGCCTCCAATACTGTCAAATACAACAAACACACAACTCATTAGCAAGACCAGTACTAGACCCAAATCCAAAACCAGTCAGTGAGTACAGCCCGTGAGCAGGACCAGTACGAAGCCAAGACCAGTACTGAATACATTTTATATAATGAAATTGCTGTGTATATTATACATATATATGTAGTTAAAATGGTGTTTTGAAAAACAAAAACATTCTAAAATATTCATTCTAAAACTTTGTTTTATATAGTTACATTACATCAATGTTTGACAAAGCTTAAAAACTCTAGACTTTAGATCAACGGAATTAAGTTAATCTGTGAGCCAGTTTATTTGAAACAAATGAAGTCAACATTAGACCAATCATATGATAAGGTTGCATAATGTTAATTTGTGGTTAGATCAGTAAGTAGATCTCATTGGAAGACATTGAAAGACAATTATAGGCTTATTCTGTCACAACAACCATCCTTGAGAAGATAGAACCAAAAAGGTCACGTTGTAGAAATGGATTAATGTATGCTTTTCGGGTTTTGGATTAGATTACCACAGACACAATTTAATTCAATCATGCTCATATCTGCTCATATTGGATTCAGTAATCATACATGTATTTCCTTGTAAAGACAGCATTAGTGACATAAAACTATAATGTGACAAAATGCAAATTGTACAAATAATAAGACATAATATTATGAAATAATATGAAACCATAATTTATCATTTCTTTTGGTCAAAATTCTACAAACTCTACAAATAAAGCTGAATTTAAAGCCTCTCTACTGGGTGAGAACAGTGGTGCATCCGCGCTCTTTTCTGTGCTCTGTTCAGTGTGTGACCTGATTTCAGAGTGGGTCCCTGTAGATTCCAGTTATTTTAAGCTGGAGTGCTGTGCTGTGTCAGCCCAGTCTGCTTATAGAGAGTCTGATGAGAAATATGGATTCAAAGGGATGCTTTACTCGCTGCAAACATGCTGCATTGCTCATAAAACATGTAGAAGCTTAATGAACATACAACAGTGCAAAAACTAATGTGAATATGTTTATAAAGTTACATTGATAAAGATCAAGGGATCTATTACAGATGTTATTGTAGAAATGTGTACAACATATAGGCTGATACTTTATTATTTGTAAAAAAAAAAAGATCTTTGGCATTAGGAAATTAATTTTATAAAATAATGGATCAGAAGTAAAAGAAAGTGTAAAATCAAATTGGCTGATGTTTAATATGTAAATAATGTGCTTTGTGGTTACCCAATCCCAGAGAGCAGTCTGAAGAAAAGGAAAAAGCCATAGCCCTGGGCAAATGACGACAGGAAGGCAAACACGCAGTTGATGCCTAACGCCACAATGAGACACCGCCGACGCCCGAGTTTGTCTGCCAGACCTCCCCAAAGGAACGCTCCCACCATCATGCTCAGGAAGACCACCAGACCTGCAAGACAAGACACTGGACTTACAACAAACTCATTCAAAAGAAAAAGAAGCTGATTAGTTTTTGCGCCTCCTACTCTTTGTTTTGTATTCTTCTCTGTGCAGATGGTGTCTAGCCCACGACAGCAATCTCAGGAAGGTTTTTCTCAAAATGCAGCCTGCATTTTGAGAAAAACCTTCCTGTTGGCTTATACTGTGCTTGTTAATTCAGATTTAATTGAGTGGGTTCATTTTGCTGGCTGGGTATGCTCTATTGCTTTATACCCATCTGTGGGGCATGTAGCCTACTATGTTCTACTCTATATAGCTAAAAAAGAAGCTATATTATTTTTCCAGGAAGTGGCTCCAAGGACAGAATGAAAAAGTCCTCAATAGACCGCTTTACAGTTTATCAATCTGCATAAGCTACTACGTACATTTGGCTTATTGAAGTCACAAGGACAAGAATAACTTGATTACTTTACAACCTGGTCCTGCTATGCTCACAGCTCCATTGGGCCGTTTAACTACAGACACAGGACAAGTTATTGCTCTGCTCCGTCTTCTGCAAAATTTGCCTGTTTTACCACAATCAGAGTAAACACCAGTGTAGTAGCATACACTTTATCATTTGGTTTGGTTGTCTGGCTGTAAACAGACCTGACTTGTCCTGTAACTGTAGAGCATGTCCCACTTCAGTCGCACTAAGCAGTATACACTGTGTGCACAATTATTTGGTGAGTTGTATTTTTGAGGATTTATTTTGTTATTGTACAACTACAGTGCTCTTGATGAATTCAGTGTTAGGCAGCTATTAGTGTACAGAATTATTATGCAACTAAATAAAAAACAAAGATTTTCCCATCTCCCCCGAGTGTGGAGGCAAATTTACAAATAAACATTTCTGAAAAAAAAAAAAAAAAAAAAAAAAGACTCAGTGACTAATCTAGCCACCCTTCTTTTCGATAACAGTCACAAGCCTTCCATTCACGGAGTCAGTCAGTTTCTTGATTTTGAGTCTATTTTCAAACTAGCTAATTTTTAATAATACCTGCCATTACCAGTACCCCACCTCCACCTCGCTGGCGTGTGAGTCAAAGTGGAGCTCTGTGTCTGTTACTGATCCAACCACGGACCCATCCATCTGGTCAGTCAAGAGTCACTCTCATCTCATCAGTCCACAAAACCTTTCAAAAATCGGATATTTCTTGGCTCATTCTTGACATTTCAACTCAAGTTTCTTGTTCAGAGGTGGTCGGGTTTCAGCCTTTCATACCTTGGCCATATCTTTGAGAACTGAACACCTCGTACGACTTTTCAGAGTCAGTTAAATTTCTTTTTTGCCCCATTTTTCCTGAGGAGAAGAAGGCCACACCCTTGTTACACAAATACACATCACCTGATATGCATTAAATCTCAAATTAAATTAATTAAGTTTAAAAGTAAATAAGGATTCAAATCTATACAGCTTGGAGTTGGAAATTAAGGATAAAATGATGAGATGGTCAAAATAATCCTAATAATTATGCATACAGTGTACAGTACATACAGGGGCAGCTCGGCTGAAACACAATTTGTAGGTTTGTTTGCTCAGACAAATTTGAAATTTAGCATTTAATGTTTTCAGGTTACTGTTCTGAAACTACTTATTATTTCCACAGTCAAAATCCATGCACATCTTTTTGATTTAATGGCAGATATATGCTGTTGGAGCATTATGAAAGAAATTTTACACAGTCCATGTGTCCACTCACTCTAAGCTTCTGTAGCTTAGCACTCAGAAATGTTGATGAGCAACATACAATCACTGTGCCAAGTATGAGACAACTGCTGCCAAGGACCAGCACCACCACACCATGTGCAGATGGCAGGCCACAGGAGAGAGGCTGAAAACATGACTCAGCCAACTGAGCCAAAACCACACAGTTATGGGACATGAAACTATTTATTTAATTGTCAGAAAATAAACTTTTTTTTGTTAATAAATGATCATTTTGTAACAAACATAACCATCCTCAAATTATTGTGTATTATGGCTGAATGGAAGTATGCAGCTCTAAAAAGTAAAGCAGAGCTGAAAGGCAAGGTCAGGACACAGAGGATCAATAACTGTAACTGTGCTGAGTCACAAACCCACTCTGAGCTGCATCTGCATCAACGCCACGGAGGTAC
Organism: Neodontobutis hainanensis; assembly: GCA_024349245.1. NCBI lineage: Eukaryota > Metazoa > Chordata > Actinopteri > Gobiiformes > Odontobutidae > Neodontobutis > Neodontobutis hainanensis. The sequence continues at coordinate 11,275,849 of JALDNG010000015.1, forward strand.
GCAAGAGGAAAAACTAAGAGTAAAAAAAGAAATGTGAATTATTGTATTATAAAAAAACTCTTTACTATAATGTTTTAGGGCCAGATTTTTGCAACTGACGCACAGTTTAAAAAGAGAAAGACCTGGCGTAAAAAGGACAAACCTTTGAATAATTGGCAGGTTTGGGCTGATTGTGCTTGAAGCATATCTGCAAATCTGTCCATTACAGTTTTGTTTATTTTGTGAACTCAATGGGGATGTATTACTAAGATGCTAAAAACAATTAGTTTAATTGTTACATTTAAATCCACTTGTTTGTCCAGAGAGACCGAGACCAGGTCCAGTAAGATACTGCCATCATGCTTTCTGTGTCCTCACTTATTTTCTATTTTTATAATTTATTATTTAAGTATTGTTTTTCAAAATAAAATATATATATTTTTATAATATAGGATTGGAACTGAACTTGCACTTAATACTATTTGTATGAATGTGGTATAATGTAATCCTTTGTTATTGTCACTGTGACACTGAAAATAAAGACCTTTCTCTGGTACATTTTCAGAGATGTTAATGAAATGTCTCTGAGAAGAGGAACGATATTGATATATATATTTTAAAAAGAGGCAGACTTGCAAGGACAGTGCTCAACATTATGACATACAAAAGTCAAAGGGAAAAGGTCACACAAAATAATAACTCCTATCTTTACTATATATGCATATTCCATGAGTATGATTATAAAAGATACTGCTCTGGTGAGGTACATAAATAAACCCATTTCCTCTATCAATGTGTTGTGGCCACTGTGTCTGATGTTTATAAACTACTTCCATGTTATTTGAATAAATGAGGACCCTCAGAGACATGTTGCTTCTCAGATCTTTATGTTTGCCATGTGTTCTGCTTTCATTACCTGAGCTAATATATCTTTTCCTTCACTTCAGTAATGTTCTGCCTGACGACTGTAGACTTGAACCAGACATAAACTGTAAATCTTTACATACATCTTGATTGCAAACAGCTGATTAGCCAGTGCCTCCTTGAGCCCATTAGTTAATTACACTGCAGCTTTTACTGAAAACTCACTGACAAAACAAGAAATGGTTCACTCAGTCTCAATTTACCACCTTTTGATTAAACAGAGCTCAAAATAGATAAAAAATTACATATTAATGGATCCTCTGTTAGTTGTTAAAAGTTGCAATTCAGTTTAGTTTGGCAAAGATTGTAAAGGTATTTCCAGATCTTACTGTGGCGTCAGTGGTAAGACATCATGACACTCCTTACCCAGCATTCCTTTTTCTGCGTTGGACAGGCACAGGTCCTTCTCAGCAGACGGCAGAACAAACGCGACCACAAAACACTCCACTCCGTCAGCCATCAGAGCCAAGCCCAACACCAGGAAGAGGGTCCACTGGAACTTGCCATGGCCGCAGTCCTCCATGATGTCCTCGTACTGCTCGGACAGCTCCTGGAGTTCTGACACCGCGCTTGCCCCACCTCGAGACTTGGTTCTGCAAAAGGCCATCACAGCAACACAGAGCTTAAGACAGAATAGACTACATGTGTCTACAACCCTTTCTTATTGACAATGATTACCTATGGTATTGACTAACTCTCATTGGCCAAATAGTTCAATGAGAATTGAAAATAACATTACTTGATAACATTCATTCATTTTCTACCGCTTAGTTCCGTTAGGGGTTGCAGGTGACTGGAGCCTTTCCCAGCAGCTTTGGGCCTGAGGCAGGGTACACCCTGGACAATGGCCAGTTAATCGCAAGGTTACTACTTGATAACAGTTAAGTTGAATAGTTGATAAAAGTCACAGTTCACAAAGGCAGCCTCACAGCAGTTCCTGAGTTCAAACCCTGGCTTACCAACTCAGGCATTTCTGTGAGGAGTCTGTCCTCCCAACTCTATATACTGTAGTATAAAGTAGTGAATTATTGTAAGAGTGAATGTTTGTCTGTCAGTGTCTGTCTCTAAATGTCAGCCCTACAACTAACCATTGTCCAGGTCAATTAATTGCTGTGTCAGCTGCATGTCTGTGAAGGTTCTCAGTCATCCAGAACAAAGAGCGGTTAAAAACCCCTTATGGATAGGAGAATATCAAGGATGTTGACCGGGGCCCCACCCTGGAGCCAGGCCCGAGGTTGGGGCTCGTATGCGAGCACCTAGTGGCCGGGTCTTTCCCCACAGGGCCTGGCCAGGCTCAGCCTGAAGGAGCAACGTAGGGCCGACCTCCCATGGGCCCACCACCTGCGTGAGGAACCGTAAGGGGTCATGAAATGTCACCAAGCTGGCGGGGAAGGAGCCTGAGCTTGTGCGGGAGGTTGAGAGATACCAACTAGAGATAGTTGGGCTCACCTCCACGCACAGCTTGGGCTCTGGAACCCGGGCGGCGAGCTGGTGTGGGCTTGCTTGTTGGAGTTCACCCCGGTGAACGAGAGGCCTGCGCCTTCGGGTTGGGGATAGGTCTCTCACTGTTGTGGAATGTCACCAAGCCGGCAACAATCTGTGCTAGTCACAGTTTGTCCATAACGAACACCATGGTCAAGCAGTGCACGTGGCACCAGGACACCCTAGGTCGGAGATCGATGATCGACTTTGTAGTTGTTTCATCTGACCTCCGGCCGTATGTCTTGGACACCCAGGGGAAGAGAGGGGCGGAGCTGTCAACTGATCACCAGTTGGATCCGATGGCAGGGGAGAAAGCTAGACTCGGCAGGCCCAAACGTAATGTGAGGGTCTGTTGGGAACGTTTTCTCCAAGCCCCCTGTCAGAAAGATCTTTAACTCCCACCTCTGGCAGACCTTCGACCAGATCCCGAGGGAGGTTGGAGACATTGAATCCGAGTGGACCATGTTCTCCACCTCCATTGTCAATTTGGCCACTCGAAGCTGTGGCTGTAAAGTCTCCAGTGCCTGTCGTGGCGGCAACCCCCAAGCCTGGTGATTGACACTGGAAGTAAGGGATGCCGTCAAGCTAAAGAAGGAGACCTATCGAGCCTGGTTGGCTCGTGGGACTCCTGAGGCAGCGGATAGGTACCGGCAGGCCAAGCGGACCGCAGCCCGAGTGGTTGCGGAGGCTAAAACTCGGGTCTGGGAGGAGTTCGGTGAGGCCATGGAAAAGGACTATCGGTCGGCCTCGAAGTAATTCTGGCAAACTGTCCGGCGCCTCAGGAGGGGGAAGCAGTGTCCTGCCAACACTGTTTACAGTGGAGGTGGGAATCTGCTGACATCAACTGGGGATATTGTTGGATGGTGGAAGGAATACTTCGAGGATCTCCTCAACCCCACCGACACTGGCCCCACTGGCTCTGGACTGGCAGACCGGAGGGTTTGTTCCAACTACAGAGGGATCACACTCCTCAGCCTCCCCGGTAAAGTCTATGCCAGGGTACTGGAGAGGAGAATGAGGCCGATAGTTGAACCTCAGATTTACGAGGAACAATGGATCAGCTTTATACCCACTCCAGGGTGCTGGAGGGTTTATGGGTGTTTGCCCATATGGGAGTTTGTTTTGTGGATCTGAAGAAGGCATTCAACTGTGTCCCTCATGGTGCCCTGTGGGGGATGCTCGGGGAGTATGGGGTCCGGGGCCCTTTGCTAAAGGCTGTCCGGTCCCTGTATGACCGGAGCAGGAGCTTGGTTCGCATTGCTGGCAGTAAGTCAGACCTGTTCCCGGTGAATGTTGGACTCCGGCAGGGCCCTTTGTCACCGGTCCTGTTCATTATCTTTATGGACAGGATTTCTAGGCGCAGCCAGGGGCCGGAGGGAGTCTGGTTTGGGGACCACAGGATCTCATCTCTGCTTTTTGCAGATGATGTTGTCCTGTTGGCTCCATCAGGCCAGGACCTTCAGTGTGCACTGGGACGGTTTGCAGCCAAGTGTGAAGCGGCTGGGATGAGGATCAGCACCTCCAAGTCTGAAACCATGGTTCTCAGTCGGAAAAGGGTGGCTTGTCCAATTCACGTTGGTGTAGAGCTTCTGCCTCAAGTGGAGGAGTTCAAGTATCTTGAGGTCGTGTTCACGAGTGAGGGAAGGAGGGAGCGTGAGATTGACAGACAGATCGGTGCAGCTTCTGCAGTGATGCGGTCGATGTACCGGTCTGTCGTGGTGAAGAAGGAGCTGAGCTGTAAGGCAAAGCTCTCGATTTACCAGTCAATCTATGTTCCTACGCTCACCTATGGTCATGAGCTTTGGGTCATGACCGAAAGAACAAGATCCCTGATACAGGCGGCCGAAATGAGCTTTCTCCGCAGAGTGGCGGGGTGCTCCCTTAGAGATAGGGTGAGGAGCTTCGTCACTCGGGAGGAGCCAGCTGAGGTGGCTCGGGCATCTGTTTCGGATGCCTCCTGGATGCCTCCCTAGGGAGGTGTTCCGGGCATGTCCCACCGGGCGGAGACCCTGGGGAAGACCTAGGACACGCTGGAGGGACTATGTCTTTCGGCTGGCCTGGAAACGCCTTGGTATTCCCCCGGAAGAGCTGGAGGAAGTGTCTGGGGAGAGGGAGAGGGAAGGTAAACGGAAAGAAGACCAACACACCTGTAAAGCCCTTAGAGACTGGGGATACCCCAAATGGACTTTCAACAAAACCAAGAGGACACAGAAACCAAACAGACAGGAACCAGAGACAAAACAGAAGGGTGTAGTTACCCCTCATGTGTCTGGTTTATCTAAAAAACTTAAAAGGATTTTCTATAAACACAACATTCCAGTCCACTCTAAATCTGGGAACACACTGCGTCAAACACTGGTCCATCCTAAAAACAAGATCCCCACAAACAGAGTAATGTAGTTTATGCAGTTCAGTGAAGAGTGCAGCGACAGTTATGTCAGTGAAACAAAACAACAGCTTCACAAGAGGATGTATCAGCACAGAAGAGGCAATCCTGGAGGACCTGAGTCTGCAGTCCACCTCCACCTCAAAGTGAAAGGACATTCCTTTGAGGACAACTATGTTCGAATTTTGGCCAGAGAGGCCAGATGGTTTAAGAGAGGGGTGAAGGAAGCCATTTTTGTGAAAATGGAAAAGCCCTCATTGAACAGAGGAGGTGGCCTTAGATTCACGTTGCCTAGTATTTATAACAGTGTTCTTAAACCTAAATCAAAAGAGCTTCACCCTAGAACAACAAACAAAGCACCTGAATCGAACAGTGACGACTTTTACGAGTCTTAATGACTCTCACATCAGGAGTCACACTTTCCTTACATGGCCAACGATGTGATACCAGAACAGCCTGGTCTATCAGGTTTTGTTTCAGGGGAAACTCCTACCTCTAGAGATTTAAGCTCAGCTCTCTTACCAGTTGATCTCAGAATTGATAAAGTCTCTTGGAAATAGAGACGAAACGTCTTCACCTTGAAAACTCTTGATGCTTTTACTTCAACCTCTTTTTGTAATCTATGCAGTTAATAGGCCTAAACATTTTAATCCTATAAAGGTGGTTCCTGGAGAGACAAAAATCTCCTGTGGTGGAACTTGGTGTTAAAACATGATTCAGAAAACATGCAGGTGCATCACAAATGGATAACATGTGAATAAATCATGAGTGACAGTAGTGTTGCATGTATTCTCACCGTGCAGCCCTCTGAGCAGCCTTGACCTCATCAGGATGTGGGATGCCCTGATACTCGCCCTCATACATCTGGTCCTCCTCATCGTGGCCCTCGGTCACGTCACTGGCGGCATCCTCCTCCTGGGCGGGGTAGTCCACCTGGTAACCGTAACCGTCATGGCCGCCACCCTCTCCATACGTCCCATAGGCATCTCCTCTGCCTTGGTGGTAATAATTGTTTTGGTAGGGGTCAGCCATTTTGTTTGAAAGGACTGTGAGGCTTGTGCTAATGCTGATGCGGGAACTGTTTGGGGGCTATTGTTGTAGGTGAACCTGGACTCAGCTGAATATTTGAACTTTTAGCCCCACACCCATTGGTTACAGTGACTCTCGATAACACTTTCAGGTTCACAGAAGATGAAATAAGTCATGAGGATTGTGATGATTGTATTGTGCTGTTTGTAGAGTTGTTTCCTGTTTGCTGAGCCACACTGGAATGTCTTGATAGAGACGCCAGTTTTTATCTTCTGGTTCAACTCCTAAAAAAACAAAACAAAGACTCGAATTAGCTCAAGCAATTGTGTAACTATAAACTATTCTCATTTTAGTTATGAAATAAATACAGTGTATGATTAGGCAAAGAGAATCCCTTTATTTCACATTACCTAGAACAACACAACTGGATTTGTATCAGTAAAAACTTGTAGCCTAGATTGTATAAAGTTTTTTTTTCTTCTCTTACATCTGCATCAGGGTCAAATCCAAAGAAAATGCATCAAATTTTAATGAGAAGAAGAAGAAGTCGATTTGAAAGCCAAACTTAAGCTTTTATCTAGTGTCAGTTCCAGCAGAGCAGATGGGAATAATGACTTGTTTGCACATATTGGCCTAAAATCACACATGTATCTCTTTAACTCATAGCCTACAATGACAAACTGTGCCACTGAACAGAACCTTGGGTTTTTCAGCTTTTAACAGATTTCTTTGGGGGCCTTGTAATTATACTTACGTTGCTTTACAAATTGGTCCAACTTTACCACTAAGAAGTTTTTCTTTTTTTTTTTTATCTACAAGACTATCAATAAAGTCTGCCCAAGCATTTTCCTTTGATAGATGTCTGCACATCCTCTCACAGCCTCTGGCAACAGCAAACACAAGCCAGTGCCCTTTACCGCTGAGCCACAGAAGCACTGAGCTGCATCAGGTCTCCCTGTTATAAGTGGAACACTTTGATTTACTGGATGTCCTTGTGTTTACGTTTGCGGTCTGTAAAACCTGAAACAAACACTCTGAGTTGAAAACAACTTACATCATGAAGAAAAAAGAACTGTTGTTCACAAGTGTATGGTATAGTTTCTGATACAGTTTCTGTGTTGCTTTACAATGACTGGGTGGTGTTTATTGTGACTCGTGAGGCTCCCCTCTTGTCCATGTGTGTTCAGATGACAACTAAACAGAGAGCATTGATCCGGCGCCGGCTCAGTGCTGATCTATGCTTTAGTAAGAGAGAGGTGCTGACAGGGTTGGGCATTGCCTTGTCCCTGTCACATGACTCACTCTGTTTTAGAAGGCTATATTGAGCATCCCTCTAATAAAACACATAATGAAGCAGCTGCTACAACTCACACAAAGTGCAAGCTCAACTTCGTTTATGCTGCAGATAAATGACAATAAGTCTGGTTTGCACAGACAAGAGAAGTAATTAAGATACAGATAATGTTGTAGCACTATCTTTCTGTTGCGACTGAGCAGGTCTTTTATCAACAGTTAGGACCCAAAAAAGGTCTCATATGTTTCTACACAGAGAATCTATTTGTCCCATGTAATACAATCATCCACCTCTTATCTTTCGTAAATATTTGTTCATATGGTGGTGAATATCATACATATTGTAAAACATAATAACCTTCATATAAATGTCTTTACTGCCAATGCAATACCAAACTTGTCATAGATATGTAGGAAAGTGATAACCTCCCGATTTCACATTGTAAAAATAAGATTTTTAAGTTGTTTTTTATGTTTTTAGTATTTTTTACCCGTTGGCTACAAAAAAAAGCTCTTTTAAAGATTGCCATAGAAATATTATGTGTCAACACATTTCTTCCAATTTTTTTCTATGCAATTATTAACTTCCGTCCTAACTATTCATAACACATGAAGACGTGCAGTAGAACAGACTTACAGACTTTTCTGAATTTTTAACTCTGTAAATACCAGCTTTAGTGAATAAAGTCTCTTGGTTTATTTTTTTAACACAAAAAGCTGATTTGTTTACATATATGCAAATATTTTTTATTGTGCATGGTTGTTTTTAAATAAATTGCTCCACCGAGGTACCCAAAAATGGCATAGATTTTAACAGCGGGGAATGCAATTTTATTTTATTTTTTACAAAAAAATGTATTGCAATGGTACAGAATTGAATAAAATGCATTTTGAATGGGAGTCAATGGCACAAAAATGCTGAAGGGACGCAGAAGGCACTATTTAGTTTACACAATATCATAAACAATTTTAATTCACACCAAACGTTTTATGCCATTTACATCAATACAGCAAAAGTTATGCAAAAATAAAATTCAACACAAAACAATGTCCAGGGACACAGGAGTTTTTTTTTATAAAATGGGTTCACAATAGGTACAATTGTTGTAACATCAGTGCAATTCTGAATTTGATATATTTAATTAACCTGACCTCAGTTGAAGTTATAACACAGTTTTTTCCCGGGTTTAGAGCAGGAAAAACTGAGAGAAACACCTGGCTATTAATAGGTAATAGGACAAAAATACACATGTTTTACTTTGCTCGGACTGGTCCTCTATCAATCCAAACTATAATGAACTGACTACATTTCCTCCTAAAACACCACCAGACGCTAAGATCAGTCTTCAGTTAGACTCTCATCTAAAAGCCCCCCTGTTTGTCTATCTCTGAAGCTGACACATCATTAACAGGCTTGTCTTAAACAGACGCTGGCTCAGGACAGTGTCTGACGCTTCACTGCTTTGTGAAGCATGGTTATGCATGAGCCAGTACACACACAGCACCAGAGTCTGCTTAAATATGGAGTAGAAGAGCAGTGTGTCTGAGGAAGGAAGGAGCAGCAACAACTGTCATGTTTCCACACAGATTTTTTTACCATATTAAAGCATTGGGATATATTGTTTAATTACAGCACATTCAACAGTATATGATAAGCTGGTCTTTCCCTGTGCTTCTAAACATAAGGGTCTTCTTGCTGGTCCTCACATTTGAAAATAGAAATGACAACTTCTGATAAATAGTATTACAAAATCTAGTTGTTTTCTGGCCCATGAAGCCTATTAATTTCTCAGCAGTTCATGAAAACATTACTAATTCACATTTTCAGTGTAATAATTTAAAAATCACCAAAATCAATTTCAATTTTATGAAATAAATAGGAAATATATTGCATTTAACCTTGAGGATGTGACGTATGTCTCCATAAACCCACTTTTGGTTGCACTCAGGTGGCAGCTAAGGATGATATAATGTTATAAAATTACCTTTCATCACAGCTAAAAACATTTCCAAAAGAATGTAACATGATGATAATGGATTCAAAATGAAATCATTTCTAAATGTGTTTGGTTGTTTTTTTTTTCCGGGGCACCATTACAGGAAGGGTTGTGTGAGGCCAGAGGCTCAGACAGCTGTGGACTCATGCTCACTGAGTCCATATGTTCAGAGCCACAGCTGTAGACATGCAGCACTCTCACTCTTTACCTATCGTTTGCTTTTATCTGGAGTTCTAAAGAACAAATCCTTTATCTATTCACAAGCACATTAATCATTTAATTTTACAGCAGTGGGCAGCCTACACTGATGGGACCGGCCATCCTACTCTGAATCTGAACAATCACCTGCTTCACCACCTGGAGAAGTAAATGATTTTACTAGCTTTTTTGTTCAATGATGTATTTGTCCATTGACTAAATAATACCAAAATCCACATCTACAGAGAGCCCTACCTCATTTCTCTCAAAGAAACAGTGTCATCATGCTAAATATATTGTACATTGGATACTTGCAATGATAGCAGGGTAACTGTTCAAACAGACTGTCCTGTGGGCTAAACATGGCATTGTTCTGATTGGCCAAAATTACCTTGTGACAGGCAGTTACTGGCAGATGATTCACCCAATCACCAAAGGACCAGCCCTTTGCTTGTCCAAAGAAAATGAGATTAAATGAAAGTATAGTTAATATATATGCTGTTTAATCTAGAAATAAACTCCTGCTAAGTTTTAAATAAATGTTTTGTGATCTGATAACATTTTTTACCTATTGAGCTAACAAATATCCATATGGCTCCTGTAGATGGAAATACAGCTCACCTGCTGCGAGGTTTCACCTGCTCCACCATTGTCTGAGCTCTGTGAGCACAGCAAACACAGCCTATTGAAGGATAACCATTGGATAAAAAGTGACAGAATACTGGAAAATGTATTCTGTTTATTTGTCCAGGAAGATGGACTTTAACAGCCATGTTACAAGCTTTAAAGCTTTCTGCTAAGACAAATGCTGGGTCACTGGTTAGCTGCCTTCATTAGTAAGTCCTTATAAATTGCAGAAAACCCCTCAGATCAAATCAAGCTAGGCTCAGATTTATTAATGAACATGGCTGCCATCACACTGTCTGGTGCTGTTGTTAGCTTAAAAAAAACTGAGCAGAGCAGAGAAAGGAACAGGAAAATGCTTATCGGTCTAACTTGCTGGCTCTTAGAAATGCATTGATCTATAAGAAAAGGGATATAATAAAGAGTGTGAGCAGCACAAGGACGGTTTTAAAAATGTGAGAGAAAGCTACAGCCTCAGCCATTTAGATGAGATTAATAATATATCAGGTTCCTCTCTCCAGCATGCACACACATAAACGTATGTACGGAGCAGTGTACTGGATCAAATTGGAGCAGAAATGAAGTGCACTTTGTTGTATCAGCATCAGCTCTGAGGCCAGCTGCTTCTAAAATACCAGAACCTAGTTTTACATATTTATTTTCCAACATAAAAAGCTCAAAGGAGTGTCAGCATTTTACATTATCAGAAATGATAATTGATACAAACAATTCTGTTTGTTACAAAAAACAACCAACACCAGACAAGATGGAGCAGTCAATGAGTTACTGTCAAAGTCTTCATATAGGTTTGACCATTACCATAACGTGCTGTCCTAATGCCAGAATGACTAGACAAAGATGTATTTTTGCTATGCACACAGTTTTCACACCAACAGTTCACCCCGACAAGGCCTAAATAACCCGTTGACTGCAAAATGTGTCCCTGTGGACACAGGGAGGACATTTGTGGCAGGTTGGGTTATGAAAGGGTCTGAGAGGCGCTGTCACTCTACATGCATTATTATTTCACAACTGGAGAATGAGCAGAAAAAATGTTTGCTCTACTGCTTGAAATTAAGCACTGACAGACAAAAAAGGTGGGTCTGTCTGTCGTTGAGAGTTCATAGAAGCCTCTGAGTGATTTTAGCATCTTTCTTCAAAGGAACTTCAAAGGAATGACCCATGGGTCAATTTGAATTGCCCTAAACATGCTTTTGGTTATTTATAACAATTTAAATTCAGTCAATAAATTTCCATCACTACAGGCTGAACCAATAGTCAGTGTGATAAGGCTCTTAAGGACCTGGACTATAATATGTACAAACAATTATGTCTCGTTATTTGACACTCTTGAGCGGGTTGCAGCAGGAGTAACTGGTGGACTGATGACTTTCCACAGAACTATATACTAATGTGGCATACTGCAGAATAGTGAACAACCACAGTCATCATCACAGTATCAAAAGGTAGTTCCTATGAGGCGGGCAAAAAGAGAGTGAAACGTGAGTGTTTTGTGGATATGCATTGATTACATAATGCAGTCGACGAGCAATTCCTGCCGAATAGGAGCTTTGGTGCTTCCTGTCTGTTATTAATACATCTATGTCCCTATTGACTTTGTGACATTTCATGAGATTTTTCTTAAATATTAAGCACTTAGGGTTTGTCTCTTTATGACTTCCATCTTCATGTAAGTTAGTGCCAGAGGAAAAGTTGCAAAGATATAGTAAACTATGCATC